>VZTB01015545.1:191547-249071 GCA_013397245.1 Thryothorus ludovicianus | reverse complement strand
TTTGAGCAATAAGAACATGGGAGCAGGTCAGGTCAAAATGAGATTCCATGAAAGGGTGGCTATGTTTTCAACAGTGAGACTTACACCAGAAATGAAAATTTTCTCATGGTTTCATACTTTTCAAAACTTAAAGTCTACAAGAAGCAGACTAGAGACAAATAAACAACCAGAAATGTAAATATCAGGACAGCAGAGCAGAATCACAACTGATCCAGATCTATTTAAACTTAATTGATTTTTTTCCTGAGCTGAGGATGGGGAACACTACATTTAACATCCATTAGTGGTGTATTTAAACAAAGCTAAATAAAACTTGTAAACACGATTATAGTTTCTAAAATTTCAACCCCCTCAGCATTTTCTTATTTTTATGCATTTGATGGACATCTGTTTTATTAATGCCCTTCCTGTGGTATTTTAATACACTTCAGGTTCCTGCTGAAGGGGAAGGCAGCTGCCTTCTGAAAGCATTCAAAAAAATCAGAACAGATTTAAGGCTTCACAACGCTGCCTAAAACTACAAACAGCATTTCTATTGCAAAGCTCAAAATTTCAGATTTCTTCAGCTATATTATCATATTTGTTAACATTTAAATGATTTGCTGACAGCAAAGGTTAATAAGACATTTCTCTTTGGATCAGCCAAAGAGTTGAAGGACACTTTTTGTGCAGTTCCCCAGGACATCTGGCATTGCCACAGTCAACAAATTGGACTGAATGGTAGCACTATAATTTTCCATTATAGTTGAACCACAGTTTTGAAACTTATCTATAAATTTAGCTATCAAACCCATACTCAGGCACACAAATAAGGGTGACCTGATGTTCAGGACAGGAAGAGATGACTGGAGGCCAGATTTGGTTTACATTTACTGCACAGTTTATGAGTTTTGATTAGCATTGGGATGTATCTTAATTATCAGTACATAGAGTGTATGAGGTTAGTTATAAACTGTGAAGTTTAACCAGGAGGGTGAGCTACAATTCTTCCAAGTCAGTCTTAGAGGGGAATATCAGGAAAAAGGGTCTGGATACAGCCCATGAAAAAGCTGAATTTTCTAATCTCTACGAAGAGATTCTACAAACTGAAAAATCTACAGAAGAGAAAAGAAACTGCTAGATAAAATTTGTTAGCTTAAAGAATGACAAAAGTGAAAAGAAGCAGAATGAATGATGCTTATGGACACATTAAAAATGTAATTTAGAGGTAATTTAGGTGTGAGGCCATCCAAAGATGAAGAAATTGTGTGCAGAAAAAAAGTTGACTGGAAAAGAAACCATGCACAGTACAAAGAAACCTAAACTCCTAAGACAAGTTTTCTCAAAGTGTAAGGGATAGGACTGGCAAAAAAATGGAAGCAGATCACTAAAAGATGAATTTATATCATTCCCACTGTATCCATGCATTTTTTTGTACTGTGTGTAGCAATGACAAGTTTTTTGTAGCCTGTGCAGTCCTTGAATCAGTGTGTGTCAAATATTTTGTACTTCCAAACAGGAGAGCTGTAAACCCAGACTGCCAGCAGAGCTGCTTGTTTGAGGAAAATAATACATTTAAATAACAGGATGGATCAGGGGCTCAGAAGAGGTTCTAAAGCTCCTCACAGATGGGGTTTCAGGTTCTGTTTCCAAATCCCTCAAAAGCTAAAGATTTACGGTCATGGTGAGCCAGGAGAATGGAGGCAGTGCTGCAGAATCTTAGGGGCAAGGAGCTGGAAGATGAGCTTCTGCTCCACAAGGTGCATCCTGCTGTGTAACCCATCAGAAGCTTCTAGAGAACAGCTCAGATATGAGGGCAAGAATGGTTCATTTCTCTGTAACATTTGGCTTTTAACTTTGTTAAACATTTTTTCCCCCCACTTAGTAATAAATGGTTTGTAATTCACCAGGTCCTGAGTTAATCAGATGTTGTCAAACGCCCATTGGTAAAATCTCCCCACAGTTCTGAGATAGGTTTGTGTAAAATAAATAGAAATCCTTTATGTGACACCTGACAGATGCTGTGCATTGTGAAGGAGCACAAAGCTGAAACATGTGGTAAGCTCAGCAAAGGTCCATGAGTTGTCCTGGTTTCTTCAGCCTCATATATTCCAGGGTATAATTTAGTGGCAGATTTACCTTCCCCATTGCAGAAATACTTTTCTTGGTATGAACTTGTATGTAATTTACATGAAGCTTAATAATTCTAATCTTTAAAACCTATTATCAAGTTCTGGATGCATTTTACTTCTGCACTACTATGGTTTTCTACCAAGGATGTGTTTAGATTTAAGAAATTCTATACAAAACTAACATAAAAGCAATAAGTACATATTAATGCATGATAAGCAAACAACTAAAATTATAAGCATGATATTGTCATTTATTGCAGGTTCTTAATGAACTTTTCTATTTTCCTCTTCTTTTTCTCTGGGTGGGACTTCTCTGTAAGCACTTCTCTACTCAGAGAAGTTGACAATCATGGCAAAATAAATTCCCTGAATAAATTCCTACTTGAATTCTGATGCTTTAATAATTTTATTTTGCAGCAGTTATCTTGAAAATACTCACATTGCTTGTGAGAATTTGCCCACGGGGGTGAAAAATTCTGATCTAGCTGAAGCAATTTTGGAAGTGCATCTCCTTTGGAGATAACGTGCACGAAGTATCTATTTTATAGCAGCTGCTGTGGGGGACAGCAGTGCCAAGGACAGGAGGTTTCAAGGCAGAAGCTTTTGGAAGCAGAACACCAAATAATTTTTGTGCTTGGGTTTGTTTTGTACAGTGAGGAAAGAAACATTGGCAGCGATTACCACCAAACTGTTATACATTGGAAACCTTGCCCCAGAACTAAAAAAAAATCCCCAAATTTCTACTTTCTAAAGGTTTTCTTTTATTGTCTAGATGCATATCTTGTTGCAATACTTATCTTTCTCATTTATAAGAAATTTACAATACCTTGATCTGCAGCAGCTATTCTTTTAAATCCCGAATATCCTGATTTTTCAGTGCATGGTAATTTCTGACTTATCATGGCAAAATCACAGCAGGTAAAAGCCTAAATGGGAAAGAGACACCAAAACACCATTGAGGGATATTCTACTCAGTTCTGAATGAGTCTTATTTTTCAACTTATTTAATAATAGTTTGGCTTCTTGTTACATATTTAAAGAACATTTTGTTTATAAAATTATTTGATTTGTCTTCTGTCAAACTCCTGTAGAAGGTTCTTCATTCATCCATTACTCATTATTCAGAGTCCAATTGCAAGCATATTTTAATGAAATTTAATTAATTTTCTGGAATTATAAAATCAGGACTGTATATGCTATGTGGTGCTTTCCTAAGGGGAAAAAAAAAGGCATCTTTTTCTGATTTATTCATGTTCAGAAAAAGTTCTTATAAAGAGCAAGCTCATCAAAACTTCAGTCTGGATGGCTTCTCATGGCCAGCCTGGTGAAATCCTGGTTGTCCACGCAGTCCTTGAGGGAAGCCTGAAAACCTGGAGACTGATCAGAGTTTGTAGACTCTCAGGTCTGGAATTTGCTGAGCTGAGCAGGTTTTTCTCTGCTGCCTTGCATTGTATGAAGCTTTTTACTGACTGTGAAGCAAAGCCTGGCTGAAGCCCTGCTGGAGTGATCTCCCAGTAAATGATTTCCCAGGGCTCAAGGCATGGGACAATCAGGCCTGTGCTTTATAATTGTTTCTCACTAATTGCCTCTCTCTCACTCACACCGCTGTTTTCAGCTCTCAGTTTGTCTCTCCCTTTTGTGCTGTCTAATTTGCCATTTTTCTTCCTGTTCCTCCACCACAGAAGCAGGAGCAGGCTGTTCACAGCCTTGGCCTGCTGCAAACCAAAATGTTGTGTCAAACAGGGGCTGCCTGTGATGGCTCTTGGTGCCTTTATCTGTGAGGCACATCACGGACTGAGGGTGCTGCTGCCTCTGCCTGCCGTGTTATTAATGCTGCTCTAATTAGGCCGATCAGTTTTAATTAGCACACTGTCATGTAACAATCTCATAAAATACTTTGTGTAAGAAAATTGATCTGGCTCTAATGCTAATTAGTTTGCTAGGCTCCCTACCTTATAAATGGGAATTGATTGCTTCCCTTCAACACCTCCTTCTTCCCTATTCAGTAATTCTCCCATAAACTCTGTATTCTCTTGTTTTTTCCCCTCTCATGTGACTTTTTTTGTTGTCCCTGTGTCTCTCTCAATTAATTCTGACCATAACCCCATCTCCAGTGTAACCTGAAAAGAAAAGGGCTTTATCACCTGTCAGGGAGAGCCTTCCTCAGTTAAATTTTTTTTTTTTCTCTCAGGAATTTGCCAGATCAGAGGCCTGAAATTCTAAGGGCTGTTTCAGAACCAAAGCTGACAGGGTTAGGCCCAGGTCAACCCACTTGTAAATCAAAGCCTGTAAGGAGCTAAGGCTGCACCTCGAATCGAAGATTTATAAAGACAGCAGCATTACCATTACAAAAGAAATATTTTATTGGGTCTCACATGGGATTTGTTTACTGCTAGTAAACTGCAGAAGAGTGAATCAACGAGGTTAATAAATGGGAGAGTGGGCAACAAGATAAATCAACTACTCCTCAGTGTTTTTAAAAGCTCCTTGAAACTGGGATTAATTTGCTTTACTGTGAACATTACAATGATGCCTATAAAAGTATGAAGATTCTGGCTATGTAAATTTAAAATGTTTTGGTTCAGTTATGCTTTCAGGTTTTTAATAGAATGAAAATTGAGAGACAGAGACAAAAGTGACTGCTGACATTTTATTTTGCTTTTGTTTTTCCATCTAAACCAGTGTTTTATGAATATAATCTATTTGGAATATTTAAAAGAAAAAAAACCAAAAATAAACCACAAAGAATGAGAAAACTAATTAAAAGACTGAAAGATTAAATTAATTTTTTTTTTTTCATTTGCCTTTATATTTTGTTGACATATTGGCAAAAACTGGTTTGGGATTAGGTGCATATGGAGGTATTATAAGTACCAATGGATCTGGAATTGATGTAAGCAATCTGCTGTGCCATGTTTTTCTGAAACGCTGTTCATGCTTTGGTGTCTCTGGGCACTCTGCTTCTTTCCAGGTATCTCCACCCTGGGAATGGTGTTTGGGACTCAACACTGATGTTTGACAGTTACACAGCAGGTACCTGCACAGGAGTGCAGGGAAAATGTCTTTCAGGGTCCCAGGCTTGCATTCGTCATTCTCTGCTTCTGTTCAATAAAAGTGGGGCCATCTTGCAGTCAGTGCTTGCAAAGCCAAATCTCCTAAGCTTGGCTGTACCTGCACTTCTCTGAATCTGTCTCCAGAGCACCTTTTTAGTGCATTAGACATGCACACATCACAATCCATCTCTTTGCCTGGCCAGCTCAATATTTGTTTCTGCTGTTGCAGTTCAGACAATGGAACGAAGCAGGAGAAGGATCTCTGGTTATTGAGTGATCAGTCATTGTCCATTTTTGCTCCTAGTGACATTTGTCATGTTCAAAGGTGATGTTTTCTTCCTACTTCTTGATGAAATAAAAATCTAAAGGCTTGTGTAATTTGATGAATGGATCTGTGTCAAAGAAATACTCAGAGACATTATGTAGGATGTCAAATTATATTTTTATGAAATTTATTAATTTTGGCAATAGATACTTTCTAAGTCTTGAACTAATTCTTGTTTCATTAGAACTTTTCTTTTCATTTTAGCTTGTGGCTACCTGCTAAAAAATAATGTTTATGCTTTAAGCTCTATGAAAGTAATGTCAAATGTCAGTATATATGGATGTTTCCTAACTTCCTGAAACATTTTCATCTGTTTAAAAAGCAGTAATTCTAGTTTATTTTACTATAGATGCTTGTAAAATATGGTCTCACTGGTGGCTGGAGAGAGTCAATTTGAACTTGGTTAAAAAAAAATAATTATAATTTATAGCAAATTGGGCCCTGACATTATTTCTGTGTTAATTCCTATCTGATCAGCATCATGCTTCTTTCCTTATTCCAGCAACATGTTGAAACAGCAATTTGGATTATACCTTGCTAATGTGGTATGTCCAAACCAGTCTTTTACTGGGGTAAATCAATATCTTTATTTCCCTTCCATCAGGACACATCTTAGTTTCCTGCAAGATCTAAGTGATCAATTCTTAGCACACTCTTCCTCTGGATATTCCAATCCCTTTAAGGGAGATGCTGAAAATATTTTGGTTTATACCAACCTGAAAATGAAGCAATGATACTAAGGATGAGAAATATTTGTAAAAGGGAAAGGCCATTGCGAATCTCCTTTTTTCAGTTCAGTTTACAACTAAAGTTTTCCACACCTGGTTTGTCCTGCAGGAAAAGCTTAACTTCTCTAACCACAGGCTGAGAAGTCTCTGAGCAATGGAAAATTTGCCAGAAAAGACACTTAGATTAAACTTCTCAGCAATTACATTCAGCTTCTAATATTAAGCTTGTCTGTGTTTTGGCATTGATGTAGTCTTATTCCCTTTAAAAAACCTTTTAATATAGGTAAACCCCACAAACTTTAAAAAAACTTTGAAACCTTTGAATATAGGTAAAATTAAAGTCATCTCACTGCTTCTTGTAGATCTCAGACCATGGCTTTAGAGAATTATGCCAAAAGTCGTTCATCAAGGTGCTAGAGGAGATAAATTTATGCGTTTGCCCATTCAGTGCTTCCCATTCTGAGCCCTTTTGCTCAGGGGTTTGCTGTATCCTCTCTGACATCTGCCACACTTCATCCCAAATCTGTCCCAGCATTGTGAGGAATAACTAAGAGAGCTCAGGGTTTGCCAAGTGATGCTATTCACAAACCTTCTATCTGTGTGAAAAAAACAGGATTAAATTCAGGCACCACTCTGAGGCAACTGACAGGAAATTTTGATTTTGGCCGCAGGATATCATTAAAAATATTTTCCCTGCTGTGCCATATGAGGCTTAATTAAATATTTGTTCAAACAGCCTGAGTTTCCCCAAATGAAAGGATGTAGTATGAATATATTAATATAATTTGGATACCTGAGCCTCTGATATCTTCCAGTTATCAGGAGTGAAGAAAGAATTGGCCTTGTAAGGCATTTAGGGGGGACCTGTCCTGAGGTCACAGGTGTCACTAGAACATGCCTGCACTACACAGGAATTGCCATAAATTTTTGGTATCCACTGGTGTCCCTTATTTTTCTACTGGAGTGAAGCCAGGCTAACATTTGGACAATTTCAAAATTCTAGTTTGGAAATTAATGTCATGGATGCATCTCCCAGCACAGGGGGGAAGAATTCTCTTCTCTTAATATCCTTGTACTCCATATGATTTTCCAGAAGGATTTTTTTGTGTGATCCTGCACTGTCACGAAGGAGTACCCATGGAGTACCATGAGTGCCATGTAATGTAGGATAGAAGTTGGGAGTGTATGTCACCTCTCACTCAAAAAAAACCAAAAGTAGAAAACACTGGAAAAAGGAAAGGGTAGCCTACAGATGTATTTAAATATATATTTTTTAAATACACATATATGTGTTCAAAAACTTAAAAAAAATATTAGGAGGAGGCAGGAATGTTTTTGGGTTGGTTTTGGTTTTTTTTTGGTAATAGAAAAATGCTGTCCTGCTATTCTGAATTTTAAGGACCTCAGAGTCTACAAGGCTTCTGGTTGGTGATTCAACATCTCGGTTTGCATAAGAGTATGATTTTTCACAAATATTTTGTTTGAAAATGTGTCTCATAAGAAAGTAAGTAAATAGCTCCATCAAAATAATGTATGCTTTTCCTTGAGGTTTTTTTTTTCTCTCTAAAATATCTTATTCACCATTTTAATGAAAGGAATGAGATCATGATGAAGTGAAATGGAGATTTTATTGATTCTAAAGCATGTTTGTTTAGACCAAGGCAGAAGAATAAAAAGAGAAGAAAATAACTTGGGCTAATGTTCAAGAACAATGCTGATGTTGCTACCAAGATGTGGTGAGTGGCTCTTTGAATATTTATCTTAGATTTAGGAGGATGCTAAATTCTCTTAACTTGAAAATAACCTGTGAGTGTCATGTACCTGAGGCTCCCTTTAGTTCCAGAGTGACTGCTTGCAGTGTTTGCTGTGTGTACCCCCCAAAATCTATCTGATCTTTATAGCTAATGTACACAGCAAAAATTCCACTGCCAGCTGGCAAAAAAATGACTGCAGTGTCATTAAGGGGTCACCTTTAAGAGTTATGATATAGTTGTGGAGTGTGAAGGGGTTTGTGCAGAACCTTCGACACCAGAACAGCTGAGAGCAGATGAATTTTCTGCCTTTGGGATGTCTGCCTGGGCCATTGCTGATGTCATAATTCCACCAGTCAATAAAATATTCATAATTTTGGAGATCAAATAGGGAGTAGAGCAGAACAGTGCCGCTTTTGGGGTTTCAGATTGGACCTGGGATACATAAATGCTGGGGGGAAAGGGACAGAGGCTCTTCCATGCCTGGAGCTCTTGCCTTGCTCAGGTCAGAATCCATCAGCAGGGACACTGTACACACCCAGGGAAGGCATATGAATGTCAATTTTACAAAAGAAAGAGGAGACAAAAGAAAATTGGTTCAAACCCAGCATCTGAACAAATGGTAGCAAGCTGACAATTTCATTTTGGAGAAAAGTCAGTGGCTGTTTCCCCAGCTGCAGGAGGGAGCTGAGAGCCTCAAATGCAGGAGAGCAGCTTACAGGATGTACAGAAGAAAGGGGTAAATGGGTTTGAATTGCTGCTTTGGAAAGAGCCAAACCTTTCTGTTGTTACCACAGTGAGGAGGCCAGGGAGCAGGCACATTTCTGCCCTGCTGCTGCTTTTGTTTCATCTCTTCTTCAAGAAGGAAGGATAGCTTTTAGGAACATTATCAGTAGTTGCTGTAGCTGACACATAAAATGTGTTTGCTTTATCTTTTTTTTTTTTTTTTTTTTTCCCAGTTCTGATTCAACATGAGCTGGGTTAGAGATAGTGTAGGGAAAGGCCTTGAGAAAAGGAAAGGAGAAACTTTGGAGGCAAAGATTCTTGCTGGGAAGTGACCTGCAGGCTTTGGGGAAAGTTGTACTGTACAGATGGCATTTTCCATCTGAAATCACCTGCTGTGGAGGGAAGTACACTCTGTAGCTTCTAGCTCGTGCCTGAAACCAGCTAATCTCTTTCTATGGTTTCCCAGAGCATGGAAATTTACATCAAGTAAGTTTGGAAAGACACTGATTTAATGAGAGGGAACATCTTAGGTTGTAACTCTACGTCACAGAAATTTTTTTCTCCTGGTTTTAGTGTAAGTTGTTTTCTTCCCCTGGCAGCATATTCTGGTCTCTAGGAAATAGAGTGCCCTCTGTCAACCGGGTAAACTTCTTGTGGGCTGTCCTGTTGAATATGTAAAAAAATGATCTTTGGTCAGAACAAAAAACCCGTGCCTAAAAAGTTGTTTTTTAGCCTTTTTTTATTTTTAAGAGAGCCTGATTTAAAAGAGGCTATGACAGAGAAACTCAGGGGGTGAAAAGGTGCTGAACAGAGACAGCAATGAGTAGCCACAACAAATTAGTCTTAATTTAACCTAATTAAGACTTGAAACTAGTCTTTTTACTATAGCTCCTATGTCATGAAACATCAGTCTCAAAGGTCCCATTTTTGAACAGCTGAAATTGTTCTAGTGTTACAATGGAGGTTAGTATAGGCAATTACATTGCTCCATAAAGATGAAAAATTGTCTTTTGAAGAGGCAATTCAGATATTCTTGAGTGACAACTGCCATCAAAGAGCTTTTCTCACTCCAGCATGGGATCCACTGAACCAAGGTGATGGAAGCGGCCTGGTGCATGGCAAACAGGCCTCTGGCAGTTTCTGTAATTTTCACCATGAACTGACTAAAGATATTTTCACCCTGGAGTCCTGCATGTCCAGCATTCTCCATGAACATTAGACTCAGCCAGTGGATGACAGTGATTTCACTGTTTTGCAGCTCAGTGGGCCTCAGACCAACAGCCTTCTCTCAGCATGTTCAAAATTCTCCCCAGGTCTCTAATGAGACAAAGCAAGTGAGCAGAGTGGCATCTTTTTCTCCATGCTTGCATAATTTACTCTTATTCAGAGCGCTCCTTGAACATTCATATCCCTTCCCTTGTTTCCATTTTGGATTTATTCAGTTCAGACTTTTATTTTGCACAATCCTTGGAGGCTTTTCTTTTTACATCAGGGTAGTCTTACACTAAAGCCAACTTTCAGAGAATTTTATATTTGTTAAATGTTAAAAGTAAATATTGCTAAGATCTTAATATAATAATGTATTATTTTAGCTAAAAATTCAGTTATCACTTTTGCCATTATGGTTAAGGCATGGATGTGCGACCAGTAGTTAACTGGTTTTAAGTAGATAAAAATAAGTAGATACTGTACATTTTTACTTCATAATAGGGTAAAACCACAAAAGTTCCATGTATTTTGTATACTACTTCCACAATAAATATCACACAGATTAATTTAAATGTTTATATGGAGGCCTTCTCCCTACCATTAGTCCCAAAAATGATAAATGCCCAGAGGTACTGGCAACAAAATGCCAAAGTTATAAAGGACATTATTCTCATGAAAGCGTGTTTGGAAGAACACATTAAATTGTTACCTCATGTATATAATTGGAAAAAGAGTCTGCATCTATTATTACTTTCAAATAACATCTTTATCTTCATATTTGCTGGATGATCTGCTGGTTTTGCTGCCTGGGAAGATAGAACATTAGAAGCAGTTCTGTTATCAGTGAGAGAAGTTATTTCTGAGTGTACATTTTCCATAGGCCAATGCCAGGATGTGAGATGTGTACAAAACCACACCTGTGTACTGGAATTTACCTGGCCAAAGAGAAATACAGGAGAAGAGAGAGCACCTAAACTAAAGTGTGTATGACTGAGGTTCACATTCCTTTCAGCTGCTTTACTTTATTTCTGCCTCTGTTTCTTTCCCCCCCCCCAGCTTTAGATTTATGAGCCACTGTAAGCTTTTCTGACTGCTTCTGAAAAGGATTCATGGCTGCTCATGCTCGCAGCATCCAGCAAATCACTCATTTCAAAATGTTCATTTCTTTCATTAGAGAAGTATTCTTCATTTTTTGTACACCACTCACATTTTATTACAGTAATTTGAAGAGTTTTGCATACCAGTCTCAAGAGAAAAAAATATTTTATTTGTTGTTGGTTTGAAATGTGGTTTTCATCATCTCTGGTCCTCTTTTTTTTGTCTCCACAGCATGAAAAATAGTGAAAGGCACATTAAGCTGAAGGCTAATTTACAGGTTCTATTTTTTGGAATAGTTGATTTTTACCTTGAAGAAGAAGGGCAGACTAACTAACTGACCTGATGATTTCCCTTGTGGCTCTATTTTCTCTGCTACTGTGATTGAATGAATATTTGTGGGGGGAAATGCATTTTGATACTTCTGATCAGATGCTTTCCATTCAGCAATTCTATTTTTTTTTATATTCTTTTCAGTTTAGCCGAATGACATCTATTTTCATTGTGAAGATCTTTGAATGTAAGCTCTGGATATGAGGCATTAGTTTTCCATAGTGCCAGATAACATATAGATGCATATAAAATACTACTTATGTATAGAAAATGGTGCTTTTCTTTGAGAAAACAGGAAAAATATTCAATTTGTCCCTTGAGTTCCTTTCTGTCTAGATTTGGGAAGACCACAGCCTTTCCTGTGTCTCCTTATGGGTGGAAATGGGAGGGCCCCAAAGAGAGACACATCCTCTAATACTCCTCACTATTTAATACTCCTCCTGCTCTCTAAGTTAAAAAAAACAGATAACATTAACTTGCATTTTTATTTGAAGAAGACACACAAGATTTTTTCTCTTCAGTATCTTTGGTGTGACTCAATTGCACAGCTTGATTATCCCTTCTCTGAGATAATGACATCCCCAACAATGACTGGTGAAAGACCAGTCTAGAGGAATTTCTCACACCCACCAATGGCCCGGGGAGAGGATGCAAGAAATTCATCATCTCTCTCCCCTGACAACTCCATTTCCACCAGTCAACAGAAATAATTGTTGCACCTCTGCTTTCTTTCAAGCACCCCTGGTAAAACTTGGATCAGGTGTTTGTTGTGTCTGTGACCTCGTGTTTCAAACCTTCCCTGAAGATACCAGATTTTGGACTTGCAGCTGCAGTCCTTGTGGTTGTTAGTTTGGGAGTGTAGCAAAACATGGGATGTCATCTATCTCAGTACCCCCCCAGCACCAGGTTGTTTGGTTGTTTTCTGTCATGTACCCTTTAGACAGAGGGGCTTTGTGGAACTCTTTTTAAAAAGAGTTTCTTTAGGGGGTCTTCACCATTTCTACTGACAGACTTCTGTGTCTCACTGTGAGAAATTGCTTAGTGCTGATCTTGTGGGGTTTTTCCTTGTTTTTATTTTACATCATTGATCTTAATGCATTGCAACCCTTTGCTTTTGCAGTGCTTTACTGGCAAACAGCTGTCTTATGACCCAAATTGTTATAAACCTGTTCTGGTTATTTTCAGTTTTCTTCTAAATTGCCTTTTCAAGCCCTTTTTAATTGCACACTGGGCTCATGTTTAACTTTTTTTTTCACCTACTTCAGGTCTCCAGTCCAGAAGGACACAGAATTCAAGGCAGTGTCTTACACCTGCTGCACCAGAGTCTCTCAAACAGCAGCACTGGGGTGCTCAGGGCTTGCTCAGAGAGTGCTCCCCGAGCATCTGTGTTGTGTGGGGCAGGAAGCTCCTGCTTCTTTATTTCTTTTTATTAATTCCAAAATCATGTTAAATTTGTTCTTTGCTACTGTCCTAGATCATATTTATTTTAGCAAATCAACTTTACTAGTACTCAGCAGTTTTGGGGTTTTGTTTTTGTTTAACATATGCTTTCTAATTAGGCATATCAGTAGTACCTTTTTCAGCATCCATACAATATATTATTGCTGTATCTTGATACTTGTGGTCCACTGTAAGGCAAAACAAACAGAGAAGGGAAAAGACTACCTTGTCTAAGATAAGTGATACTGCTAATTTCATTCATACCCATGAGAAAAATGACCTTGTGAAGGTTGTGAAGGTTTTTATTTGGGGCTGGGTGATAGTTTGACACTAAATGAGCCAGTAAGGAATCTTTCTTTCAGTGACTCTCTAAAAGCCCCATTAACTCTACTTTTAGACACAGAAATTTCTAAATCTTCCAGGCCATATGTTTAGCTTACAACCTCATTTGTTATCAGACTCTACAGGTCTATTTAATATTCTTTTACTGTGTGGGACATATGTGAAAACTTCTATTGCTGGAGAGGTGAGGTGGTGTTATTTGCCAACACAATTTTTATAGGAATTCTCTAAGTGGTCAGCAATCAGTGCACGAGGAAGTTTGGACTTAAAATTGATGAAGAACAACAAAAAACCTTTCCTCCACATACAGGAGGAAATTTATTTTGTTTGCCATTGAGAAAAAGCTGCTGAATCAGACATTTCTGACATTTTTGCAACTTGATTAAGCTTATGCCATAATTAAAGAAATCTGTCACTTTTTTTGCAGATATTACACTAATGTTTCTGAGACATGGGTCCCCAATCTGTTATTGAATCACATTCTTGCACAAATGTAACTCCCAGGTGTGCTGCTACACTGGTGTTTTTAATTGCATTTTATTTACTGCGCTCCAGAATTATCATTTTGCGCTCATCAACACTTGTGGTTAATTGAATACACGAAACCTAAATTCATTAAGATCAAAGCACTAAGTTTGGTGCTTGCTCCATGCCTTCATCTCTGTGGCACTTAAAACCTTCAGCTTAAACATATGTCAGCATGAATTCTGAGTGTATCTTCTGGAGCAAACTATGTTTCTCTTTTGCCTTGAAAGCTGTTTCATTTCTCTCAAGATCAAGTCACCAGGTCTCCGTGCCTGACGAGTAGAAAATTAAGACAATGGTATTTACAGTTAGTCTGAAGTTCATAGCAGGTGACATAGGAGGGAGCTGTGCAGAAGGATCCTGTCCTTTTGCTCGTGTTTGAAGGGTAGACACGTAGTTTGCCAGCAGTGAGGGGTCCCCTTGAAACCAGCCATGCTATTTGTAGAAAGCACCAGAATAAGCAGAAAATGATGTAAAATTTGGTAGCTAAAACATTGATAAAAGTAAGATGGGATACACTAAAAATGTTCATGTGCCAGTGTTATAATACTAAATATTTCAGATTATTCTGATTTGCCCTCCTGTCAGGAATATTGACTTGTGAGTGGAGCTGAATTAAACTCTGTTACACCCAAGAGGTTCCAATTCCCCAGTTATTTGTGAGATGCTTGATTGCAGTTGTCCTTGCTGAACTAGTGGCTACTTAAAGATGTTGGATTTCTCTGCTGATTCCTATCAAAGTGTTTGAAAGTCAGCAGTTTGGGGCTTATGCACAGCAATGGGTACTTGAGAGTCTGTGGCCATTCATGCTTTTGGATGTCCGGGAAAATAATTCAGTGAATGACAGGTCTGGAGCGATGGCAACGTGTGTGAGCAGTCAGCTGGGAAAAAAGAGAGCCTGGTTACAGGGATTATAAATGAGAACAACTCTTTGACTTGAGGAGAACAAAATGAGCTAAAAATACAGCCCAGGAATAAGTGGTCAGAAACAAAGACAGCCAGTTTGGCTTGATAATAGTTTTGTCTTCGGTAAATACTGTTAAGCCCGTGCTCCCGAAGGAGAGAAAATAACACAGAAGTGAAATCTAAACCAAGAGAGTCACTCATTCATCCTGGATGGATCTCAGAATGCTGTGGCTGCCTGGGAATGGGAGAAGACAAAAGGAGCCACAGGGGAGGTTTGGTGTCTTGGCTGCCAAGGGCAAAAAAGAACTCACAGCTCTCCGGGTACAACAGATGAGATTTCTGCTGCACACAGAGAAAATGAACAGACACAGGCCTGTAGATAAGAGGGAGAGCTGCCAGGATGAAATAAGGTAGCTATTTGGCTGTGGTACAGATTTTCTTTTGACTGCCACTGAAAAACATCCCCTGGCTGGCGTGGAGCATAAGTCCTTTCTGTGACGACATTACCACGCCTTTTGCTGGGTGGCTTGGAGGGTTGAATGCTATCCACAACTCCCAGCTGTGCTGCAGAGGGACCAGTGCCATGTCCTTTATGTAAGGCTGCCCAGTGCCCAGTTTGGCTTTCAAAGGGAAACTACTTTATCTTTGGCTAGTGCTGAACAAGGTTTCACAGGCCTTGGACAAATTGAACATTATTTGAAACCATGCATTCATCTGCTGGCTGCTGTTCCTCATGTCTGTTTCTCTTATGTTTATTGAAGTCCATTTTATAAACTTCTTCCCAGTGGTCATAACTTGCTCCTTCCTGCCTGTGGTTTATTACTGGATCAGACTGGAACACTTGAATACCTGTAGTTATGTTTTACAAAAGCTGAAGTTCAGCTACAAGAGCTGTAACTAATGAAGTCCCTTACAGAGAACTTCTTGGAAAATATTTTAATCCAATTTCACTGGATTAGCAGTATGTATACAAAGCAGCAGGTGGTCCACTGGCTGTAATGTAATATTTATTTCCTCTTGCTCAAGTTCACAGGGACATTCTGAGGTTCCTTTCAACCCAATTTATCTTTTAGTCCTGAGTTTTATAGTCATACTTCTACATAGGACATCTTCCCCAGCTGGGTATCACTGAAAAGGAGAAGCAGGCAGGAGAGAGAAGCAGGAACATTTTTTTAATTCTGGTGGCCTAAAGTCAACCTTCCTCAAGCTATCTCATCTTCCTAAAAGCAGTACTGCTTGTACTGAATTAGACATCAGTCACATTAGAAACCAAACCCAAACAGGGTTTGGGGCATCTCCCAGCAAGTCAAGAAACTTTCATAACTTATGTTGCAGACAGGCATTGTTGAACTTGTTTAGCAAATATCAACTGACTTCACCCAAGGACTTTGCCAAAGAACTTACCAAGTAACTTGCAGTAATGTCTCTCTGGATTTAAATATGTAGATAAAGACAAAAAAAGTTGTACAAATCCTACAAAAGCCTGAGAGCAAAACCAAAAAAAAAAAAGCCTTGGAATAATTGCTTCTGTGCTAGGTCTTTGTTCTCTTAGAAAGTGTTGAGCACACGTGCACAAATACCCACAGTCTTATCCAGGCGGACGATAGGAGCACAAAAGCTGAACACAAACCAAGCCCCTACAGGAGTGCAGAGCAGGGGAAGCTCATTATAACAGCTTGAGCCATTTGTACTGCCTTCTTTTATGTGGCACAAAGGCATTTCATTCATTTGGGCTGCTGGTGCACAGCAGCAGAGAGAAAGGGTAACAGCATAATCTGTCAGGGTGTTGGTTTGGCAGGCAGTGCTGTGTTTCCACCTGCAGCCTGCCAAGTCCTGACTCAGTCCAGATTTCAGACCTCAGTCTCTGCCACTCGCAGCAAAATGAAGGATTCAGTGAAGGGATGTTTGCAAAGGGGCACAAGAGCATCTCTTGTATGTACCTCATCATAGCCCCTGGGTGTTATGGGACAAATATTGTATGGGAAATGATGGAAGGAATGGAAACACTTCTATAAATAACAGTTTGTTTTTTACAATCGCTTCTCCCTCTGTCAGAAAAGCTCCACCCACAAAAAACCCCCACAAAAAAAAACCACAACCCCCCCCCAACCCAAAAAAATAAAACCAAAGAGCAAAACAAACAAAGCAAGAAAGCAAAAGAGAGCAAACAAGTAAAAAAGACCTCGGAAACTTCCTGAAGAGATGTAATTTCCTGAGGCAAGAATTTAGGAGGTCTTGCTTGCTCGGACCAGAGGATGAGGGAGGGAAGGAAGTGAGGTAATTTCACAGTTGTACCTGTGTTTGAGCAGGTGATCTAGATGTGGATGTAATTTCAAAACCTATGTTGCTGTATTTCCCTGATAAGTTACCCCAGGAGTTGGATGCTGGTTTTGGTGGTTGGTATTTGTGCATTGACTGTAGTCAGTTGTGCCACCACCTTGTGACTTTAGGAGACCCACAGCCATGAGACAGCACAGCCAGAGAAGCCTTTGCTTTAACACAATTACCCAGAATTTGCTTTGGGTTTGTCTGTCCTGACAGTTTCGACTTCTGTAAAGTAGATCCAATGCAGGACCCCATTATTCTGAGATCAGATAGCTCGGCTTGGGTTTTGATATTATATTAATAAGACACCTAATATAAAACTGTTTCATATTAGTTTTGTTATTCCTGGCACAAAAATGATTGCTGAAACATCACTGTAAATATTTAATTTCAGTGTGTAGACTCTTGTTCATTTGCCCTGTCTCAATGGCTATGAAAACCTGGAATCAATCCATCACCCTTTTCTAAAAATCTACCCACAAAAAATTCAAATGTGAAGTTGTTACTGGATACAAATGTTCACACACGTCACCCCTGGACCTTGGTGTTACTTGGTGTTAACTGCATTAACATTTCAACAATAATTCATTCTCCCCTCAGCCAAGGTAAAAAGCCTCCCTGGGTTTTAAATATCAGTCACTCTCCTGAAGAAATCAGACGTCTCATTCCAGACTGTCCAGGACAAAGGGCATTAAAACCTTCCTGTTTCATTTGTCTTGCTTTAATAACTTTATTTATTTAGCATTCAGTTGGCTTTTTTGTTGCTCAGGAGAATTGGATCTGTGGCAGCAGGGAGGAGAGTGCAGGTTGAGGTTTCAAGCACTGATTGAAATTAAGTGGGAAAAGCAGGAGTGGTTATTAAGCTCATCTGAGATGTTAGAGGGAATTTGAGAGAGGACAACTCTGTTTCTGATTTCAGGAGGGTGACCCAGGCACTGGGCCACTGGATTGATGAGGAGCAGAGAGGTAGAGGGATTTGAGAGCAAACAAAAAACTAACCATCTAAATACCTTATAAAAATCTCTTCATTCTCCTGCATGGGGAATGAAGGTGATAAAGCCTGTGTGGAAGTACTATGAGGATACATCTCTGTCCTCAGAAAAATTGTTGGATTCTGTTGCCGTAGGAAGAAGTGCTGGAGGGATGTCCAGCACTTCCCAGGGATGTCACCTCCTGTTTTCCTTCCAGGCAGGCGATGCCCATTGATCCACTTCTCCTGGAACCCTGTTTTAATGATCCCTGGAGCAGAAGAAGAGCAGCCATATGGCTCCCACTAATGTGAGTTTCAGCACTGAATTGAAAAAAAAATTAATTTTCCTTTTTGGTATTTTTTTTCCTAGATAATGCTTTGAACCCTATTTCGTGCAGTCTAAGAAAAACTATGGAAGCTGTCAGGCAGTTTAAAACCAATGAAAGAGCATCTTGTGGCAGGTGAGCACAGGAGGTGTGCCTAGGGGACAGCGCCTTACAGCTGCCCCTGGAGAAGCCTCAGTGGGTAGGAAACAGATGGCTCAGCTCTGCCAACACCCCAAAGTCTCCTAAAACACCAGATTATTGAGGCAATGAGGTTTTGGCTAGCTAACTACATCTGAGATGCTCATGGGCATGGCTCTGTTTCAGCCCTACATGGAAAAAATAGAATTTTAATCCTTGAAAGAAAATTTTGTAGTGGAAGCGTGTGAAAATGGGGACTGCAACTTAGATGAATGTTTGCTAATAGCAGTGGAATATTGGATTTGGGAATGTAGGAGGGCTTTTCTAGCTTTACAGGCCCATAGTATTTGTAAAATTACTTTATTAAAAAAATCAGTGGGTGTTATGCAGGGACTCTGCTAAATATGAATAATTTAAACCAGTGAATAATTAAAACCTGTCTGGGAAGAGTTATATAGGTAATTTAAATTTCAGGTATGCACAGAAGAAAATGTGAACACAGAACAATTTGGGATTGCATATTAGATTTCCATTGTTCAAGTGAGTCCTGATCTGAACCATGAACCCTGCACTGTTTGCCACCATGAGCAGCAAATCCCAAAGCAATATGAAAATGGGCATTACTCCTGAACTTAATGGACTTTCTCTTCAAAGAAGACGAAGTGACTTTGAAATGAGAACTGCAAGTACACTCCAGCTCCTGGGAAAACTGCTCTGCCGTTCTTTTGATGTAAAGGTCATTGTAAATTGTGAAGTTTAATTCATGTCCTGCGTGTTTTGTGCCACCAGTCATGGTCTCTAGCTGATAAATAAGAAGAAAAGTGAATTTGTTCTTGAAGAGAGGGAGTGAAGAGTATAAAATTGGCTAGGTGCTTCTCATGGGGAAGGTTTAACCACACCTTTGGTTGCAGTGAGCTTTTTATCTATTTTGCAGCAGATGTATTCGTAAGCTACTCATTATTTAGTACAAAGAATGACAAATGACATATTCATTGGGGGATCAAAGGGATGACACAGGAGAAGAGATCTTGGATGCAGGATTGCCATTCCTGGGTTGATGGATCACCTAAAAGAATAAGATGCTAAATTTGGATGTAGTAACTCAAGAAATGAAATTATTCTTGCCCAAATGAAGTGAATGAGCTTGATTTGTTTCTATACCTCAAGCACAAGAGTACCTGGTTTGCATTAAAAAGTCAGAAATAAATGAATTTCTGTAAATGATTCAAATTTGCAAATCATCACCTGAAGGAAAAGGTGGAAGAGAGACAGTGACATGGCAAAGAAAATAATTTTAAGAAATTTCCATTGCACATGAACAAGAAGTTTGCTTTCAGAATCTCTAGTCTTGAATACAGCATTTTTTTGGTAAGGAGAATATCCAGGAGGTGGCTACAATGTCTTTATGCCAGACACGAGTAAATGAAGCTTTCATGTTTTCTGGTACTGCGGTTTGCTTTCCCATGTGGCACATGCATTATCTATGGCAATTTTTTTTCTTCCAATTATGTGAAATTGATACATGTAATAAACAGAAACATGCAGAAGTGAGAGGGTGTGTGAAGAGGAAAAGTAAGAATTTACTTGTGTTATGATATTTAGTTATAAAATCTACTTTTACTGAGAAATGGGTTGGGAGGAAGTTGGTTTGTTGGTGGATGGGTTCCTTTAAAAATTTATTCTTATTTTTTTTATTTTAGTAGTAGCAGTTTCCCTTCTAACAATAAAAATCCTCCAGTTCAGTTCAGACCCTCCTTTCTGAATTTAGAAACTCATCAGCTCCATCATGATTGCTACAAGCAGTGTTGTTTTGGGATTTATTTTGGGGCTATAACTCAGGTATATTTACCCTATAGGAGTACTTTTACTGAAGTGTACCCCTGTTTCAGTTGTGGAAATCAAAAGTTTTGCAGGAATTTATGTGCCCAGTTCAGTTCAGTTTCCTCTTCTTGTCTCAAAACCAGGGAAGGAATGTGGGGAGTTTCTCTGTGCCTTACAGAGAACTACGGATGGCTGAGGGAGAAGCTGAGTAAATGCTGAGGTGCAGCAAGAACAACTAAAACACAAAAGAGAAAGAAGAATTCATCTTCTAGTCCCTACTTTCTAATTTGTTTATTAAATATATGTCCTTCCAGGTGTATTTCCCTTTTCTAGGAACTCAGAATTGTGGGAAGACTCACACAGTTATGTCTTTCTGAAGCAGTGTCAATGTTTCTGGACTTACCTGTTCAAAATAATCAGTCAGGGTTGTAAAAGAAGGGGTTTAAAAATGGAATTTTGAATAAAACTGAAGGGAATATTCTGAAGAAACATGATTCACACTTTAGTCTTTTATTTCTTTGTTTTATTTTGAATTAAAAAACAGGTTTCAGAATGTATTTACACTAGATTTAAAAAAAAAAAACCAAAACTGAGAGCTGCATTTGTAATGATACTGCTTATTTTAACCATAAAAAGGTCTATAAAACATTCACTTTTATACTTCACATGAGGTGCTACAGCCCTCTGGACTGCATTGAGTATGCAGCACAAATCAAATTTTTAGACAACAGAGTCTGTGTTCCTACTTCTCTTGTTATAATGCAGTGATTCACTTTCCATTAATTTTCACACAGATTATACTGCCTTGAATATTAACAAGAATGGAGCTGGAATCAAAACCTAATCCAGAACTTGCAGCAAATAAAAATCACAGCTTTTTTGTCTTAGTGGCATTGATCTCTGGAGTCAATAACTATGTGGCAGAATAAATTTCACATGATTCCAAGCGTCTACAGTAGGTGCAGCCCTACCCTTGGATTTCTCTCCTCTTCCCACGCTGGAAGTGACAGGAAATGAGCAGTGGGGAATGACTCCTCTGAACCTCTTTGGGCAGAGCAATTAGGATGCAATTTAGGGTGACATGATAGACACAGAAAAGCCAATTTCTCCTTGGTGGCAATGGTGGCAGCCCAAGCTGAAACCCTCAGGCAGAGGCAGTCATTCAGGAGGCTCTTGCAAACAGCTCCTGTGCCAGGTGACCCTGCTGGCATCACCTGAGAGCAGCCCTGAGAGGCTCTGTCTGCTCAGGAGAAGGACCTGAATGTCTCTGCCTGGACAATTCACTTGGCTGAAAACAATGGTTTAGCCTTCTGGGCAGGTAAAGATGACAAAAAACCCCCCTTCCCCCCCCCAAAAAAAAAAAAATTAGGGTTTTGCTTTACATGTTATTTCTGTAACAAAAATAAGACTAGAAAACATATTAGATATGAAATTAAACCAGATATATTATGAAAAAATTTCCCAGGTGGTAAATGTGTATTTTGTTTCCTTAGGGTTCAAAAAATCTTCCAGATAAGACTTTTTTCCTCAGAAAATGAAAATATTTTTCTTTTAAGTCAGACTTTGAGCCGTTTCCCTTGGGAATTCAAATTTCTTTCCAGTTATAAGATTCCTGTTCAAGCCCTGATATGCCAGGGTACATTAGAATATCACTTCCCCATATGTGAACACTGTAATTTTCTGCTCACAACCCTGCTTACGCAGTTCCTTGTATATGAGTAACTAGATATTTTATTTTGATAGTGATCAATAACCCTTCATTGCTTTAATGTAATTGTAATGTAATTTTAAACCAACCATGAGAGACAAAAATGCGCTGCCTAAATTCCAAGCATATCCATCGAGCTCCTTCCCACAAGAAAACTGAGCTCTTGTCATCAGCAGAGCAGGTGCTCCTTTGCAGCTGTGTTCCTGCAGGGTTTGTAGGCATGAGAGGGATGTATATTAAATATAAATATATTTATTCCATAGCAAATTGAAGCTGCTGCTGTGGCTTGTTTGTAGTGGTAAAGATGTGTGCTTTGTTAGGGTGCCCAATGCTGTTTCAATTATCGTGGCTGATGCTCTGTATCAGGAAAGACTGAATGATTGAATTTGTTATCCCACTTTTTAAAAAATAACATAATTAATTCAACCAGAGAAAATTGGAGTTTTCTGTTGTTTGTAGCTGGAAAGGGCAGCACTAAAATCAGGACAAATGTAACAGGTTAGTTCCCTTCTGTGTCCTGGAAGAAGTGTAGGTTCACGTTCTCCCAGGAAAAGAGAGGAACTGGATGTATTTCTCTGCTGTTCCAAATCTTGATATTAATGATCTAAGGACAAGAACGGCACTTGAAATTGTGTTTGGGGGGAGAGAAGAGTAAAATCAAAACTCTACTTTGGTACCTAAGGCAAGAAACTCCTGCTGCTGAGGTGCACAGTGCTGGTGAAACCTTTAAAAGATTTGATCAGGGGATGTGGAAGTGTAAATGGCACAAACAGATCAAAGAGAATTTTCCTATGCTTTGAGAGCTGCTGTGTGAAAATGAACTAATAAAAACTAACGTGAACATACCCACCACTAGAACTTTAGAAAGGGCTGAACAAGACCAAGAAAATGTACTTAGGCATCAAAGTATTTTCATTTGAGAAGTTTGCCATGTTTGCCTGGGCACTGGGGAAATAAGAGCAGCCAGTGGAAAGGGGAGACAAAGAAGGGCTTGCAAGCCTAGATGGGCAGGCACCCAATGGCAGCGAGGTGGCAAAGAGCAGCAAGGTGTTTGCCAATAATGCAATGCACAGCTTGTCTCACACTGAACAAAGGATGAGATTATTGGCATTTGGAATGCATTCATCACCAGTATCCAGCTGGGGGAAGGCAGCATCAATAGTGCTCGCCCTTGCTTGATTTAGAGTCTTTAGTGACTGCAACTTGCCTGCTAAGTTACTGCTTTCCTGGCTGAATTCTAGCCTGTGTGCAGCTCAGTTATAAGATTCTGAGCAGTCTCTACAGCTTTATGGGTGTCCTGCCTCAATATTGAAAGAAAAAAAAAGTCTTTTTGGAACGTACTATATTGTAAAACTCCAGAGCTGAATGTTCCTGTTGTTTTTTGAATGCGACACTGCTCATCAAAATGTAGCTAGTTTTTTTTATTGCTTAGATTTGATCACACGTTGTTCTGAATTTTTTATTTTCATTTATTAAAAGATGACAGTACAGGAAAAGTTTCATACTTTTTTTTTTTTTTCAAGATACACAGAGCTGGAGGAATTAATTTCTTTTCTCATATAGGAAAGCTGTCTGCGACCTTGTATCTTTGCCATGCAGTGGAATTCACTCCCAGTTTCTAGCCCAGAGGACAAGCAAAGTTGAAAGTCTGGACCAGTTCATTATGCATGCTGCCATTGTGCTTTTTAAAATTAAGTTGAAGCCTTGAAAGCAGGTGGAAGTAACAAGCACATTGATTTAATTTATATCTCTAAGTTGCTCAGACTGTGTTGAAAATCCTCATGAATTCTTTCTTATTTCAGGTCTGGGAGGGACACTCTGAGGGCAATTTTCAATGCCTTTTCCAGGTCCCCAGAACCTTCTGCTTTCCAGATTTTTAAGAAAAACTGCTGTTCACAGGTCCCCTCCTGTCAGGCACCTTGAGCTGCACTCACCAAGCTGTGCCCCACACCAAACACCTTTTTGTCATGCATCTGTTGCCTGATATCAAAGGATAAAAAGTAGTTCTTTGTTGGGAGCTCCCAGGTGCATCCATCATTATGGGCTATGGGTACACTCGTATTTCTACAATTTTTGTAAGTTTAACAAATTATCACATCTAACAAACATTGTCCAATTAGAAGAGCAGTTGATCAGGTAATTTTTCCCCAGATACTGCCCCACTGGAGTTGTTCTAGGGCTTCTTTGCCTCATTTCTTCTTGTTTCTCCTCAGATTGGAAAACAAAAGGTTCTTCCTGTAGGTCCTCTTCTTGAAAATAAGACTAAATGGTATTTCAGGAATGTGTTAGAAGGTTAGCTTATTACCCTAAAATCTAAGAGAAAGGGTACAAAAAATATCAGGAGCTGTATAACCACATATTAATAGTCTACAAAGCTATGAAAAAAGCATAAAAGCTGAAATCTTTAGGCATCACATCCAATTGCTGTGCACAAGATGAGAGGTGGGGGCCAGGCTTGCTGCGTTCAGGGTGTGAACTGCTTCTGAATGGGCCTGAGCAGCTTCTGTGCCCACTGAAATCCCCCAGCAGCTCCAGGAAAGCCTCCCCTTACCCTGAGAGATGCCTGTGTTGGGCCCACTGAGCAAACCTGCAGGTGTGCCCCTCCTGCCTGCACTTGCCCACCCATACAGTACCAGGTGATGTAATAACAGCAATTGTGAGCTTCTCCTTGCTTGCCCTGAACATCTGCTCAGCGTTTCTAGCTCAGCATGGAGGAGCATTATCCCGGTTTTAGGGCTCACTCGGCTCTTACAGCATCAGGAATCCCAATCCCATCGTGAGAGCAACCCCAGCACAGGTGTGTCACTCACATCCATGGGCTCCTGCCCATCTCACATCATCATAACTGCAAATCTGGGGAGTTGTACACTTATTTATTGCCTGGTGGAGCAACCAGCTGACCTAATCACTCTGGGCTTTGTGATTCATGTGAAGAATAGTAACTGCTGTCAGCCAGAAAAGAATCATCCGAAGCTTTTGAGCAAATTTCCATTAAAATAAGTCTTTTTGTATTATGACATTTATTTCATGAAACATTAACTTCATTTTCTGCAGACTGTTTTAACATTTTGAGTTAAAGGTTTTCTCTCAGTTTTGCATTACTAGATAACTATAATAATGCAGGGCATATCATAAAGTTTGCAGAGAGCTGTACATCTGAAACTGTTACAGTTCAAAAATAGAAATGAAACAAAGTCCAAAGAAAAAACTGTCAGTGAAAATTGGTAGCAATTGGATATGTATGTAAATTACAAAAACTAATCTACCAGGATTCATTGGGCAAATAACTCCAGCTACTATTACTTGGCACCAAATAAAAACATTTCATTGGAAGTGCAGCTGCTAGAGAAATGAACTGATAAACATAAATTGAACATAAATGGCTGCAGGCAAACTGGAGTAACAAACAGAAAAGGGACAGGGAAAAAAATGTTGTTTGTATACATGTGTGTGCCTGTGTACAGAGTGTTATACTCATGTAAACCTCTGAGAGTCTCAGAAATAGAGGGGATTGTCAAGGATCCACAGCCCAGAAAGTTTCCCAGATGGAAAACCCTCAGTCAGTCTCCCCAGGAATGGAGCCACTCCCCGGCTGCAGGTGGGGAAATGTGTCCAGAGCAGGGTCCTGCTGCTGCTCTGGAGATGCTGACCATGGTCAGTGATAAAAGGGATGGAAGGAGAAAATCAGGCTCTGAATTTCATGCCTTGCTGACTGATAAATTTAATACATTACGCTGTTGCATACAAACTTATGTAAAGTCAAAACCTGATATAATTTTTAGGAATTTAAATATGAAATTACTCCATTATTCCCAATAGTAAGGGTGAAAACTGAGGTTATATGTTATTCCTCCTCCCCTTCCTTTCTTGTCTCAGAGTCCCAGCTAGGTATGTCTTGCAATTAATTCCTTTCCCGAAGGACACCCATCAACAAACACCAAACCCACGTCTCAATTAGTGAACCCCAAAAACACCTATAAAGCCACGTAGATGCATATGCACAGATAAATTCCCCTCCTCCTTCCAGGCACAGAAATGCCTTAAATCATTTTCAGCAGTTTCCTAGGAACCACAATCCAGATGTGGTATTTAAGAGTGAATGTGGCTAACGTTTATTAGACTTGAACTGTATTGTGGGTAATTGTCCAGTAATAACCTTTGGTAAATTATATGAAGCCTTTACTTTACTTAACAGGGAATGCAGGCTCCCCAAACTCTAATATTATCATCATTCAAGATAATGAGCAACACAAACCATTCTATTACCAATCTAAAAGCAATAAATGTCAAAGTAAAGAACTATGCAATATTCTGGCCTGGAAGAACAAAGGACAAAAGTAATGATAATGCCTTTTTATATTTGCAGTCTATTATATCATGCATAACAAATGACCCTGTAATTGTAGACAGTGTTATTTTAACAGGTTGTAAAGGGAAAATGGTGGGGGTGGAGAGGGAGTGTTCTGAACGTTGCCCTGAGAAATGCTGTAGGGCTGGTAATGTGGAATGCCTGATGATTTATTTGAATTTTATCCTGGTATCTGCTGCTGGAAAACTCTGAAGCTGTTTGGTTTATCCCCACATTCATCTGGTGTGATGTGACACCAAATCCTTGCTTGCAGCCATGGTGGCTTCACCAGTGACTTGGTGACAGCCCCAGCCCTCCTCTGACAGGAGCAGGAGCAGCAATGCAATTTCAAACACAGGAAATGGATTTATGGCAATTTCTAATTGGAGCCCTTACAGACCATTCAGAGGTCACACAGCATTTGGGCATTCATTCATTCATTCATTATGAGTTGCTACAAATCAGGGGCTCTCTCTCTACTGCTCCACATATGGTGCAACAGTTCAGGGGCTCCTGGGTTTGTAAAGTAACTTCTCTTTGGGCTATCCTGGTTTAATTTTCTTTTGTAAACAAAACCAAAGCTAGTAAGCTATTTGATCAGCATTCAGAGCAACTTTTTAAAAGTTGGGAGGAACAAAATTGCCAGAAACTCAGGAAGCCAACTGCTCAGCTACCCCTGTGTAAAAGTAGGATAATTCTTAAGTTTCTTGTACCTTATATTCATTGCCTATTTTGAGAAAAGCATTTTAATAAAAAAAAAATTGTCTCTTAGCTCACATATATTTCATGCCAGTGTGTCTGCAAAGCAAGCCATTCATAAAAAGAAATATTTAAATGGCTCTACTCTCTGTGGTTGAAAGAACTGATTCATGCAGCTCTGATGAAGGCAATTAGCACATGTGGCAATTATTCTTTAGATCTCATTCACCAATATGCACAGCCAAATTCTGACACCAGGTACCCAGATCTGTAGTAAATTCAATCATCCTGCTCTTTCTACACTTGTGGACATGATGAGTAGGATTTAGCAGCAAGGGGAAAAGTTGGGAGTTCTTGGTGCCAAAGTGAAGCCTTTATTACCAATATATTGCCTTTTATGAGGCTTGTATGACTTCTTTGGGTAAGATGTAAAATATGATATTAAACTGAACTTATATTAAACTTACTTGTATTCCCTTTTAAGGCTGGTTTAACAAGTTGCCTTTGTGGTTTGATTGTTGTTCATAAGGTAACATTACCACCTCAAAAATCATCTGCAGTGTTTGTCAGAGAGAAAACAGGCCCCCAGAACAAGCTGTAAAATTTAGGTTATTTGTACTGCTGCTTAAGAGAAGTGACAGGAAAAAAACAAGCAGCAAGCAGTTATTTCACAGAACTTTCTTTTTTCAAGGAAAACAAATGATGAAACTTCTCAATATTTGCATTTTCCCCATCAGCATGCATCCCAAACCTGTCAACGAGTGACAGGGGGTGGCAGTGCCTGTCACATCTCTGCTTTTGGAAAAGATCAGAACCCTGATGGCACAGCCATACTGCAGTTTCCATAGCAGATCTCAGACAAGATGTTCCCCAGGAGAATCTTTTGTTTTCACCATTTTTCAGGTGAGTTCCATGGTGATGATCACAGCTTGTGTTGTGTTTTATTTTTGCTCCTTCTTCCCCATATCTAAATGTGTGTTATGCATTTATCTACACGTTCATCTGTTTCTGTTTGTCTGCAATTTTATGTGGTAGCATCTGCGAGTGGTAGTTTTGTATAATAACATGAATAGAAGTGAAATCAACAGTTGGGTTTAAGGGCTGTGTTCAGCAAGAAGAGGAGTTTTGGATGACTCTGACTATGGATTGGCTGCAACATAGCTGGTGTGTGAAGAGGGATTTGGTTAAACAATTCTTGTAGATACCAAGATTATCGTCCTCTTTTCCTGGGATACTGCAGAAAAGCAACTTAACTCCTTTCAGTCTGAAATAACAAGTCATCATATATACAACAAAACTGTGTTTTGGCTCACTGGCTCCCCATCCCAAGTGGCCTTTGGTTGCTTATCAGACTTTGTCAAGTTCAGAAACAGTTCAGGAATGAACATATGTGAATACACCCTCAGAGAAAAATGTAAATTTTTCTCTGTAATGCTGCCACTGAGCTGGGAGCTAGATTGAGTGGCAATGTCCAAGACAGTCAGGAGAAAATAATTAGAGAAATTGTTATGGAATTACTTAATATATGCTGAGTTTTAACTCCCAAATGGAGTGGGAGGCCACAAGAATGTTCCAAGTCTGAAGGCAGAAGTGTAAGCACAAAGGCTTATTACAAATTGATAGAGTATGTTGGAAAGATTTAGATCTACCTAAACAAGTTTGGATTCGGGCTGGCACCTACCAAATCCAGCACCTGGGAGCCCAGCATTTGTGCTGTGATATGTTCAGTGTATTGAAAGAGCTGAAAAGGTGAAGAAGACTTGAATGGAAGCAAGCCCAGACAAACTGCCCAGTGAGCTGCTCTGCCCCTCTTATCCTCCAGGCAAATGGCAATGCACTTTAATGGAGGGTATTTTTAATGGTATCTTGCTCATTAATGGAGGGTTTTGAGGTATTTTCTGCACCTTGGAGATGGAGAACACGCGTTAGAAGGGATTTGCATGGAATGATAGTGCAGGCTCTTGTGGGATTTTCACTCTCTCAAATAATCTTGTCACACATACTCTGGGAGGAAGTGCTAATTAAAAGTATAAAAGAGCATATGTGGTATTTGTGAAGCTGCTATCCAAAGTTGTATTGCTGCATCTGTTGTGTGTTGCAATTAGTCATAGTTAAATGGGAAAATAAGATATCTGAGCTCTGCACTTCTAAAACTGCAAATCCCTCCCCCACAGAAAAGCAGGAACATTGCACCTGTAATGCAGTAGAGGAAAAAGGTAAAGCATCAGCCCTTAAGCAGAATGTAGGGGCATTTTGTGTTCCAGTGTTGCTAAAATTTATTACAAAGAGTTATTAGAAAAATAATATTAGTGGAAAACCACTATTAATATTAGGGAAAAAGTAGTATGAAATAAAGGGGATTTTTCTGAGTTGGTTTTGTGACTTGTGGCCCATCTTACATCTTAACCTATAACTTATGGTGGTACAATGATTTTCCTTGGCATCCAAAGTCAGAAACTCTCCACTAATCTACTGACAGAAGTCACAGGAGTAGGAAGGAGGAGAAAATCCTCATAGGTACAGCATTTTCTTAATGGCTGTTCACAGTTTTGAAATATGAAAGGACAGTAATGCTGATTTTTTTTTTCATTTTAGCCCTTTAGTTGCTCTATATTTACTGGGGGCTTGACAACAATTCTTGGTTCTTATTTTTGCTTGTAGGATTCCCTCTTTCTGAATCTTCTCTTTTATTTATGGAAAAAAAAATTATTTTCTAAGTCAGGAAGACAGGCGATTCTACCACAGATGGGGCCCAGGCCCCAGGGAAAACAGGTGACCTTCCCAGAAGGTGTCTGAATTTCCCATTTCCAGTACATTTTACTACTAGGCAGTCTTCCAGTTCCATGTGTATGAAATACACTGTAGAACTCCTAAACAAAAAGATGAGAAAGCACCTATACAATAGTGTGTTTTATTAATTCAGAATTTAGCACTAAATATAACAGATATTATCTTCTTTTTCAGCTGTTATTGGAGGCTTATGGGATACTCTTCATCAATAATGTTCCAGAGCCCTGTACTTGTAATTAGAGCTGGGTGAATTATTCATCCCAAACAATATTTATCAGAAATTTATACTCTCCATTTCCTGGAAGAGGAATTGTTTTTACGTTTATTGGGTAGGACAGCCTGCTGCCTTCCAAGGGCTCTCAGTTTCAGGGGTTACAAGGTCCACCTGTGAATTTTGTATCCAAAGGCTTTTGTTTGCGCTCAGAGGTGATCAGCCCTGTTGTTCCTTCAGGGGTTGTTCCTTCCTACTGAGGAGTTACTCCTCATTATTTGCCTCATAAGTGCTGAAGCAAAGGAGAGGTTTCTGAAGGTATGATCTTTCTCTGGAGGGCAATATCTTATTTCAGAGTAGCTCCCAACAAATTGATTTGTCATTCATACACGGTTGTGGTTCACTGGTGCTGTTTTGTTCTGGGCCATCCAAGCCTCATGAATATTATTCACTGTGGTCTGAGCACCTCCTTTTGAGGTCAGCCAAGCTTTTTTTGGCTCTGGCTTGCAGAGTGTGTGTAAACTCACCTGAACTCCTCTGACCTGTGCTGTTAGGAGGTGTTAGCATGGTCTGGCAGCTTGCCTGCTGAATCCCGTGGGGTGGAAAACCATGGCTTTCCCTGGATCCACTCGCTGGTGCACACGGCTGAGTGGGCACAGTGCAGCACTTGCTGGGATTTATCCCTGCAGGTCAGCTCAGCCACTTGTTCCTGCCCACTGGGATGGGATAGAAAGCTGTAAGGGTAAAAGGGAGTCGAGTTAGGATCAGGACAGCCTAATAGGTAAAGCAAAAGCTGCACACACAAGCAAAGCAAACCAAAGCAAGGAATTAATTCATCACTTCCCATGGGCAGGCAGGTGTTCGGGCATCCCCAGGAGAGCAGGGCTCCCTCACATGTAATGGTGCCTTGAGATCAAAAATGCCAAGCTCTGAACATCATCTCTTCCTTCTTCCTCCATTTTTTGTTGCTCAGCATGACCCCAGAAGGTCTGGGACATCCCTGTGGTAATTTGGGGTCAGCTGTCCTGGCAGGATGGTGTGAGAGACAGAAAAGCCTTGTTGTTGTGTGAGCAGTAACTAAAACACCCTGAGTGATCAACACAGAGATAACCACAAATCCAAACTGCAGCCCCACACAAGTTACCAGAAAGAGAAAACATCCTGTTCTGCTCAGTAATGTTTGTCTCTAATCCTGCAGTGCAGTTTAAGGTTGGTCATTGCCTCCCCTCCTTTTTTCTTTTGGTATGGCAGGGGTTTCAAATGGGAGAAATTTCTGGGGATTGATTCCATGGTGCCTGCGGGAAAGTCACTCCTGTGTTCAAGCTGGGAATCTTGATATCCTCTCAAATAAAAGGAAAATGAGATTTCCTTAGAGAGGAGATAAGAAAGTCCCAGCTTTCATGTTTGTAAGAGTGTAGAGCATTTTAAACAGTTAAAATACACAGAGTATTGTGAAGAAAATAGAAAGAACCCAGTCTTTAAGAAAATTGCTCTATGGTGGGTGCTGATTGTATTCCTGTGATTTGTGAATATATTTTTCTTGCAACTATCTTCACAGATTGTTGCAAAGTTGGTCTGAAACAGTTTTTGGTGCTGCTAAAATGATAGGTCTGAGTTTTTTAAAAAATATCTTATGAAAAATCTATATAAATTTCTTAGTTTATGAATCAGTCCTAATCACCCATTTCTTGTATCCAAACTCCCAATTGCCAACATTAAGTAGGCTAGTCTGACATTTTCATTTATGTATAAATTTTGTTTTATTCAAACATTTGTAGAATTATTTTGTTTTAAATATAAAGTTGTCTGGGATTTGTTTGACTGGTTTGCTTTTGTATTGTTTTCCCCTTACCTAAGAAAGACCAAGATACTAAATGAAGGGTAAATAAATCCTTACTATGAAAACATTAATAAAAAGGCAAATTTATCTGATTATTTACAGGACTGCTTTACTCCTGGTAATTTGAGTAAAATGGGTAAAATTAATTCCGATTGTAAGGGAAAATCACTCTGTGCTTGAAATTTAGTGCTTTCTGTTTTTTATCATCAAAAAGACAATGTTAATGTGATGCACAACATTCATGTTGCCCCAGAAAGTTTGTATATTATTTAATATTTATTCAGATTCTTAATAACAAGGTTTTATGACCTGCCTGGTGGAAGCCATGGAGGATGGAGTTGTTGCCAGATGAATGTGGAGTGTATATTTCTCCAGAAACTCTAACAATGTTATACTTGAAGATGATGATTTTACCTCTGCGTGTGAGTACCTGTGGTTACAGCAATACTGTGCTTGCATCCTCCAGCCAAATCCAGACTTACAGGTTCTGTTTTTTGCAAGAACTACAGATAACCAGAAAAAGATGGGAAGGGACAGGAGGAATTCTGAGGGGAAGTGAGTGAAATACGTTTTTCCTTTTACAGAAGATACAGTGATTTTCAAACACCTGAAATATTAGGGGGAGCAAAAAGGTTTACAATGCATTTCAGTGTAATCTAACCTAATCTAACCCATGAAAATCCTATCTCCTACCATTTTACAGAGAGATTCTGATTGCAGTTAATGGCCTCTACATGTTGCTCTAATATAAACAGTGAGGGAAACAAAGATAACCCCAAAATCACAATCAGCTGTCCTCTGGCTCACAGCGACTCTGTGGACCCCAGTATGCCTCTGGGGCTTGGGAAAACTGGCACCAAGCAAATATTCCTTGGGGAGAATAGGAGGAAAAGGACATAAGGAAAGCAAGACTAAACAGCTTCATATCCCCGGAGGTATTTCAAATGCAAAATATTTCAGAAAATGAGCCTCTCTGAGCATATTGCAGCTAAAACTGTGATAGGGACAGGACAACATGTCCTTATTAATGTCATTTGGAGTTTTTTGAGGTTTCTTTTTTTGTGTGTGATTTTTTTGGTTGTCTTTTTTTTATTGCTGTTGTTTTGGGTTTTTTTTTGTTTTTTTTTTTTTTTTTTTTTTGTTTTTGCTTGTTTTTTTTTTTTTTTTTTTGTTTGGTTTGGCTTGGTTTGGTTTAGTTTTTTTTTTTCCTCCATTAAAGACATGCCTCAATGTCTCTACCTGCACTTTGTGAAGTTAAAAAAGAAATCCCACGTGTCAGAATACTAGTAAAGTCATCTCTCTTCAAAACCCTTTTTCTCTTCTTCAGATATCCTTTCTCTTCATCCTAACTCCTTCTATTCCCTTAAGAACAAATGCTCTAAAGTGCTTAGGAAACTATATTTCTTCAGAAACTACAAGGTTCTCCTTGGTTCTCCTCTCTGTTTTCTTTATTAAACTATTTAAGATAAATATTTTATTTGAAATAAGAAAGAAGAAATGGAGAAGATGTGACCTAGTTTCCTCCTTCTTCTTCTTACGAGGTATTTTCAGTAATTCTTAAGAAGATTTCCTCAAATGTCCTTTCCAATATTCCGCTTTTCCTTCCCACAATCTCCTTTGTTTTAATATTCATGAAGGACCTGGATCTGGGTGAGATGAGGCTCTGGCACTGCGAGGGATGAGAGGAGTTCAGGGTAAGGAAGTGCATTCTCTGAGAAGGCAGAAATAGAGCGTGTGCGTGGGAGGATTAAGGCAGTCTTGCAGAGACAGCAAAGTCTTGCTTTTCTGGAAACACAAAAATCTAGATAGCATGAAGTAGAGCACTTGAAGTTCAGAAGAGAGTTTGTCTGATCTTCTCACACGCCCTCCTACATTCTTCAGGGTTTATTGAAATAATTCTGGTTTTCTTCTTTTTTTTTTTTCTTTTTTTTAAGTGGAATTTGAAGTTGAGACCAAAGTTAGTAAAGACACATTTACATTTAACTAGATCTAGTGATTTCAACCACCTCTCAGTTAAATACAGGCATCCACCTGACTAAATTGGCCTTTGTTCACAGGACACTTTATGGTGGTCCATGGACAGATATTTCATTTGCTTCTCACATTAATTTAAAATATTTTAAGGTATTGAAGTTATCTTCGAAATATTAAATTTTTCACTTAGAGTAGTGGTACCATTTACAGTCATTTTGAGCATCACTACCTAAACATATTTTTATTTCTTTCTAGTCTGTTAAAATCTTAAGAAAATCATCAGTTGCTTTATCCTAAATTAGGTTATAACAGGAATTGGAGTTCTAAATCACTTAAAGTAGTTTATCTTTCCCTGTAACAGGTGCAATAATTGACATTTTCAAGCTTGACTGATGACTTGAGGACCCCTCCTTGCAGGGAGTGGTTTGCCTGTGGAATTTTGTTTGGGAAGATCCCAGGAATTCTGCAGGTCTACAGACATCCAGCTGCTCTACAAAGGTAGTTCTGGTAGCTGCTGTTAAATTATAGAGGATTATTTTTGACAAAATGGGAATGATTGGAAGTTGAGTCATAAGTCTCTCCTCTGGAGAAGAGAGAATTTTTTCATAATAACAGGCACAAGATAAGAAATTTAAAGAAGTATTTCTCACAAAATATTTCTTTTTTACTTTTTTTCTTTAGTGAATACTGCAAGAAAGAATCCTAATGACACTATAGAACATGGGTCTGAGGAAAAACAGATTTCACCCGAGCAGAAGGCAGCCAGTATTTCTGATAAAATGCAGAATTTATATTTAACTTAATTTGTCTTTTCTACTGGAGCATTAATGAAAATAGCATATATTTATTTGTTAACTTAGGCCCTCACCTTGAAAATAATTTACCTTGGAAAGTTTGCTTCAAAATGTGAGCAAAATGGATATGATATAAGTTTTTTTGTTCCTCTCCTGAAGCTTCCCCACCATTCAGTGTCTCAGCCAGAGAAATTTGTTTCATGCAGGCTCAGTAGTGGCATCAAAAATGAGAAGTGCTGACAAACAGAGCATCTCTACAGACAGTGACAAGCTCTGTTTGCAGCCAGCAGCATTTGGGGCTTTATTTTTTTTCCTTTTTTCTCCTTTTAAATGCAAGTACTGAAGTTTATTGTACTGCTGAGGGAAATCTGAGACATGACATCCGTGGTGGCATTGCTGCTGTATAAAGAATTTACCCTTAATCCATGGTCTTTGCCAGACTCTCACTGGTTCATAGCACTGAGGAGAGGTGAGGATAATAATTAGCAAGGCTTAATTTGTCATTGAGACTTTTTGGCTATTTGAACTTAACAAGTCAAATTTTTTTTTGTTTGTTTGTTTTGTGTGGGTTTTTTGGTTTTTTTTTAAAGAGGAAATTTCTGAGCCTTCCATGAATAAGCATTGTTGAAAGTGTCAGCTTCTGATCACCGGTGTACAGTGAAACCAGTTTATTTTTCAGCTTCAATATGCTCTGGAACCTGATTGATTTTTATATTGCTTTTCTGCCTGAACATGGGTTCCATCTTCCCAGATGAAAACCTGATACCCTTCCTTCATGCATCTCTGGACACACGATGAAATTTGAAGGGAAAATGTAATTTTTGTGCCTGCTGAAGGTGTGATGAGATGCACTGGCCTGGCAGGCCTGGGAGCCAGAGCATAATCAGAGACATCAATGCCAAACTGCAGCATAAGAATTGATAAATTGACAAACCATTAAATTCAGTGAATCTCATGGATACTTTTTGTTGCAAATGTCATCTTGATTGGGTTGGTTTTGCTGCACAGCAAGAGCAGGTGTGCCTTGAGGGATTGTGCTGTTTTACAGGGAAATATCCTGTCTAAAGGGAACTGGTGGTGATTGTGGCTTTCAGACGCTCATCTCTAGAAATTCAGTTGTTGGTCCAGCACATTTCACCCTCAAAAATGACAATTAATAATTATCTTTTTTCAAGTGAAGGACTCACCCAATGGAAGATATAGTAACCTCTGTCCCTGTGTATGAAGTACTGAGAATTTAGTTATAGGAGCAATAAACCCAATTCAATTTTTTGAGCTGTGAAAACACAAGCTGAGAACTGCTGACTTCAGTGTGAGGAAGAGTTAAATAGAAAAAGTTCAGCTCCATCTCACATAAAGTTTGCACTGTCTGCATTATCCCAAATAACCTTGCCAGCATTATGATTTTTTTTAACCTTCTCTCTATAAAGACCTTAAAAATATATAAAATAAACACGAGCTATAGCCTTAGTTGCATTTTCCAAAGGGAACTTTGTTACAAATTTTTGTCTGTAATTTTTGAAGTCTTGTGTGTTTTTAAGCTGTTTTGTGAGGTATTTTGGCCTCTTTTAAGTCTCCTATTCACCTCTGAATTACAGTGGCTATTTCCACGCTTCTCCTCCTGTCCTGACACAAGGAGAAAGGAGGAGGAATCAAGAACACAGAGGAGGAACCAAGGTGTCTCTGCAGCCAGGGCAGACTGTCAGTCACTTGGAAAAATGCCTCTTGGCTCAGCTCCAGCCTGCTGAGAGCCAAGTAGGCTGATGGCATTCATCCTGAGAAAGGAATCCCTGCCTTTCTGAATGAGAGATTACTAGAAATTCCTGGATGTACAATACAGGAGATATGTTTGTATATATTCATCTACAAAATTATATATATATATATAAAATGGCAGCTGGAAAGTACTTAAAGATTAAATACAGGCAAACTCTGACCCTAGAGAAGGCCAGGAGCCCTGTGCCTGGGGCTGGAAGGGGTCATCACCCCTTCATGCCCTGCGTGGTCAGCCTGGCAGCAGCAGCTCAGCCTCTGACCCTGCGAGGAGCCCGGCTCTGTCCCCTGGTCCTGTCCTGGTCCCTGCTGGCCCTGCCCTTTTGCACCCCTCCGAAAGAGCTGGAGAGGTGACAAGCAGAAATTTGTGGAGATGGTTTTGCCTGTGCAGTTGGTTTGTCAAGATCTCAGGGTATCAAAAGCCAAAATGAATCCATCTCTCAGTCTATTCTCAGAAACTGAACATAATGTGTCTTTTATAGCGTTCTGCTGCTTGGAGTACTCAGCCAACCCTTCCAAATTCAGTGTCTGCCTTGCCAGTCAACAGTCTCACAGAAATATAGTGCTCTAGATGAGCCAGGCTGAGCAGAATAATTATTATTTATTAATAATTACTAATAATTTATTATCAAGCTATTATTAATTATTATTTAAATATTTATTATCACACAGTCTGCCATTTAGTGTTTTTAGGCTTTTATCTGATTTTTTTCTGAGGTCTGAGTGATATTTTATAAAAATCATATCAGGTCCCTGGACATTAATATAAACATATAAAAAGTGGGCTGATGCTAAAATTATGGTAACCAAGTAATTCAGAATTCAAAAGCTGTGTTTCCATGAAACTCTTCTCACAGTGGCAACACCAGGTCTGGTCTATTTGGCAGAAAGAGGAAAAGTAAAGAGGAGATGATCAGGAACAAATAACAGCTCCATAAATGTTGTGCTTATCTTGAACTTGGATTTATGTTTAGAAACAGTTTTAATAATCAGAGATGATAGCCAAATACTTTCAATTATTAAAGAGCAATAAAAAATTTAAAAGACTGAAAACGTCTGCTACTTTTGTTTGATTCAGTTCTAATAGCATTACACAGCTTTTTGTTTAATCCTGGTTCTTTTAGCTTTTACTTTTTTTTGTATTCAAAAGCTACCAATATTTTACCTCACTTTTTCAACAGAAAAGAGAACAGAGAGGAAAAGGAGGGAGTTTTTCAGAAACTCAGAACTCTGAATCTCTCAAAGTAAGACTTTGAGAGGTTGGGAAGGCTCTTTTTAAAACTAACATGTAATTTTAACCTTAGTCATTGTAATAGCTTTATTCTCATGAGAACTGAATTGAAGAGATTAATTTTAAAACCCTTGTGAATTGAAAGGAGAGGAAACATCTCCTATCCAAAACAGCCACAGTGACTACAAGGGATGATATTTTGAGTAGTTGTGTGGTTCACTGGGGAAGGGAGGGATGTGAAGGTGGCTTGGAATGAATTTGTTCTCTTAAGACACAGCTGACAAAAAGAAATAGAAGTAGAGATAGACAGGCTGGGTCTCATTTTTAGCTAAGTCATTTGCATCAAACTGCATTGCAGCACATTCAAAGTGGAAACAAAAGCTGCTGGTTTTTCTGCATCACAGAGGAACTGAAGGAAGCAAGAAAACATCATTTGTGTCCTACTGGTAGATCTGGGATCTTTTTCTCATTCAGATTAGCAGATCTGCTGCTGTTCCAGAACAGTTTTTGTGAGGGGATGGTGGGGATGGTGAGGGAGAAAGGTGCTTCCATGCACAGACTAATAAAATATCTGTCATTCACACTGGTGCTGTTCACCTCTGCACGTGCAGCTTTCATGTGCACACACAGGCTGGGCTGGGCCTTATCAGCCCTGAGGAAATTTGAATTAGGAATTTCTACACAATTTGAGCAATCTTCAGCTGCTCTATTCCTCTTCGTTTTCACAAATTCCAGAGGGTTTGTTACTTGGCTTGGAGACATTGCTGCAAGGGGGACTGTGCAGTGAATTCAGTTTCCTAGGGAGTCAAAAGCAATACAACTTGCAGGAGATCTAAATTGCATCTTCAGCATTCCTGGTGAGGCATTGAATTTTGGAGTCCACCTTGCACTAGAACCTGTTCTAAAGAAGAATTGCACGTGGGCTTACCTTTGTGCATACCCCTAATCTAGCCCGGTTTATTAAACATATTTCAATGTTAAAATTATTTAAAAAAATGCTTCTTACAGCTCTGCCATAATTATACTTTAACATTACATAGTATTTTCCAGATTAGTTAAAGGATTAATTTATTCCTTATATTTATTTAAGCCTGTTTATGAATCGAATTTCCTCTGGACTAATTAAACAATGATTACCACCAGCAGTGCACCCAGCATGAGGTTTGTTGTTTCTCCTTTAACTACTTGCTTTTAGCTTTTTTGTGAAGGGTATAGAGAGGAAATATTGCAAATGGAGCTAATTTGGTGTTTCTAGAAGAGCAGCCTTTTGTAAGATGCTTTAATTGCATGGCAGAGCAACTTCTATAAAGACCTATTTGGCTAAGTGGGGCTTCTTAACTCCAAACAGGGGGAAAAAATTGCAAAATGACTACTCAAGTGAGTATAACAAGAACAAGGAAGATAATCTTAACCAGCTCTGGGAGGCAGATCATTAACTGGAATTCCTACACCAGTAAATGGATCTGCCACACAACTTCAGCATCTCTGAGATCTTGTGCAAGTCCCATCCTTAAAATGTGCTTATGGGTTGTTTGTTTTTTTTTTTTTTATGTGCAATGCTTTTGCTTTGTTTTCAAATCACAAAAAGAAAAAAGAAAAGCTGCACCTTTTAGTCACATTATTCTTCATGTTTATTGCAAATGATGTCTTGATTCTGCCTCTTTGCACTACTGCAATATTTTTCTGGGTCTTTGTGTTCTATCTTTCAAAATATTCAGAGCAGAAAGCAGAGAGAGGAAACTGAGCTGGTGAGGTGATGGAGGGACCTTCAGAAAATTAAATTCCTTTACTATTTAATCTTTTATCCCATGTGAAGAATGTCAGTGTTGCACAGTAAAACAATATTTGGGTCACAGATTGCTTTGTATTTTGAGTCTTACAGTAAGAGAATTCTCACTGCCAATATCTCATGCAAGATGCCTGCTGTAAAATTTGACTTTGCAAGTATTGTAAGAACTAAAAAATTTTTTTCAGAGATTTCTTTTTTTTTTTAAATTTAAGGTGGATTGCTGTTTAAGCAAATTTGATCTCAGGCTGCCCCTTGGAAGCAGTAATTCAAGTTTTAATTTAATTTCTTTGCTCCTTTGGTGACTTTCTCTTTTCCCATCAGCAAAAACTGTACCCTCAAGATACAAGCAGAATGTAAACAAACTCCATTGCATATTCCAAATGTTATTTCCCATTTATCATTTAGTTTAGCTTTTTGTGTGTGTGTGTAATTGGAAAAAGTGATAAAGCATTAACACAAAGAATTAAATAGAAGAGGAAAAACCATAAAGAATATTCATATATGGAAAGTCTTACACAGCACTCTGACATGCTCAGCTGTGGACCTCTGATCAATAACAATCTCTTTTCAATGAATCTGAAGTTAACATCAGGTCTTATTCCTCAATAGGACACCAAAAGAATGAAACAAAATGAGGAAATTGCCTCCCAGGTGCTGTTTTGATTCCCCACTTGTGAACACCTCTGTGGTGAGGCCATCCAAATTAGACAGGAACAACACAAATCTATATGAACTTGATAAATGCTACAGTTATGTATTGATTTTTTCAGCAGGCTTTTTACACGTTGTTAATGGCTGTGGTTGAAGGAGGTTTAACTCACAATTTCTGGCCAAATGTATTTCATGTCCCAGCATTTCTTTGGAGCTGATTGACTCTTGCCTGTAATTATGGGTTACATCCTTCTCTTACACCCTTGCTTTAGTAAGTGTCTGCATGATCTGGTTACATGATGCAAGAAAGCTCAGAACTGTAAATTCCTTCATTCCAGCCTTGCATCCTTTATGTGCCTCACCTACACTTCTACATTTTCCTGAAAGTCTCATCAGGAGGGAATTGCCTCACTCTGCAGCACTTTGCAAAAGATAAATTCTGACCTCTGAATTTGTTTGTTGTTGCTCAAATGTAGAAGGAGGAATATAAGAAAGATGGGAATATAGCATAATTGTTCAGATTAATTTCACTGACTTTAGCATCCTTGAAAATGTTCTGGCCTAAGCTGATCATCCAGGCTTTTTCTACAGCAATGGGAGATGGCAGTGAAGGCGCTCCTCATTCTTATTCAGTGGTGGAGGGGTCCTAAATGAACAGCTCTCAGCAGGCTTTTCCTCAGTCACCCTGGATAAATCTTTTGCAGGAAAATATTGATGGGGAGGGAGTGGGTGTGAGACAATAAGGAAAAGAGAAGCAAAAGTTTGTGGTACAGTGTCCTTTGACTGAGTCTCTTCACACATTATCATGCTGAAGAGGATCATTCCAACAGCATCCTGTAAATATCTCAGGTGTCTCTAAGTGGCAGGATGAGACCCAGCCAGAGGAGGATGATTTTGGTTTTCTGGGTGTGTAAAACAGGCAGCTTTTGCCTCCCTAGCAGAAATTAGGAAGCATTGAGCTCCCCAACACCATCCCTAACACACCTCTGCCAAAAGTGAAGCTTGCAGAATGATTTTAAAACGCAACCCAGAACAGGAATGCATCACCCAAGAGGGACTCACACCAAGAATACAGAGAGCAAACAGCATCTTCACAGGTGAGAAATAGGACCTTACAAATGAAGCTAGGAGATTTCAGGTAAATTATTCTTGGAAATTTTTGTCTCCCTGGGGACACGTGGATTTTCAGTGCTTAAGAGTTCTCAGCAGATTCTTATCATTTCAGGGAATTGCATGAAATTAAGCTGACCAATACTTTTATATTTCATAAGAGATTTTCACAACAAGAAATTCAGTGTATATGTGATTTTAAAAAAGGATCACTTCCTTGAAACAAGACTACAGATATATAAAATGTGAGGCATAATAAGTATCTTTAAAAAGATTGAATAAAGAAAATACTGAGAATGAAAACATTTAGAAGTTTAGCTTCAGGGAAAGTGGAGAATAAAGGAACTCAGTGGAACTATAGGAACTTCTGAATTAATTCATCATTCTTTTTTATTTTTACTTGAGAGGATCTTTACTAAGGAAATATGTGCAAAGTATGCAAGTACAGCAGTCAGAATTTGGTTTTCCAGTACCATCACAGCTGTAGGTTTCATGACAGAAATTAATCAAAAGACTGTGTGGGAACTGCAAAGAGCAGGGAAAAATCCATTCAGGACAGAGGAATTAGATGAAATTATAATACACTTCATAACCTTACTTGTTAAGGTACTCATAAATTCATTACCAGCTCTGCTGGAAAAACTTTACAAGGAACAGTATAGATTTTGTAACAGTTTGGAAGAGATTTCACCTACTTGGACAGGGTCATAGAAATGGGAATTTCTTTAATATGCCTGCAGGATCCTTTCATCAAATAAAAAGAACAAGAATACAGTCAGGCTTTGACAAAATTAAGTAATAAATTGGATAAAATTTGTTTTATTGCTTAACGTTTTCAATTAGAGTTTGGTCATCTATAGGCTTGAAAATGTTGAGAGCAAGAAAATCACCATTTCAAATACTTGCACTTGAAATTGTCAAAACAGGCAAGAAAAACATTCACCCTCTTATTTTCAAAGGGGTTTTCCAAATAAATGCTATGGTGCCATGTAAAATCTGGAAGAACTTTGTCATGCATTGACCTAAGCCTGGAATTTCTTTGGGATGAATTTGCAAAAAAAATTAATTCCACTTCTAGTGCATTTACCCTATAAAATTGAAGAGTCTTTTTGGTATGATATTACATTTATTGGGACATATTTGTATAGTGAGTCTGTTTCAACTTTGAAAGCGGCACAAAAAGTGTAGCAATTCATCTTTTCAAATAAAGGTGAGAATCTAACCAGATATACTAGGATATTGTAGAAAAGAAATATGAGGTCAGGGAAAGTGTGGGTTATACATGACGGAACAGTAACTACTCTCTCTCTCTATATATACACACACACACACAACATTTAAAATTTTGTGTGCTGCTCATGTATGTGCATTTTTCTCTTAGTGGGTCTAGCAACATCCCTTGAGCTGAATATTTAGCCCCTAATTAACAAAAGACTGAATTGCAGCTCTGTCAAAATCGTCTTTCACCTTGGATGTCTCTACGATGAAAGGATGTTTGGTAACAAAAAACACCTTTTGATTTCCATGGAGCAAACATGCAGCTGTCTGAAACGATAATTCTTCAGGAGGAAGCTGTTGGCAGCTGCCTGGTTGCCTTTGTGGGGTGTAGGTTCAATGCCATCCATCTCTGAGCAGGGCTTGGAGCCGCCAGGACACGACACCGTAACGCACCACACGACCCTTCATTCCCTCAGTGATTGCTGCAGGAAAAATTGCAGGAGCTTTGATAGGTTTTGCTTGTTGCAGGTTAAAGATCAATGTCCAATGGACACATGAGGCAGGGAGACAAGCTTCTCTTTCATTGCCATTAATTTTAGGAGAGGGCTGTCTGCAAGTGAATTATTTGACTCATTCGAGGATCTACGACGCTGCAGCAGAACTCCAGCACTCCAAAAGGAGGGGAAAACTCATATGATAGATTAATTTCTGTATTTTTTTTTAATGTGTTCAAAACCCAGCTGAATTTGTTTCATTCACTTCTGTCAGCAAGTATTGTGGTGTCTGCCCATTTCCCTGCTGTCAGCATTCTCCACTGATCCCATGGGGCACACAGGTGTCAGATTTGCATCACCTGCTGCGTTCTGCAGCATTTGTTTGCCAGGATGTGGGAAAATCACACCACAACACAGACAAAGGTTGCACATTTCAACTAAAGGAACACTAATATAAAGATCACAGCTCTAAGTGAGGAGAGGAACTTTCCCTTGCATCTGAAGTACATGAATTTTCTCTGCTAACTGCAACTGTGGTTCACCTTTCCATCTTCATAAATTTTCTTTGTTTTTTTCCCCTCATAGACTACAATAACTACTTTGCTCATTTTCAACCCTTTGGAAAGTTAAAAGCTTTTTCCTTCACCTTTCTTTTAAGACAACAGCTGAAGTTCCTGCATATGTTCTCTTTTTGTCTCTGCTGTAATTTTTCTTACATTACTGTTTCATAAACTCTTTCAGATATATCTTAATCAGTTTTTGTTGCTAGCTCAGTTTTGAAACTGATCCAACATTTGTAGCTCTAGTGAAGCAAAGCAAAAATGTCTCCTTAAACACTCTGAAAATGTGTTCCACTATTGCTCACAAAGTAGGAGATAAAGTTTATATTTCTGCTTTTTTTTTCTTTTCAGATTTATATTGAACAGAATTTGATTTCTCCAAGGGTAAATTATGTGCCCGTATTCTGAGGGATTTTACTTTAGAAAGTTGTCTCATTTCTAGCTATGTCAGAGAGGTTGAGTTTTTGGGGGGTTTTTTGTTGGTTGGTTTTTAAAGTTACTTCTAATGACAGGTGGGAAAAAATGCATCAGCCCTATGGTCAGTCTGGGAAAAGAGAAGAGCTACATTTTCTTTCATATGTGATGTGCATTTGGTGATACACAGCACAGTTAGCCAGGAGCAAGGATATTGCTACCAGTAGAAACTGAAAGAGAAAAATACAAATGAGAGAATCTGAGATCTTGAGTAAGTTATTTATCTTGCCTCCAGGCCCCTGAAACAAAGCCCAGTGCCAATTTACAGACACTACCCTGAAGTCAGTGAAACAAGTTTTGATCTACAATCACCTCAATCATTTGAGGAATAGAGAGCAATAATGATATTTCATCTGCCTTGAAGTCTGCCAGCCTCTTTGCAACCTGCAGATTTCCACCAAACAGAATTTCATCCTCCAAGGATAATTCAGAACCCCATAGTACTGGTGGGTTTAGGTTCCAATTATTTGCTTGCTCCCAGATATTTTCTATGATACTTCTTATGTACAATGGTGTAGCTGGTTGGATGGAGGATTCCACACACCTCAATGCAACCATGGTGCATCATCTGTCTGCCTAAATATCTCCCAAATTTGCTACCACCTTCACTTTATCTAAGTTTAGGGGTTCTGGCAAGTAAATTATTTAGCAATAAGGTAAAATTGCCCATGGAAACCCACATTTTTCCAAAAATTGAAGTGCTACTCACACTAGGTTATACCACTGGGAAAAATGCTTTGATGGAAACAACATGTTACATGACTTTTTCTGTGTCAATCCAGCAGAGATCACAACTGAATTGGCAGATTGGAAGATGGCTTTTGTGCTCCATCCCAACACCTTTCCCACTCTGCATCTCTTTTTTCTTCTGTGAAATCACAGAATCACACAGGATGTGAAACTGTAGCCTCATGAGGGCCAGTTTTACTCCTGGTGTCCTCTCCAATCTCTTCATTAAAATGAATCTGGTCTGGCAGGACAGTTTTTAAAACAGGCCTCACAGCGGGTGGGGGCCGCTTCCTTCAAGAGATTTCTCTTTGGTGAGCTCATAAATCCAAATCAAATTGGATTAATCAACTGTATAGGGCAGACTTTGTGGGCTGAGAACAAAACTTTGAGATCATGTTTTTAAATTGTTCTGCTGACAAATACTTGTATACTAGACATATAAATAGGTTATTCTCTATTCATTCTGATGGGCTAATGTGCCACTAGCACATGTATATTTATTGTGTCAGTGTCAAAACTCTGCCTCTCTGGAGAAGAGCTTAATCCCACAGGGGTCAGTGTTATTGTATTTTCCACCCAGCATCAAACCTTTCCTTACTTTTTAGAGAACAAAAACATATATTTCTGATCATAAAACACCTCTTTTACTGGCAGATACTGCCTTATTTTTGAGGAAGTTTCAAAACAAGGTCAGTATTTTAACATCCAAGCAACATAAAAATCTCTTCCCAGTTTTTTCCCCTGGGCAGTGAGACTTTTTGCACACCATTCTGGCCAGCAGCAGCCAGGGTTATCAAAGTGAAGCTTCCCATGAAAAAGCACTAAAATATTTGTGCTGCAGCATGAAACTAAAGGAAGTCTATATTATTTTCAGGTGACATTCTCAGAACTGAGCATTTCACCTCAGTTAGGCACCATTTTTCTTCTGTCGACCTCTGTGGAATGAAAATTGCAAAGTCTGCCAAAGCCAAAGTTTTCCTGGCTGACAGATGCTAACTTTAGTTTAGCTTCTACTTCTAATTTAATTTTTTTTCCCTCATGTCCCTAGTCTGTTCCTCTATAACTTTAGCTCAGGTTATTTTTTCATTCCTTGGTCATTCCAAGGAATTTCAAGGTCAGAATGAGAGAGGACCTCCAATTGTAATTTTTTTTTTCTTAATTATTGCTTGTCTGAAAAGATCAAGAGCAAGTGCCCATTGTCAAAACAAGAATGAAAATTATTTGATGGAGCTGTAAAACCCAAAACCTACAAGCTTTGTTTTGACATGTTCCATGATTTTTGTTAAAGCTCTCAGCCTGATCATGCACTCAGCTGATGGAGAACTGAGTCTCCAATGAACATAAGAATGCAATTTTAACTGCTCCATATAAAACTTCACTCCCTTTCTCCTGGGTGAACTTTAGCATTGCTTTTTCCACTTGCAAATATCTGTCAGTTTTGACACCTAGACATGTTTAGAAATGCCCCTCTTATCTGAATTCCTCTCCCCTTCTTGACCTTCTCATATCTCTCTATCTCTTTATCTATATTTTTCTCTCTTTTATTCCCAGTCTGCACTACAACCCTCCTTTCCTCCCCACAGTTTCCTTCTCTACCCATTTTTATCCCAAACAGGTCTCATTGTGAGCATTTCCCCCTCCTCCTCCCAGCACATTTAAAGGATTTGTGTAGGCTCTGTCTGCTTTCATGCACGCTGGCAGAGAGTGGCCTTCTTTACAAGAGGCAGCTTTGCTTTGATTTGCATCACTGACAAAGTAACTTCAATGATTTTGAGGCTCCCAATTATATCAGAGATGGCTGGTTTTCAACCTTTCCACTTGAAGTGCTGATTCACTTAGCTTTTTGATTTGTTTTCCTTCATCTTTCTAGCATTTTGCTCTTGTTATATTTTTTACTCTTTTACTGATTCTTCCCTTCAATCTCCACTGAAGCATTGAATAATCCTAGTTGAAAAGATAAAATATCCAAAACTATGGTCACCAGGGAGCAGAGATCAGTGCCTGCCCCTCCTTCTCCCCTCACGAGGAAGTTGCAGACTCTGATGAGGTCTCCCCTCAGTCTTCTCCTCTCCAGGCTGAACAGACCAAGTGACCTTACCAAAAGCATAGATATTAATGTAAAAAGAAATTTGTTATCAAAAGAAACATCTCCTAGTTTAATATATTCTGCTCATGTGCTTTGTTATTGCAACAGCTTTTTCTTATCAACTGGGAACTCTCATTATTATGAAAACTGGAAAAAAATGAAAAGCAAATATTTTGCTTGAAAATGAGTTTCTGTGTGTGCACACAAATCTAATTGATAAACTCTGGGATTAATTTCTGTAATTGCAAAGGTGCGTTTCAAAAAATAAAACTTTACCTGTTATGTTGATAGTACATTCCTGCAGACATACAGAGCTCTAAAAGAGAGAAAATTGTAGTCTAATTTTTTTTTTTTTAAACATAAGGCATTAAACTGCCTTTTTGATTCTTTTGGGGTTTTTTCAGCAGGCTAATGTAGATTAGAGAGAAGACAAAATGGAGTAGGAAATTGTCTCAAAGTACAAAAAGACAAGGGCACATTGCATAATGTAAAGTCTTATTTTGTGATTATGGAATATAATTTTTTACTAGCATAGTTTCTGAGGTTTTTTTCTCCCGTAAGTGCTTTCAGTTGGATTAGTAAACCAGTGCTCTGATCCCATCTGCTGTTTTTATCTCTATTGTCATATATCCCACAGGCAGTTAAAACATCCCTCTGACAGAAACATAACAAATTGCATGTAAGCTTTTGAATGTGGCAGTCTGTAACTGGCTGCTAGCCAAAAATATGCTTTAAATCTCATCACTAGCTGGAGCACCTTAATGATACCATTTCTTATTCTGCTTTATTTCTTCAAATATTTCACATACAATTCAGCTCAATGCAACTTTGAAGAAAGATCATGCTTTTTTTTTTAATAGACCTACTTTTGGAAATGCAGAGTTTCTAAATCTTTAGCCCTTAAGCTCAGCACATATCTCACTTTCACACTAAGTGGAGCAAGTGTCCATGAGGAACTTCTCTGACTTAAAAACAAAGTTAGCAGAATGTGCATTTTCACAGGGCCAATTAGTCCTTACACCTCCTTGCATTGAAGAGCTAGCAAGCAAAATTTTCCGTAAGTAGTAGAATGGTGATGGAATTTGATGTAAATGTTATCACACGTAATATATGCATTAAAGCTGATGATTGTAATAAGTAAATTCACTTTTCTGTCAATCTTACAAAGTCAAATTTTCGTTATGGTAGAGAATATTAAAGCTAATTTGTTCTGCTTTTTCTAGAGTTTATCACAGACTCTCCTTTTCAATCTGGTCTAGTGGAAGGAACTGGATGATATTTAAGGGCTCTTCCCACCCAGGGCATTCTCAGGTGATTCCATAAAGTTTTGTGAAGCGATCTTTCTGCATTTTAAAGTTCTTCCAAGTGTCCTGTTTCCTATTTTTTTCACATGCAGGCTCAACCCATCTGCAGGAGAATGAGGAAGAAATTTTCCTCTTTCATGGGGCACATCTTGACATGAATTTATATATGACCACAGGGTTCAGTAGTCTTCTGTATGACAGACTTGCAAGCAAGTGTTAGGTGTCATCCCCATGGTTTATGGTGGGTCCAAAATTAGGAACGTCTTTGCTTTAGGGTTTTAAAAAAAATCAGAAGGAAATTTTGCTGTTTGGAAAATTCCAGTCCCAAAACCTGGTATTGTAATTTTCAGTTCTGTACTTAATGACAACATTACAGATTTTCCTGAAGTAGAACTTTACAAGTCTGTCTATACATCTCTGGTGTATTTTGGAATCTTCAATTTTTTTTCTATAAATAGTTGGGTTTAAGACAAGATCAGCAATATTTTGACAGTTCAAAGTTATAATATTAAATAGAAAACATGAATGCACCCTTTAGATTAAAAGTTCTTTTGGGTGTATTACTAGTTAACAACAGATAACCTGTGCAATATGAAGCACAACTCATGCTTTCCCTTAAGATTAATTAGCTTTGTAGCATATTAATCAAACAATTTGAGGAGGAAAATCAGAACGCATATTCCTGTGTGGTTCTCTGACATCTCATTTGTTTAATGGAGCAATTTGGATAATTAAGATCAGTACCAGTAATTTAGCTAAAGTGCAATCTTTAAAGATTATCTGGCAATTTACTTGTGTTTGTCTCAGCTTTTTCTGTCTTGTTTTTCTCCCGGGTTATTTATATACATAGCTTGGTAGTTTAAAAAACTACTCTTCTGTAGCAAAGGGAATATCTATTTACATTGATAAAACTACCCTAGATTGTATTCAAGAAGGCCCCACAGAACAAGTAGTTAAGAGGAGGTCCTATATGATATTTTGGAAAAACTGCCTTGTTTGTCTTCATTTTCATCCTAAAAAAATCCAAAATTTTTCTCAGTGCTGGACTGCACTTAGATGAGAATGTACCCTCCTTCACATTTTTTTTTGTGCTGTAAGAGGAGAGGAGTGTTGTGGATTTTTTTGCATTGAAAATTTAAATGAAAATGATTCTGCAGTGATTTCATTTAAGTGAATTTACTTCCATTCCTTGTGGGAATGAAGTTTTGTAAACTTGCTCTTTCCAACCAGAAGACCATACCTGACTAGTATTAGTAGATTTGAAAACTGTGTGAAAATGTTCTGTGTGAACTGAACATTAAAATTAAATTGAAATGGGTGATTTCACTATTTGCTAAAATAAAATGCATGAACAGTCTTATAACTAATATCTTAGGAATGTTTGTACTAAGCATCTTTGACACTTCAATGGGATGATTGAAAAAGCCCCTGCTGTTTGAAGTATGGCACATTAATAAATTAGAGAGAATAAAAAGCATTACAGTTCATATAATGCACTATTCAGGCACACTCTGGTATTACATTGCTGCCTTCATCATTCAAAATTAGGAAACAGACCTTGCAAGGTGCAAATTTGAGGCAACATATGCAAATCTGTTTTTCTACTTCAAAAATTCAGCAGCTATTCAAGGTAATGGATCCATAAAAATTCCATAAAAGTCCATATTATCTTGAGGTTTGCTGCTGCAATTCTGACTATTTGAACAGAAGTGTTTTTAGTGGTCTGTTGTTAAATATGTTGTACCCAGCTGTTTGTTTGCCTTTCCAAGGTGGAGGAGTTGTTTGCACTGTTACAAAGAAGAAAAGGAAATTGTGGAGTACTTCAGACAAATTGTCATGTTGTGTCAGAAGCTGATATTCCTGGATTTTGCACCGGTTAAATATCTCAATGTGCATTCTTTACACCAATACTACTCAATAATTTAATTTAGTGCTAGGAGTGATGACACTGGGTAGATTTCTCTGGGACTTTATTCACTTTTTCCCAAGCAGCAATAAATGCTGGCAAGATCAGTGCTTTATATTTTAAGCCCAATGTGACTCAGGTGGGACATTGGGCAGCTCTGAGTGTTTGCAGAGAGATGTTCTCATGTTTTTCAGAGAAGGGAGCCAGTTGCTCACACAGAGCCCACACATCAAGCACTGCAAGCAAGAGGCAATAACCCCAAATCCAGCTAGAGACTGGGCATGTGCTTTTGGGCTGTTAAATGAGAAAAAAAGAGAGATCAAGCTTTGCACTGGGGGTGGATGTTTGGGCTGCAAAGCATCAGTCATTGCAGAAGTGGTAAAGGTAAGTGACAACGATTCTCTGTCTCTCCGTGTGCTCAAGACTGGACAATGACACAAGTGGGGTGTTATTACAACTGCACCATCAATTTTAGGAAAAATATCATTACTTTCATTTAAAACTAGTTGTATCCACAAGTTTTTTTTAGCTCAACAAGATAAAATAGGATCTCTGGAGTAATTTTTTCTCCTCTTTAATAAAACTCAACCAAAGTGTAACATGAGAGGCACAATTCACTTGCCTCACCTCCCAATTGCTTTGTCTGTCAGTATGTATTGTTTTTCATGCCTTGACACATAAAATTCAAGTTTTAAAACATTTTATTTGAGTATCTTTTGCTTTTAAAGGATCTCACTGGTGCTTTTTAAGCAAAAGTAAAATGGCATACAAGAATAATATTAGTACTCTAGAATAATTTTTTACTTTATTTTATCCATTTGCAAATGTCCTGCCCATCACTGAACATTATTGTTTAATGAACCTGTGATGTCTTTTTAAGAGTAAAGCTGAAAGAGATAATTAAAAATGATGGACTTTGGTGAGACAGGTGTCTCTAGGTTTTCTGTTTGAATCAGGGAGGGAGCCTTGGCTCTGCAGAGAGAAGATTCAAAGAAGTTGAAGCACCAGTGTGGTGAGCTCCCTGAGAAGAGGAGGAGGAGGGATTGTGTGGCTCTCTTCCACTGCACAGAAAAGGAGCCTGTAAATTGATTACTTGTGAGCATTGTGAAGTGTTTCAGTGGCCTCTGCTGCTGTTTAAATGTCTGAGTGTCTTTGAGAATACCTGGAACTTGGGTGCCATCCTGATGCCTCTCAGAGGAGAGAGAAATTGCAGCTATAGCAATTCCATTTTCATCAGAGTGGGAAACATGGTTTATCTGTTAAACGAAGACAAGGATTTTTTTTTTCAGATTTCCCTAGAATGAAAGTCAATATCTGTCCCCAGTACTTAATCCATTTCATATTGGAAGCATTATATGAGGTTAGTTTAGCACAAATCACATTGCGGGTTTGGTAGGAAAGGTTTCATATGGTTACAGTGAGGCAAATAAATGCAAATATGAGTCTGTGTTTTGCTGATGGCTATTAATTCCTTTGCCTTTCAGTGGCGTAGCTGTAGAATTGGGTTAAGCTTCTGGGCATGAGCATAGAAAGTTTTTGTATTAATTCTGTATAATCTATTTTTTTTTCTCATTCTTTTTAATCTTTGTTTACTTGCCAGGCTTTCCTTCATGGCCTCCTTTCTACTCCTACATTCTGATTCTGCTCTCTCATGTTGTTTACTGTAGCTTAGACATGAAAGGACAATGAAATGGACATTTTAATCAATTAAATGTAACCTGATCAAAGATTCTTCCCTCCTTATTGTTGTTGTTGTTTAAAGTGTTTTTATTTACAACATCCAGTGGGGTTTTTGATTCACACGGCGTGACAAAGTCGCTGCCTCGCACAGAGCAGTGAGCTGGGAGTCTGAAAACTGCTTTTGATCAAGGCCTTGCTTTAATCAGGGCTGGTGTCAGAGCTCTGAGCAGCTCAGCTTTGCTCGTGGGCTAATGCTGAAGGGAGAGGGGGAGAGTTTTGATGCAGAAAAATATTCGCTGAGCAGGGAGCAGGGAAAAGAGGCTGAATATCACACACTGGACCTCCACTCCCGTCCTTTTGCCTCTGATGCTCTGCTCAGGGTTTTCCTCTTAGAAGGGAAAAACAAACACCTTCAATCTCAGTTCTTGTCAAAGGTATAAAGGAGGGTGTTATTCACATGAAGCCATGATCAGCTGTTTGTGAATATTCTGAGTTTCAAGGGGCCCCACCAGGATTATCAAACCCACCTCTGAAGTGGCTGGCCCATACAGAGATTGAGCCCACAACCCTGGCATTATTAAAAGCAGGCTCTAACCAACTCTGTCTCAGAATTGGAATTTTCAAGTGCTGGGGCTTCTTTTAGTTTCTTCCTTTTAAGGGTGCTGCTTCCCTCAGCAGGCTTTTCTACCTCTGAGTACTATGCACAGCAAAAGAAAGAAAAAAGTGCATCCTATAGCCCACTGAAAGATTTGTGAGGGCAGATTTGGTGGCTTTTTATAAGAAAACATTACCTGAATGTGCAGTGTCAGTAAAAACCACATATTTCTTCTGATCTTATCATTTTGAAGACAAACAAAATTCAATTTCAGATTTCTACATACAAGTAAATGAACACAAGAGAGAAATGGATCTGTTTTTTTTCTGCATGTTTTTTCCCAGTCTTTCTTCTCAGTGGCAGTGGTTAATGAAAAAGATTATTTTATTAATTAAACATTCAAAAAAATGAAGTTTGTTGCTGGCAGCCACTTGTTTGCAATAATCTTCAAAGCATCATAACCTTCTATCTTTGTATTTAATTGCTTTTCCCTTTCCTTTCCTCTGGAGCACTCTTTGAAAATTATCTCCTGACCTTTCGTACTGCTTTTGCATTTCACATAATTTCAGTTAAGAAATGTTTAATTATTAAAATTATGACTTCTGCTTTTAATCTGTTTATGTTTTTCTGTCTAGCTCTTGTTCTTCTGCTGTAATTCCTGATGATTCCAATGATGAGGATAAATGGCCTCTCCCAATTCTTATGATTCCTTCATAGTTACAGCCCAGCCTTAATTCTAGAGGAGTTCCAATCAAGGAAAATCCATCTTAAGGAAGAGAGAGTGTCAGATTTGGGGTCACAGAGGTTTACATACAGGTCAAAAACAAGAGAATGACCTCATTTGAAATAAATATAAGTGAAGATTTTCCTTTGCTATCATCAGGTGCACTGCACATAGAAGGGGTAAACCTGTAGGGAAAAGCGGTGCTGTGGTTTAGGGCCAGCTGGCAGTGCCATGCAGCCACTGCCTCATCCACACCCCTCCCTGGTGTGGTGGGGAGGAGAACTGGGGGGGAAAAAGGGACAACCCATGGGTTGAGATAAGAACAGATTAATAATTGAAATAAAATAAAATAGCACCCATAATGATGATGATGACGATAATGAAAATTGAGACAATAGAAGGAGAGAAGTAAACAACATTCAAAACAGTTGGTGCAAAAAAGAATGCTCACCACACCCTGAGCAATGCCCTGCCCAGCCCCAAGCAGGGATTGCCCCTTCCCAGGGGGAGGCTGCTCACAGCCTTAAACAAAGAATTTCCATTTGTAGCTACTCTGCTGCAAAACTCATGACAAAGTCACTAGTGCTTAAGACAAACTTAATTCATAGCCAGATTTTTCTCACATTGAAAAAAGCTTCATTTACAGATTTGATATCTCTGCTAGTTCTTCCTCTCTTTCTATTTTTTAAAGAAAATCTCATATTTTCCTTGTGAATTTAATGAGAGCCTAATATATTATATTCAGCCAAGCACAGATTTTTAGCCCCAAGATACATGATACAAAAGTTAAAAAGGAGCATTTTTTACAGACGTAGTCTTGAAGATCTATCAAAACTTTCAAATACCCAAACAACAGAAGCAAACAAGTGCTGACTCAACGGGTTTTCTGCAGATGTACAGATGTCATCTTTCTTTTTTTCTTTTTTCTTTTTTTCTTTCTTTCCTTCTTTCCTTCTTTCTTTCTTTCTTTCTTTCTTTCTTTCTTTCTTTCTTTCTTTCTTTCTTTCTTTCTTTCTTTCTTTCTTTCTTTCTTTCTTTCTTCCTTCCTTCTTTCCTTCCTTCCTTCCTTCCTTCCTTTCCTTCCTTTCCTTCCTTCCTTTCCTTCCTTTCCTTCCTTTCCTTCCTTTCCTTCCTTTCCTTCCTTCCTTTCATTCCTTTCCTTCCTTTCCCTCCTTCCCTCCTTCCTTTTTTCTTCTTTTTTTTCTTTTACTGAGTAAGCAAGGAGGATTCTGTGAGTGGCATTCTGAGAGGACCTATCCAGAATAAACTCAGAAAGAAATGGAGGAAATCTTATTGCCTCTCTTTCATTCTATGCTGCCTCTGTTTTTGAAGAATTGGACTTTATGTATAACTTTCCAAAGTTTGTTTAGCACCCTGCAGTATCAATCCCTGTCTCATCAGACAGAAGATATGGAAGAGCTGCTGATCCCTCCTCTGTATCTCTGGTCTAACCCAGTGTAGAGACCCTGTGGTGAATTTTCAAATGAGCTTTGGCTAATTGATCACCTCTTGAGCACAACCACAGAGCAATGGAGCAGGGAATTTTGAGTCCTTCAGGGAAAAGATGATTCTTTACACCTCTTGTCAAGGCTGTGGCTAAATGTGACAAATTAGTTCTCAGTTTTGCAGTTCATTTACAGGTTTGCCTGATCACAGGCTGAATATATGAGAGAATTTTATTTAGGAACACCAGAGTTACAAAGTCAATAGGCAGAGTTGCTTGTAGTGTATTATGCTCACCAAGGTTATTCCCTCACACAGGAAAAACCTGGGCTTGGAAATAAAATTTATTACAAAGCAAAATGAAGTAGTTGAAAGAAAAAATGTAAAAAAAAAAAAAAAAAAAAAAAAAAAAAAAAAAAAGAAAAGAAAAATGTCTTGTGAAGTTATTAGCTTCCTGTAATTTAGTTTTGTGGAAATGCATTTCTACCATGTGCAGTGCTACTGAACATTTATTGTATCTTTGTTTACCACAGAGAATGGACTCCATTCTATTGGAGATCACATCTCAGGCAGTCTAAAAGTGATTATGGAGTAGCAATACAGCAGCAGCCTGGTGAGGAGCATCATTATTGGTGTGGGGAGTGTTGATGATCTTGGCTGCACTCATTTCCCCACGGGAAGACTTGCCTTCTTCTGAGTGCAGCCTTAATTAAAAAGGTGAGTGTTGAAAATTACTGTCAGCAGATAAAACAGTGAAAAAGCGCCAGGGAATGGAAATCCTCCAGATCTGTGAAGCTGCAGCCTCTTCAGGGGTAAATATTTGGCAGGCACCTGCCAGGTGGACACACAAGAGATTACTTAGGGACACAAAACTGTCTGTTGTGTGCCGAGGGATTTTCTAAACTATTGAATTACATTCCACACAAGATAGGTAAGCATTTGCACCAGTGGTGCATTGTTTAGTTTGCTAGATCACTGCCTGATTTTCACACAGGATTGTTTAGTAGTGAAGAAATTAAGTTAAATTTTTAGTTGACACTTTGCATGTTTAATTGACTATTTAGGTAAAAAATGAGGCTATAAACTCCCTGGTATGTTTAAATAAACTTATCCTTTGTGCAATGTTGTCAAAAGGAGAATATTTCCAGGGGAAAAAAAAAGGTCACTATATCATTTAGCAGGAATTCCCAAACTTCTTCAAATCCAGGACACCCAATTTGTTGGCTAAGCACTCGTATTCTTTTAAAGATTTACAGTGATTTATTTTCAGTGTCAGTAACAGCATCATCATTACCGGAAGATCCAGCTGTACCAAATGTTGCTTTAATAAATCATCAACCCTGAAAATCAATACTCCAATGAACTGAATCAAATGAAACCAATTCTGCTGCACAGTGTCACCCACAAAGTCAAAACCTCTGCTGTCTGAGTTCATAAAATTTCTATCATCTGGTTAGACCAGGGCCATCAGACACAACTCCCCAGACTCAAAGTCACACAAACCTTATCTGTTGATGGATTTACTATTTTTTTTTTATGTCAGCCCATCAGAGTGTCTGTAGTGTTATGGCATTTGCTTCCTCTGAAGTGACATGAACTGCTGCTTTATTTCATATCCTGAAAAGACACCACTAGTGAGGTCTGACCTGTCTTTTCCTCCTTGTAGAGTCCTGGATTTCTGTTCTGAAGGTGCTCTGTCCTCCTCTACCTCCTTTTGGACCTGGTCTTGCAGAAAACATTATTCTATTTGTTTTTATCAAATTTGCTCATTGGCCAAGTACGTGGCATAATAAGTGTATATATTTGTAAAGACATCTTTGTTATCTGTGCCAGGATATTGCCATGTTGGAGTTGCTGGTAGGATTTTTTTTTTTTTTTTTTTGTGTTCACTAAATTTTTTGCCTGGAATTCTCATAGAATTCTGGTAATTTCTTTTCCAGCTGGCATTACTTCCCACTAGTGATGAAGAAAAATTTCTTATGGCTGAGAAAGAATACACTGGTAGACCTTCTGTCACAACTGTCAAAAACAAGGAGAGAAAATGAGCAATTTGCAAAATCACAGAATGGGTAATGCACTGATGCCATTATTTTAGTGATCAAGGATGTTCTACCCGATGAAGAAAATCCAGACGATGTTTATTTTATAAACTCTATGTCTTTTTTAAATGCTCCATTTTCATCTATTGTGAAGAGAAAACAAGAGCATTTATCCAACCCTGAAGATGAAGCTGCAGGGAGAAAGACCTATTTTTTGTTCTCATATGATCAGTTTTCCAGCTTCAGTTTTAATTTTATGGGAAATACCAAAAAGTTTTGGAGAAGTTTGCACTAATTCAACTCTAATCAGAAATACTGATTTTGGCTGATTTCAATGCTTATGTGCTTGCTTGTTGTCTCCTCAAAGAGCTAAAAAGAGGCTGTTTTTGTCAGCTCATGTTGATAAATATATTTTAGCGGCTTTTCTTCCTTGTACTCAGCTGTCATCTCTTGCAACATCCTTAAATACAAATGTTTGAAGGCTCTGGTGTTCTGTGAGTGAGCTGCTGCCACTTGAGAGGCAAGAGAAACACTTCCCTCTCTGGGCTCTGATGGTGTTGATCACACAGGACAGTTCATGGGATTTTTTTTTGGGTGAGGGGGGGTAATTTTCTCCTCTTCTGTTGTTTTGCCTCCTCATTAATTTCATTAGCAACAAGTTTTTAATTTCATTCCCATTTTCCTAACTGTTGTGAAATTTTGGATTGAATTCCATCCTTTCACTTTACTGTCATTCTCCTGGTTGTAAGGAGAAGGATGGGGGAGCCTTTCCTGTCCTGCAGAGACATAGGAAAAAGCACATTAGGTTTGTGTCAGAATCAGAGAATCTTTTTTGTGTCCTTGTCACAGATCATATCTCTCCTTGTCTAGACAGGGATGCTTGGAGCATCTGCAGACTTCAGGACTCTTTTCTGCCTGCTCCCCTCTCGGGGGCCAAACCTCCCTACTCTGGTGCACTGGAATTTTCCTGTGTCCATATTCCACCTGCTCCTACTTGTCTTGATGCCTTCTGGCCATGCTGTGATGGAAAGGGCTGCCTCAGGGCTCTAAGAACTTTAAAGGAGGTATTGTGAGGTGTTAGAGCCTTGCAGATTTATGGAGTTGTTGCTGGACATCAGAAGTCTGTGAACTTTATTAAGTTTGCCTCAGGGATGTGTGGGTTTAAGGGCTCTGAAGGATTTGGGGATATAAAAATGCTTTTAATAACTAGGTAGCTCACCTTTAGATCTT
>VZTB01015545.1:172501-191516 GCA_013397245.1 Thryothorus ludovicianus | reverse complement strand
AAAAAAAAAAAAGCCCCTATTAAAAAATCATCATGCTGGACAACCACAGCAGATAAGACAAAATTATACCTGTCTTCCCAAAGCTTTATTTGAAATGTGGGATGTCACTGCTTCACAGTTCCAAGCAAGATGTAGATTTATTCCAGATAATTCTTGGGGAAGGGACAGAATTACAGTTGAGAGTATGAAATTAGGTGTAGCTGTAATAGGACAAGGTTGATCTACATTAGAAATCATTTTTTCAAAAAGATTTTGAGATTCCTACACCTTAAAAAATTATACCTACTCTGTTGTTTTGGTTTTTTTTTTTTTTTTTGTCTAGAAGAAAACATGTTCNTTTTTTGCTTTAGACCAATATCTGGAGTACTTTTAGCTCTGATATTCCCCAGGGTGGCAACTAATCTCAGCTACTGTCCAGTGACTAGTCAGGGAGGAAATCACTGGGTTACCCTGGGTGTTAATTGAGTTTACAGGTTAGTTCAGCAGTTCAGCTCTGAGAATGAGGGACATAAATTGCTCAGGTGTGAGGGCTGCAGGACTCTTGCAAATCAAGGCTTGAGAGAGGTGCTGTGTTAGATGGAGGCAGTGGCTCCGTGTGCCTCGCTGTGGGCACAGTCACAGCAGCTCGTGTTTATATCACAGCTGCTTCCACTCCTTGAACTGTGCTCATGCTGCTGGAAACTCCTTCTGAGGAAAAGTTTGACTGAGAGGGTCATTATTCAAAAATGTAATAAAGTCAGGGGCATGAAGGAGCAGAGGTTATTTAGATGTCATTAGTTACATGCTATTAAATAGAAATTAGCTTGTGCTCATTACAGATTGAGCAAAGTAGTTCTGGCTCTTTCTTCTGGGTGTATTGGGCAAAAGAAACAAATATAATCAAAGGAAATGAATTGTTAGCAATTAATTATAAGAATTGGGTTAAGACTGCGTTGTTGAGCATGGTGCCTGGAAACTCAGTCAAAGCATAGAGGTTTGTCACCCTGGAGAAATAAATGGAGTTTCAGTTTTTGACAGCAATGTTTTTATAGACTCCAAGGTAAAAGGGATCTTACTTCTAAGCCACAGAAGAAAAATGTTGATAATATGGAATTCTAATACCAACCTGGAGAAGTTTATTTGTTACCTCAGAAATTCCACAGGAAAAAATAGCGAATCAGACAGCATGACAAATGATGTAAAACCCCCTTAACTTCAAAACCCAAAACACCAAATTCATAGCCTTCACAAAAACACTGCTTTGTGATTTTTTCACACACTGAAAAGTAAACCCTGTAGTCAATTATGATCAAAGGCATCTCAGATCTTCTCTAGCTCTCTCCAATAAGTAGCTGATTTCATTTCCCTACTCCAATTCCAGCACAGGCCACAGTGATAAAATAATGACAAAGCTGCACTTGAGGGTTTGTATCACCCATAGCTTTCCTTTCCTTTTTCTTGAGCACTTATTAATGTGTAAGCTGGCTTTCCTTATTATCCCAAGGCAGATTGGTTTCTGTAAGAACCTGTGATGCGAGACCTTCAAAAAGCCTGCTGAGATTCACATTGAGTTTTACCTAATATATTTGAATTTCAGTGGGTTTATAAAAAAGAGTTGTGAGACAAACATTCTATATATTAATTTGAAATTCAGGTTTTCTTTGTGGGGAAAGAAGCAGGGAGGAAAGCAGGAGGAAAGGTGACTTTAAAGAAGGTGTTTAACAAACCAGGTGCATTACAACTTTATATTTTGAAATTTTAAGAGTGAAAATTAAAGAGGCAATTCTTTTTATGGGGTGGGGTTATTGGCTCTCTGAAAAAGCCCTGTCAAGGGCTGTCTACTTTTAACCAACAGTTCTTAAGACGGCAAAATATTAAAGCTTTTCACACAATTGAAACTTGAAAGTACCATAAAGCTTTCTTTTTTTTTTTTTTCCTTTCTTGAAAGAGAAATTAATTCTTGTTATTTTATTTTGTTATTCTTCCTTCCCCCTCCCTGCCCCCTTCCCTTTTAAATATGGTTTTCTACAGCATGGCCTGTGCATGACTAGTCAGGGTCCCAAATAAATCCCATAAAGGATGTAGACGTTAAAAGGTTAAGTTGCACTTTTCTTAAATCCTTTCCCCATGCTTTTAATTTCAGAAATTAGCAGCAGTGCCTGCTAAGCCCCACATAGTCTTTTCCTTATCTGATAAAAAATTATGTGAGTGATGCAGGATTGTCCCTTAAAGGGAGGGGGTAAAACTGGGATCTTGAGATGTTCTTTTTAGAAGTTTTATAGTCTGGAGGAAAGAAAATTTATGAATTTTGCCATAAATGTCTCACCTCTTCAGGTGTAATATTTTTTCAGTGACAATAATTCACCAAACTGTGTTTTATAAATGATTATGACTAATTTGTAAAATTTTTCTCTGCATTTGAAATATGTGAGTTCACTCACTACCAGCACTTCTCACGTTCTGGGGTGCACTTATTAAACAATGGAGTCTCAGGAACAAATGTAGTAACCAACTGGCTTTAGTAGAAAACCAGGCATGGATGAGGAGAAGCAGCACAGTGAGGAGCAGAAATGTTTTCTCTCTTTTCCATGGAGGCAGAGAAGCTGTGTCTTGTCAGGACCTTCTCTACATCATTTCATTGTGAAAAAGCAGCGTCAGATCTGCACTGCATCAAACGTTCCTCTCCCATTTCTGATGTCCACAATACTCATGGAAGGTTCTCATATTTTCACAGCCTCTGTGAATCATTTGTAACTACTTGCACATATGCAGAAACAGCAATTTAGGTTTTGTGGAGCGTAATCTTTTGCAGCAGATTTAGTTAGTTCTCTGCAATGCTGGTATGGCTACTTTATACACGGCTGAGCTCTGAAACAAACAATTTGTTCTGTAGGGAAGGAGATTTTGAAAGTAGGAATAAATTTAGTTAAGGAGAGCAATATTTCATGATAATTTGAAAATGAATGGATTTGGGGTTGGATGTGATATATGCATTAATTTACAATAGTTCAAATCTATTAGCAATTATTTTTTAACTTTTTCATGGCAAAGATCTACACACATAATGCAAAAAAGTGAGCGAGTCAGGCCCTTAAGAGCTCAGAAAAGCACTAAGTCACAGTGTGTACATGTCCAATTCAAGTCTGATTTAATAAAGCTTTAATTACACGTTAATTATTTATTCATTAAATTGTTTATTTAATGAATATTTTATCAACATTCTCAGGTGTCCCTGCCTCTGCCTAGGAGCTGCAGTTCCTTCAGTGGCTGACAAAACTTCAGGCAGTGGAGTGCTGCAGTGCAGGATTGCATTTAACCCAAATGGTGAGATGACACTTTTAGGTGGAGGAGGAGCTCTTTGGCACTTCACAGTACCCAAATTTGTGAATTTTAAAACTCCTCTGACACCCAACAAGTAAAGCCAGTACATTTCCAAGGAGTAAGTATTCAAGTGAAAATTTACCCCTGCAGTTTTCTTGATCACACCATGGTTAATTTTGAAATATTAAAAAAAACCCCCAGATTATCTCTCAGAGATGCCTTCCCCCCACCCATGGAGGAGTCCCCCTGTTGAACGACTCCTTTAAACATATTTTTCCCTAATGTGCACAGAGAAAGCTCATCCCCAAAATTCTCTGGAGTGTTCTAAACAGCAGCACGGTGCAATCAGAATGTTTTGTTCTGAGACCTGGTGAATGGCAAGATGTGGTGATTGAGGCTTTCCAAACTGTGCACTGAGCACCTGGAATGAGTGAGTGGCTTTTCTATCATTGCCCAAATCATGCTCTGTTCATTCAGCTGGGTTTTCTCTCCTTCTTTTCTGCACTGCTTTTTCTTTTTAAAGTACAATATGCAAAAGAGGATGTGGCACTCTCACAGTGGCTTGCCCTGTTTTTCTGTGCAGTCAGCACTTAAGCCAGTATATTTTGTAACATTATTAATCCCCAGGGTTAATTCTCAGAGTGTAATACTGTATAATGATTTCACCTCTTTTATGGTTAGCATGCAGTCTCCAGGCTACTTTATTTTTATGCAGGTTATTAAAAAAGAAAAGCAAAATAATATGTTAGATACTGAGCTTTATTTAAAATCGGCCCTTCGAGTTTTTCTCCATTATTTTTTATATTTATTCTCTGCCATGTCAGGTTCATGCAGAAGTGTCACAAAATCTTACATTGCATAAAATAATAACAATGCACTTTAGATTATAGTCAGAAATTGAAAACCCTAAAAAGAGTTTCTTGAGTCCAGATTGGAGGGAGCAGGAGGGCGGAGGTGGGAAAACCCTGGCAATCAAACCTATTTATTCAATTGATTAATGAACAAACAAACTTTTTCATTAATATGGTGTCTTAATTCCCAGGCAAGCCTACAACTGAGAGATCTTTCCACAGCCTGTAAAAAAATAGCACCTGGATCTTTCAGAGACCCAGTTGTTTCACAGTAAACTGTTCATTTATCCTCCATTGTGCCTTCTCACAAATCTAATATTTCTTTTGCTTTCCTATGCCACAACTACCATTTACTGCTATTTCCTGTGAGAGTTTCCTTCTCCTTCTGGAAGAGCTCTGGGAGTGATTCTTTCCATGGTATTTAACAGGCAGCTCTTTCACATGTAGAGATTGGTGCACGTGTAGTTCTGTCCATGCACGTGTGGCTTGTGCTCTGATCCACAGTGCTGCTGCAGGGACAACTCTGAATCCCAAATAAACTGAGCCATTTATGCCTCTGCATCCTTCCTGGCCAGGATTTGTTCTGAGAGAGACAGATGGATGTTTATGGAATGTTTCAGATCTGCACTGCTTCTTCTATCTTAAGTTTTATGAACCTCCGCTGACTTTTAATTTCTTGACAAGCAGGCTGTTGTAAACAACTCATATTTTATGTATCTCTGAAATGTAATCATGAGTTTTATGATGTTATTGATTGATGGCCTTTACCACTTCAGCAGGGAAGGTTTGAAGATTCGAGATTTGGCAGGAGTGGGCGGCTGCTTTGTGATATTTGGTATCTTTGCAAGATGCTTTATGTCTCCAAAGGGGTTTCTGAAAATAAATCAGGGCTGCTCCTCAATAATCCCGAAGTTTCCCATGAACATAGCAGATTCAACTTCCAAAGATGGCCTTCTAGGAAAGGTGTCAAACAGAAGAAGTTTTCAAATCCCTTTACCACATTTTTATCCCTCAATTATTGCTCTGTCGTTTTCTTTATATGGCTGACAAATTTTGGCAGACTGCTATAGACACAACCTGTTTAGAAAAGAATTCTAAAACCTTTGTCCGTATCCTAAAGGATGGTAAAAATTCAGTCCCTAAAACCAGAATTCCACAAAGGCTCAGATGCAGGCTAACTTCTGCAGCGGCCTGCACTATTTTTAAAGCATAGGATGGAACTTCACTTTTCATACAGATAATTCACAGGCTGTTTATCTAAAAAATCTGATAATTGAGGGTGGTCATATAAACAACTTCATGACTGCTTAGAATGAGAGCTGGTTGGAAATACTTGAAAATTCCATTTATTTTATCTTTGAAAAAGCATGGTAGGAAAATCACTGACTGCTTTTATATTATGATCAGTTTTGGCACATATAGATGGAAGAGAGTGTAAATAGTGTATTTTTATCTGCTGTTGAGCAAAAGACATGCACACAGCACTCTCTTCTCTCTCTTTCCTCACCTCCCTCCCTCCTCTTTGCCCTCTCTTCCCCCCAACTCACTCTCCCTCCTAACTGGGCTCTTCCAGTACCTGAAGGGAGCCTTCCAAAAATGTGGAGAGGGACTATTTACATGGGCCTAGAGTGGCAGAACAAGAGAGGATGGCTTTAATTTGAAAGGAGGTTTAGATTAGATTTAGGAGGATGTTTTTTACTGTGAGGGTGCTGAACCCTGGCACAGGGTGCCCAGAGCAGCTGTGGCTGCCCCTGGATCCCTGGCAGTGCCCAAGGCAAGGCTGGACGGGGCTTGGGGCACCCTGGGACAGTGGAAAGTGTCCCTGCCCGTGGCAGGGGTGGCACTGGAGGAGCTTTAAGGTCCCTCCAAACCAAGCATCCTATATTTCCTTTTTTAATTTCCAAAGACAGGCATATTTCTTCACTGTGAAAACTGATAACCAAGCCCATCCAAGTCCAACAGGGCTCCTGGTTACTTTAAAAATGTCTTAAATTCCCAAGTGGACTTTCTGAAGCTGTGCCATCACTTGCATCATTGTAATGCAAGGCTGACAGTGATTAAATCCTGTTGCAAACCTCCATGACATTTGGAGGATGTGTGTTTTTGTTTTTTTGGATCTGGGGACTTTGTTTCTTTTTTAACTCTGTAGAACTATTTGTATTGTACTGTCTTTAATATGCATACATATGTAATTTGTATTGTATTGTATTGAATACGTAGGACTATTTAATGTCGAATGCAGTTTGTTTTGTGGAGTCAGTCTATTTTTTAAATGTTGGTGAAGGTGCCTCCAGGCATTGGTTATGTGCCTCTCATGTAAATAAAGTGCTGTCCTGCTGCTCAAGTGACTCTTCATACATGGATTAATGTACTTCAATAGAGAGGGAGGAAATGCTAAATTCACTCCCCTCAGGGTAACAAAGGAGAGGTATTTAGGATGGCAGAGTGGATACCAATAATGCAGTAGTTGGGTATCAACACCACATTCTCCTCTCAGCTGAAGTATAACAAGCTGACATTTTTTTCTCTCTAATCACTTTCCTACATTCCTTCAACACGTAAACCCAGCAATCATTCCTTTTCACAGATTCTAGTTTTGCTGTGCAGGCCCCTTTTAAAGTGACTTTACTGAGGAAAAAAAAAGAAAGAAGGTTAAAGCTGGCCTATGAGTATAACTGATTCCTCAAAAAAACCCTTTATTCTGTGGCAGAGTCTATTGTTCTGTCAGAGAACTTCACTCACTTCAAAGAGATTTATGCTGAACTGCAGGTGTCCTCTTCTCTTTTTTGTTTGCCATGATATAGGTGCATTCTCTTTGCAAAGGAGGTTCACTTACTATTGAGTTTCTATAATAGTTTTGTTTCCATTTATATTTTTTTTTCTCTTCCATTTTTTTCCCATTTCTATCTTGAAAAATAGATAGGAGTAAAAATCTAGCTTCAAGGTTAGATGAACAAAAGCAATGCTCACTATTCTGCTGAAAAACTGTCTTTAGCTGAGCCCAAATTTGGCAACTTTGGGATATAAATGATAGTAGATTAAAAGCATTGACTTCCTGTGCCCTTTTCATTCCATTAAAAGCTAACATGTGTATAATTACCAAAGAAAATGTGCAGCAGGCAATCATGTAAATACCAATAAAGGTTTCTTAGTGGCAAAGCTGATTTAATGTAAATAACTCCTCTTAATTTGTTTTAATTAAAAAAAAGCCTAATTACAGAGAGCATCTTATGTTGACCGGCTTGTTCAGATGAATGCTGGTATAGGTCAGCCACAAATAAATAAAGAAATGAATGAGTAAAATAATCTATGTAAAGAAATTTTCTTAAAAAAATAATGTCAGTTAAGAAAAGTTGGTTTAGAATTCTGGCACTGAATGAATGTTGCTGGATTCATCCCAGCCAGATAGAAAGTGAAAGAAAGATGAAAAAGTATCATCAAATTTTTAAGGTCTGTGTGGTTTTGGTGTTGCAATTTTTGATATGAGTTAATTTCTATAAAGAATTGGAACAACTTCGACAGCCCTTAGAAAGCTTCTCAGTCCACCTCTAACACTCACACAGGTGAAAAGGTATAGAAATCTCATGTGCAAATTCCTGCTTTACTTTGGCTCAGGCCAGGCTTTTACCCCAATGTGACTGAAGTTCCCTAAATCCCTGGGCTGAGAGATTGAACACCAATGAGAAAAATTTTTTTCACTGGGAGTGGAAAAGTTTGAACTGTACAACACAAATTGTGTCTGTAGCTCCACGAGTAGACATGAAAATGAAATAGTCTGAAACTGCTGACAGGATATCACCATAGAAAACTGGGGCTTCATTCCAGTGCTAAAAATAGGAAATTTAACTTTTCATGGGAGGAGAAAATTTCCTAAAACTCTGACAATTCAAAATTCAGCAGTATGTCAAGACCCACCATCTCTACCAAACCTCAGAAAAGAACAACAGCTGTTCATTTGTACAGCCCAGGAAAAAGCTTTATTAATGAGTTAATGAGTTTTATTTCTCACTAGCCTATTCTGATGTGATTTGTAATAAATTAAATTTATCTCCCCAAGCTGAGTTTTGCCAGTGACAATAACTGGTGAGTGCTCTCTCCCTGCCATTATCTGGACAGATGAGCCTTATATTATATCTTCTCTCACCTATCCAGCTGAGGATGAGAGTGATAGGGCAGCTTTTGTGGGCACCTGGTGTCCACTCAGAGTCAAAACACCACAGTCTACAAGGCCATAGCTGAAGCTGTGTTGTTTAAATTATTATAAGAAAAAAAAGCTTTCAATCAAGGCCACTCTTTCAGTGACAGAAGATGAAACAGTTTACTGGCTTATATCTTTTCCCCAGATATTATTACCCTCAGTCATACATCATCCTGCTGCATTTTCACAAAAAGCCATTGATTTAAGCATGGCTAGGGAGGTAGAAGGATGCTCAGCAGAGTGATTGCTCTGGTGGAATCGTGGGTTGTGCTCAGGAGCTGTGGGAAAACATACAACTTGTTAAACACATTATAGATTTACTCTCTTCTGGGGATATGCCACTGCCAGTGGCTTCTGAGTTCAGACAACATCTTCTTTTAAAGGTGTACCCCCTGTTCTTCTACCCAAAAAAGGTCTGGTGCGCTGAGATTTGTGTCTGGTACACTGGGATTTGTGTCTGGTGCACTGAGATTTTGTCTGTTGTCAGGTGCACGTACACACAATACTTTTGCAATCCTTCACACGAAAAGAAAAAGAAAAGGAAGTTTTCTTGCAGTACCTCTGAGTCTGAGGCAGTTCAGTGAGGGAGACTGAGAGTCACACTCTGCTGCCTCTTACGATCAGTTTGGTTTCTCTTTGAAAATGAAGCCACACAAAGGCACAGCAGGGCAGATCTTCTGTGCTTCACAGTTCTGCTTTAACTGTAGCGGAATCCTATTTACAGCCAGCAACGGATTGGAAAGAGTATCAGGCTGAGATCAGCACCTTCAGTGCTTGCACACAACCTGGCCTCTTGCATGATGGAAAGAGTACAAGGATTCCTTGGAGGTTCAATATAAAGGACTGAAATTGATGTCTTTACCCCTGTGGTACCTACTGGTATGGTCAGTTGAAAAATTAAAATAGGGTTCTTTATCCTAGAAAGCAAAAGAGTAGATCCATCTGTCCCAGACTTTAGTAACAGCATTTGATTTATGCAGCTGTAAAACATATTCATGTCTTTAAATGTATCCTCTGGAAGGGTAAATACAAATGTCTGGAGAATACTGGGAGTGTGCTAAGGAGTTAGAGGTAGAAATGTTGTGAGCTATACTACCCTAAAATTCAGTGTTTATCAGGCTTTCGGCTTTGGGGAGGGGTGTAGCTCAAGGTGGGAGTGGATGATAGGACAAGGTTTTGTCTTGCTGGCAGAATTTTCCCATCAACCTTGCCCCAAATCCTTTCTAAAAGCCTCGAGTTAGCAAGTCAGTGTGCTGACAGCAGAACTGTATTGTGGGCCTCGGTGAAATGAGTCTTTTGACTATGAGGATCAGCTTTTACTTAAAATAGCATCATTGTCATTCCATAGGAGGGGGGAAAGTAATAGCTGAGTCTCCAGAAAAATAAACAGCCATCAGCATGTTCTGCAAACAGAAATGAGAAATGTCCATTACAATCACCGTAAACATCCTGTGCATGTGTGGGGTTGCAATACAAGCAAAACAGTGTAAATGCTAAACCCCTGGTCCAGATGAAAAAAATCAATCTCAGCTTTTCCCCATGGGTGTATTGCTGTTCTGAGTGTTGTTCCCAGGTGCCTCTCACCTTTCAGAGCTGGTTTGTGTGGGGAAAGGCAGAGGAGGCCCATCATTTAAAAGCACCATTTAAAAGCACCAGGGATGGGATCTACCTCATCCATCTGAGCCAGCTATGGGTAAAAAGGCAGCTCTGGTTTAATGTTTTACAAATCAGTACTGTAAGAGCTGATAACCACTTACCTGCCTAAAACACTTGTTGGCATTTAGTTTGTTCTCAAGAGCACAGAAAAAGAAAAATGTGAATAAAACACAGAGAAAAATATGTTTAAAAGGGATGCCAGCATGGAGACCAGGGGTATCTCTGAAAACATCACTGTACTTCCATCACAGGAATTTCTTTGTACCATACACACCTCTAAATATATGAGATATGCCTGATGACACAGGATTTTACTGTTGTGCAATATTTCAGCAACTGGCAGACACAAACTGAGCAAAAAATATCAGTACAGCACTGAGACAAGCACATTTCTGTCCACAGGGCTTTTTATTGACCCTAGTCATTAGAATATGGCCAAGCATAAAGTGCTGTGAGTCCAGTACCAGCACCTCAGGCTTTCACCTGTTGTGAACTGGCTTTAAATAAAATCAGATTCTGTCTCCTATTCAATTTAAAATGTCTTTTTTCTTTGCAGCTGTAGCTGTCTCCTCCTTGATGGATTGAAGTTGTCTCTTTGCTGCAGTTTGTCTGGTGGGATCACCAGAGAAATCAATTTTTTCCCTAAATCCTGGTCCTTATTTATGTCCTCTTCTTGGATAACTGTTATATCTGTCTCTGAGAACGCACATTTCTATGTTTGATGGTGTTCATTTATAATTTTAACTCTGGCTCACAGTTTTCTAACTGGACTCATGTGTTCATGTTTAGATTCCTTCTAACAATGTTCCCCAATTTAGGAGCAAAAAGAATGGAAAATAATTTTCAGAAAATATAATTGTGTTGTCATTGAATGTACAGAACAACTACAATTCTGGTTTTTGTTTTCTTCAATGAGATAAAAAGCCCTAACCCTTAGCCCATGTTCTAAGTGCTGAAATTTAGGGAAAAACTGTTTCTAGATGAATGTCTAATTTATGCCTCTAAATGTAACAGAATCACTTTAAAATGATGTGTGTCAAATAGAGGGAAGGAATCATTAAATAAATTTTAAAATCAATTTATTAAAGCACTGAAGTTGAGTTCAGCTACAGTATATGAGTTTTCATATATATACACATACATATATATATATATATATATATACACACACATATGTATATATATATATGTGTATGCAATACCGTGGACTTTTTCCTCCATAATGAATGGGCAGAAACAAAAATTTTTAGAATGTGATTTTCCTGATAATTTTCTGCTCCAAGATGAGATGAATCATGTGTTTTAAGCGATGATTTCTCCCCACTGGAAAAAGGGTATATATTCTTATATTCTCTATGTAGCAAAGTAAAGATGAAATATTCAAATGCAGATGTCTTCATCTGGGCCATGTAGAGCTAAATAGAATCCTATTCCCACATGCTGCAAAACTTGGGGAAAAAAAATAGTCCTTTAGCTGTAATTGCAAATTTTTATAAATCCACAAGTGTTGCAAGGCTTGCAAATCTTTTAGCACAAGCAAAAGCTCAATTTGAGCATCAAGTCACTTATTTTATAGACTGAATGGGAATGACACGCTCCTGAAAAGCTGTCCCTCTCTGCAGCTGCTGAGCCCACCAGAAAACTCAATTGAGCTGCTGCATCTGACAGCCTGAGAGAAATGTGCCTCTTGCACTGTGCAGGGAGAAGCCTGGACACGAGCAGCTGCTTGGGTTTGCTCTGCATCAAGAGGGGATCAGGGAGGTGAGAGTGGATCTCTTGGCTGAGTTCAACCACAAAACATCCTTGTGGTAATTTGGATGGACAGGTCCTGCCAAGGCTCACTGCCTCAGGTCATTTTCAGGACTTTGGGTGCCTTTCAGCCTCATCCTCAACTGATCATTTTTATTCTGTTGAAATCAGTGACTCGTCACCAGTTGCTCTCTGGTGATACATTGCTTTTTCTCCATCTCTGTAAAAACCCATGAGTTCCTCTTGTTCAAAATCACTTCAGAAAGTCTATATAATTTATCTGGTCTTATTAGTCAAGAATTTTGCCTGCTTTTTTCATGGAAAAGCCATACTGGAAAAATTCTCTCCTCTCCAAGTGCTCCTTCACATCCCTCTGTGAATGTGCCCCAGTCTTAAGAGAGGTTTTATATGTTGGCCCTTTTTAAATTGAAGTATCAAACACCAGAATAAAACAAAAGAACATGGAGGAAGCAATGAATAAAACTGAGAAGGGCTCATAACCAAACCAACAGAGGGAAGTGGAATCTCAAGATGATGGTGGCCTGGATCTGAAAGTCAATGACTGCTTGAGATTGCACATTCCTGACCTTTGACATCACTATCTGCTTTTCTTCCTGTTCTTGAAAAACTTCTGGAGCATAACAAATCAAAAAGGTATTTTGTGTTATAAATTTAGTCCAGACTCTCTTTCTTCAGATTGCTTGCACTTCATAAAGGGAAACAAAAGAAACAAACCCTAGAACCCATCAAAATCTGTTTTGATCTTCAGGCACAGGCTCAATTATTATTAAAATGAGGTTGGTTATTAAAAATCAGGACACAGTATTTACACTTTTCTTTCTGCTTTGACAGACTTGTCCAATTTATATTGCAGATAAAAGACATGTGTATATCTGTCCTGTCAGAAATGCTTTCTATCAAATGTATTTATATGGCACTGATAAACTAATACTGAAACTCATTTGAACATTCATTAATATTGTTTTCTGGAGGGCTGTTTTTTTGTTTACTCATTAAAAGAATTGTGATGCCAGATTTGTAATTTTAGAGATAATAGTCTTGTCTAGATTCATTTACATTATGAGCTATAGAATTCCATTTCTCTGTGACACCTCAGGTATAAGATATTTTTGGTCTGACAGTCATTTTTTTTCTCTAATTTCACTTAGAACTTCCCACAGTTTTTTTAAACTAGTCAGTTCATGGGAATCTGAATAAAGCCATTTTAACAACAGTACCTAGATCACCCTGTCACTGTTTGGTTTTTTTTGTTTTTTTTTTTTTTTGAGTTGTTTTATCTCTTGAACTCAGTAATATTTTCTCTCTCAGTTGCAGTGTTTCTCCCAGGCAACCTTGGTTTCATTACCTCACTCTTGCTACCTTTCGATAACAGCTGAAATATTGTCCTACAACCCTAAAGAAAACATATCCAAGGAGGAAAACTGTAGTTTTATTCTAATCTACAAAAAGTAAATATTAAAAAATCATACTCTTCATCAAAAGAATCACAATGTGTTAATAAGACTGTCAGGGGCCAGAATCCTCTGTTGAAATAAGTGTGGAAATCCTTCCTGTAAATGCTCTCTTCTGCTTATATTTCACTTTTTCAAAATTTTTCACTTCACTGGAATTGGAAATACTTAGATCAGGTAGAAATAGTGGGACTGAAGCCACACCCCTATTTGTTGTAGGAATCAGAAATATTTTTTCCCAATGTTAATGCTTAATTAAAAAAACCTTTGCAGCTTTCTTTAGTAGGAAAGAAACTTTACCTTTCTGTCACCATTTTAATGAACAGCTCCAGAGTAAAAATTTAAGCAAGATATACTTTCGGTTTATTTAAAGGTGCCACTGTTCTGTGAATGAGATCAGTGAAGATTTCTCGTTGGACTTTTCTGGGAATAAATTCAAGACAGACTTGAATATCCCAGTGAACACAGCAAGTCTTTATCTGAAAGTCCAAGGAGGGCAGATTGGAGCATTGTGTGAACAACTTTTGAATAAGACAAAGTCTATCATATATTTTATCAAAAGTCTTTTAACTTCTAATGGCTTAAACCAGCTGCACTTGAATTTTGCAACAGATTTTTTCCCCATTCCAAGAGAAAGTCAAGAGCATGTTCCTTCTGCTCTGTTTTCATTAAAATGTTTTAAAGATCTGTTATAGAGAAAAGTCACTACCTTAATCTGTATTTGGCTAATTAAGGACAACTCAAAGCATGTGAGAGCATTAGTCACAATCTTACCTAATATAAATGTTAAAACCATTGGCCTGAATTAGGAGCTTTGTGAGATTTCCACAAGTGTGTTCCACTGCCCTGTCACACTTTTGAAAATATTCCTCTTGATTTCATTTCAGACAGAATTTCTTCTGTATCAAGTTAGAGGCTGCACTCCCACTCACTGTTTTCTTGGGCATTGGTTCCTAATAGTAATTTTGTTTGTTTCTGATTTATTCTTATTTATTTTGAGTTTCTGGAGTCATCCACACTGACTTTGCAGCCAAGAGATTTTGTTTGTGTGTGAATTCATCACTTTCATAAGCTTGATTTATGGCTTACCTTTGAACCTGTTCATTTTATCTTGTACTAAATGTGAATTTGAGACAGAGCTGTACTGATTTGTCATCTTTTGCTACATAAAGTTTTCTCCTCCATGCTTCCCTCTTTTCATTCATTATGAAATTTATAGCTTAGACTGAGATTGACGAACAACTGACTGATGATTTCCTTTAAATATTTTTAATATTTAAAATTTACTAGGACTCTTTGAAGAGCTAAAAATTTGGCCACCCTAAGGCCTTTTCCTGCCATGCACTTTGGGGTTGGATTTGATGGGGTTGGATTTTGAGTCCCTTCCAGCTCAGAATACTCTGTGATAATTGAGAAAATCAACCCTTAAAAATAATGAATACAAAACCACCTGTTTGGCATAGCCCTGCTTATTATATGGGAATATAAATGTACTCAAAAGGAGCTGATTGATAATTAATTACATTAAAAAGAAATCTGAGTCTCGGGGCTATAATATAAAATACTCTTTCTATCCTTGTGATTGGTTGTGGAGGCAGTTCTCTTTCTAAACCAAATTTCTTTCAAGGGTGTGTTCCATTGAGTTAACCTCTGTCTTCAGCACACCTGAGCAAATTTCTGGTATGATTTACTTTTTAATTACTTATTTGGAAAAGTTTTCTGTGAGGCCTCTAACTTGGCTAATGGTAAGATATGAAGTTAAGTCATAGCCACACATGAGATTTGACCTGTAAGACAGAGCAGCCCAGAGGTTCATATTACCTTCAATACATTTAATTTAGTGAGATTTTACAGAAATGGTTTTGAACCAATGTAGATTTTATCATTGAAGAAATAATAATATTTTTTATAAAAGGCTCATTGATGTGTCTTTACCTTGTCTCAAAAAAGATGTTTGCTCAGGTGCTGCTTTCAGAAGCTGTTTTACAGTTTGGCTTTTGGACCTAAATAATCATTAGATATAGGCTGGAGAGTGGAAGATTGCCAAGAAATAGATGAGCAATGAAAAGTAAAAGCAGGGAGAGAAGGATATGAAGGAAAGACCAAAGGGAAAATTTTCCAGGACAGAATGCAAGAGGAAAAAATATTAAGGGAATGAAAATTAGTCATTATATCTTTGAAAGCTTTTGTGGGATAAAAAAGTACATGTAACAGAAAGATATTGAAATTGGAAGAGTTTTTTTATTAGGATACTCTCCTGTTTTTATGTGGGACAGTGTTAATTTTCTTGTCAGTATCTGGTATATGGGCAATTCTATAACCCTGCAAACAAATCTTTCCGAATGGACTCTGAACAGATAAGAAATATTGTTTCATTCATCTAAAAATTATATATAATTATCAATACTGTAAAATTTTGCACTCCACTGCAAAACATTTCAAAGAAATAGAAGTCCTTGAGAAAGATTTGCATTGTAAGCAGATAAGTAATTAAGGAAAAAGAGATTTTACCACAACAAAGAATATTAACCCTTTTATTGTACATAAGGATCTCAGAAATACTTTATATTTTAATGGCATTTTACAAAGTTATAAAGTAGACCGAGGTAGTGAGACATAAAACTGCTTTTCATATTTAGTTGAAAAAATTACACATTCGGCTTTTGCTGTATTTAATTTCTTTGTTGCCCCTTTTGAAAACCTGCAAATATAGAGAAAAAAAATTAAAAAGCCATTTATTTGCAACTCCTTGGCTCTGTTCCAGATTCCTCTTTCTGTGTAGGAAGACAACAAGCAGTTGGTCCTGCTACTGGTCAAAAAGGCATTGTGAAGGTTGTAAGGGCTCCTTGGTGAATTCTTGTGTCCTAATGGGGCTGAATGGGAGCTTTTTAATAGTTACAGTCTTGGCTGGTAGAGGCAGTAGAGCTAAAAGTAGACTCAAAGCAGTGTTAGGAAGTTCCTCACAGCAGCTCATCCTTAAATCCATGGGGAGACTGTCCTTGACCAGCCTTGCCAGGGCAGCACTGTGCGTGTCCTTCAATATGCACTGCTTGCTCATCATCAGATTGATGCCAAGGTCTGTTCTGGAAAAGCAAGAAACTCTCCGGTTCTGTATTCAGTAACCACGCACTGCTGTCCCACCACTGCTGAAGAACACATTAAAAAAACCCCAAAAATGGCCTTTCACTGTTTAACTTAAAGAGTTCAGAACTTCGAAGCAGCCTTCTCTGAAGCCTGGCACTGTACCCTGAGTTAGGAGAGCATTCTGACTGCTTAAGTTTGGGTTTTGTCCAGGTCTAGCACAGCCATGCTGACCCTTTCTTTAGCTGGAATAACTCTGTTGGGTTATTCATCTGCACCAGGAGAGCCTCCGGGGAGCAAAAATGTGTTTGTGTGTTTGGACAGAAATTTCCACAAGATACAGGAGCAAAGCTGATGGGATCTGACAGTGCCCAGTGGTGACAGGCTAAATTCATGGACAGCAGTAGGATCTGGAGTTTAGTCACAGCGTAAGCAAAGAGTGTCTGAAAGCATCCATCTATCACAGTGACAGTCCCCTGGAGCTGCTTCCCTTCACCTTTGTTAATCACATGCAAAGGATTGGGCTGAGACAAGCTGAGAGCTGATCTTTGCTGGCCACAAGCTGACACCTTCAAGGTTTGCACTGCAGTAGCTTCTGCAAAAAATCTGTTAAGCTCATTCTCAGATTGCCCTTATTGGCATGTAGTTCATTGCTGCTATATGTTGGATTAGGTTTTTTTTGTTTGTTTGTTTGTTTTTTGTTTTGTTTTTTTACAGTTAAATCAATCATTAACACCCTATGTTGGGTTTGAAGGGCATTAGGATATTCTTGCAGCCTGCACATTTTAGACATATGGACAACATTGATTGTGAATGGTTCAGGTGCAAATGGGGATTTCATTTTTCCTGTTTTAGCTTTATCCTTTTTATAATTAAGGTCATCTATCTTAGGTATGTCTTGTAAACATGATAGGAAGGCTTCCTGTCTGTGCCAGTCCTGCTGCAGCAGGACCACAGTAAAGGAGGGATTAATGGTGACAGCAGCAAGGAAAAGAGATTCTGACCCTTCTTAAAGTTTTATTTTCTTTATTGATGGTGAATAAGAAGAGGAGATAGGTGGTATAGGATCAAATTTGAAGAGGGGAAAGGCTACAACAGAAGTAGTACAGGAAAAATGCAAGAAAGGCTTTTTTACTGAAATCCTCCATCTTCTGAAGGGTGATGCTTGCTTGTTTATACATAAAACGTAATTCTGCTGAGGAGTCAAGTGTCTCTGGACTGGTTTACCCCTCATGAACCACACTAGGATGGTGAAGGCACACGTGTACATGCATGCTATACAAAATTTTGATTAGTATACGAAAGAATCTGGATTCTGCCAACAGTGTGACAACACAGATTACAAACTTCATGCTGAATCTTTATTTTTTCTCTGTTGGACAAATTCCTTTCTACTGCACTCACAGTTCTTGATAGCAGTGCTCAAAGATATTCTGAGCTTCTTAAATTGACTAAGAGGTGACAAATAGCATATCTCCAAGGAAGACTAATTTGAAGGCCACATTAGTGCAGAGTCTTCAGCTCAGTACAATATTATAATAAAATTCACTCCTTGTCTCTATTGAGAATACCTACCAACGTTTTCAAGTTTTATTTTACTCTCCCAAAGTACAAAACTGATAAGGCACATGCAAGGCTTAGGTTGCTCTGGCCTGGGTTTAGCAATTCCATGGATTCTGCTGCTCTCTTACTCCTATCCAGGCTGACAAATCTTCAGTCATAACAGCAGCTCCCTCTCCTTGACTATTATTTCAGAAGATGATTTAAGAAAGCACTTAATAGCCTTAATGAGGACTGTAAATGATCCCAGTGGAGCTGATATGCAAATATTATTTTTAGTGTCCTGCTGAATCAAGTTTGCAAGTCTTATTTCTAACCTCAGTGGTAGAACCACAATTTTCCTGCTGCCAACCACTTTCCCTCACCAAAGAGGGTTCATTTGGGAACAACTAATGCTTTCCCAATAACATACCAGGCACTCCAGCTGAACATTTCTGTGCTTAGTAAATATGCTATTCTGTTGCTAAGAAGAGTAATGAATCCTTAAGTGTACATAAGAATGATTTATTGCATAATGTGAATTTACAGCCCATTACGGGAAATAATTACATTCCACTAATTACAAAACTTAATAGTCACTCCAGCCGAGGAAACAGCAGTGTGAGCAAGCAGATTTGCAGCCATGCATTCAAGAGTGAACTACATGAGCAGCAGTTAGCTGAAAATCAGTTTACCATTTAACCCCAGCTCAATTCAGAGATGTAATTCATTGCAAAGTTGTTTTGAATTTGGTTTCTTTCCCCTGGTCAACTTTTCTAAAAACTTGGAGGAAACAGGATCATTAAAGAGAATGAGTAGAAGCATATTAAGAAAATTAATCAGTCTTCAGATTTACCATATTTCTGATTGAGTCTATCAGGAAGAAAAGAAATACTTTCTTGGTGTGGGTGGAGTTTGTAATAAGTTTGCAATAATTTGCTTCCCTCTGTACAGTGCAAACGCACTCCTGTGTCAGGCACTGTTGTTCATGCTGGACAGGCAGTGCAAGGCTTGGTTCTCTCTTTTGAGCTGTGGAAATGAGGGGGAACTGGCAGAATCAATTTTGTAAATGTGCAGAACAAAGGGCAACAAATCTGCTTGGAGGTTTCCAGCTGAAATTGTAGTCAGTATTTATTTTACTTTATTTATTTATTTACTTTCTTTCTTTT
>VZTB01015545.1:152454-172480 GCA_013397245.1 Thryothorus ludovicianus | reverse complement strand
TTTCTTTCTTTCTTCCTTTCTTTCTTTCTTCCTTTCTTTCTTTCTTTCTTTCTTTCTTTCTTTCTTTCTTTCTTTCTTTCTTTCTTTCTTTCTTTCTTTCTTTCTTTCTTTCCTTCTTTCCTTCTTTCTTTCTTTCTTTCACCAGTGAGCATCTTGACAAGGCTGCACAGGGTGGTGTGGGCTGCCAGCTTTACAAGTGAGATGTGGAATTTAAGAAACAGATTTTAGAGCAGGATCTGTTAAATTAAACAGGAAAATTGCCAAGGACAATTTTAGCTTGATAGAATGACATCTAATAGGAAGTGGAGCATATTAATTGGCATAAAGATTTTGATGCTTAGTAAAGTGAATGTGCTACACAAAGAAAAGCCACCCATTATGGAGTGGTCTGTTTAACCTTCAGAGTGACTCTTGCGGGTTTCAAGAATAACTTCTTTGCAGATCATTTTTTTTGTCCTGGACTTGGGAGAGTAAAACCATCTTTTACTGACCAAAAAAGTTCCAATTTAACAAGATTCAGATAGGGACAGCAGATTGTCATCAAATTGTCAATCAGTGTGCAAATAGTGGAGTGTGTGTGACAAAACTGTTGGTTTTGGATGCATTCACATTGCAGAAGATGTTAAATGATAATACTGTCCAAAGCTGATGAATTTTCTTGGAGAATGAGATAACTTCAAGAGCACAATCAGTTGCCCAAGGGCCTTTTTAAACATTACTGCAAACTTTTGCTTCCATAACTTAACAAATTCTCATCAGTGTGAAACTGTAAAAGCAATGTTTGGGCAACTAATGGATGTCAAATACATTCACAGGTTTGAAAATGATGCTTTTGATCTTATCAATGCATAGGAGAAATATAGTCTTTTTGTAAGTATAGAACACACAAAATATTTTTATGTATTTGTAGCCAAAGGCATTATTTTGAAACATAAGTCCCTTGACAAGTTTCATTGGGTTTGCAAACAGCTGATCAGGGATTAAGATTTTTTTGGTCTTCTTAAAAATACTATAAATTTAAGATTATACCTAAGGGGTTTTTTCCTTCCCCACATCAAACCATTCAGAATGAAAATGTATGTCATTAAATGTCATTTGGCCTCAGCTCTAACCAAGCTGGTTGATGTAAATGACTTCCATCTCTCTCTCTCTCTCATCTGGTGCTTTCCTAACTTGCTTGCCATAAAATTATCAATGAAGTAGAAATGCCAAAAATTTACCTACCTTTAATTCATTGTTAATTAGTCCAATTCCATCAGGTCCTAGGATTTATGGCTCCTATATGGAAAATGAGTTTGTTTTCTTTTCTACCTGCTAATCCACATGCAGATGGAGATAGCTGCAGTTTTCGTTCTGTGCAATTTTGGTGTTGGTTAATTATTTAAAGGAGCTTTTAGAAAATGGGAGAAGCATAAATGATGCACAGAAACCAGGAGGGACTTCAGTTATATGATGGTATTTGCATGTCTGTTTAGGAAGTTCAAGCCTAAGGTTATCTTTTCCAGTCCACACATTTCCCAGGATTAAAAACACAAGGCTGAAGTTGTTCATTTTTACCTCTATTTACAAACTGGCTGCAGCAAAGTACAGTACACTTGAATAAATATGTTCATTGCTGTTGATTTAAATAAATACTTGCAAAACAAGGAGGTCAGACCCCGAGGTTTTCTAAGCAGCTAGAGTACAAATGGTTCAGCAGTTCAGGACTACTCAGCACTTTGATATTCACACTTCCTGTAATGACAAGCAGCCTAAATGTTGTTTCTGTGTCCTAAATGGGTGACTATCACTTACATCAAGGTTTTTTGGCATAAAAGGTTAAATAGAAAGATTGTTACTGCATTAGGTAACCTTGCCACTGACTTTCTTTTCAAGCAGAAAAATAGCTTTTACTCCAACTGCAGCAGAAGCTGCTCACCTCATTGATGGATGCATCCCGTCAGCAGCTGGGGAATGATACAGTGAAGGACCATTCAAATGATTTAGCTGATATATGAGCACTGGCCTGAAATTTATGGCTGACAGAGAAAGGACTGACCAGGCTCTGAGACAGCCAGGATTTAAGTTCATGGTTTGTCTGCTGTTATCACTGCAGGATGCTGTTAATGTCAGCCTGCCATTCATGTTCTGCGGCCTTGGAACTTGTGTATTTTGGAATATTTGGGCTTGGTCACATCCTGTGCCATTGGAACTGCAGATATCACATGCCTTAAATGTAATCTTTATTTATTATGTTTCTCCTCAGCAAGGGCTTCTCTTCAGAGTCTTTAATTTAAAATCCACTTAGATTAGTGGCAAATATGAAACAAGATTCTTATATAACATGTATCCAAGGCAGGTACCCAAGGTTAAAATGGAATATTGCTGTGGTAAAGAATATAATTTACCAATTAGAGAATTGTAGAGGGGCTTAAAGTAAAGCTATCCATAAATTTCTTTGCCCCAATACCCATCCTGTAGACTCCTTATTTATTGAACAATCAGTACATAATTCAAACCATGCTATTTGCACAGCTCAGCAGATTTTCTCTTACCCTTTCCTTAGGTCATAAACTCAGCAAAACTGAACCTTCAGCAGACCTGAGCAAGATCATTGTTGGTGTTCATTCAACCTTAATTTAAGGGTGGATGTGAAATCATTAGCTAGTTTCATACCTGCTGCATACGTGTGTGTGTGTGTGTGTGTGTGCAGGGAACCAACTCCCCTCACTGTGCCACGATGCTTTGAGCAGCTTAGACACTAAAACAGTTTCTGCAGGCAGTGTGTGCACAAATGAGGAGTGCAAAGCTTTTTTCAACTTGCTAATGCACCCAGCAGCTAACTATGAATAATGATTTGCCAGGCTAAACATTGATATGCTCCTCACCCCCTGGTGAAACGCCTGCTGGGGCTTTGCCAGCCAGGCAGTTGTCAATCAAACGGGGATGTGTCAGTCCCCTCTGCTTCTGAGAACAGCCTGGTCCTCTGGTGCTGCTGAATTAACATCTCTGCTGATTTCTTCTTATACTTCTATGTGTTTTCACAGAAGTATTTTCCTCTTGAATTCTGTTTAGCTGCCCTTTCTCACAGGTACTTTGCTCTTGCATCCTGAAGTCCTTGTATCCAAGCTATTGATGGTCTCAAAAATCCATTATTACCAGGGAGATCCCAACAGCGTTCCAGCTGAGGCTGACAAGCAGATGATGGATTGGTCTCATTAAACTCTGACACTCATATTTTAAACAGTGCCCCAAACTTTCAAGGATTCAAAGTAGGATCCAAAGTTAGAAAAGTGGAAGACTGGAAAGATTAAAGCTTTCCAGGGCCCAGAACTATGGCCAGGTAATGATTAAGTCATGAATACTTCATCAGTGTTTATGAAGGCTTTAGGGCTCCTTGCCTTTGATTGTTCTAGAAAGGGAAAGTCTCAGATCCTTTTACTGTTTCGTAAAGTGTGGTTTTTATGCATAACAACAGAGAAGCAACTTCTAGTCAGGTTTAAACTTGCAAGTTTCCTCCTGTTGTGTATTAAATTCTCTTATCTGGGTGTTTTAATGTTATATTGGAGTTTGAGAGTAGATATATATTAAATACTTACCAGTAATTTCTTTAGCATGGGTCAGGAAACTGAAATAATTATTTTTTTAGAAGAGGAAAAAGTGGTTCTAACCCTGAATATAATTTTACATGAAGCATTTGAACAAGAACTCTGATTATGCACAACAGTTCCAGGATTTGGATCATATTCTTCACAAGTATCACTGTTTTCTACTAAAAAAAAGTTTTCTAATGAAAAAAAATTGGCATCAGGTTTTTCATTTTCTTTTTTAACAACTGATAACCTGAGGGCTTTAAAAAAGCTTAATAATTTCAAATTTTTATTCTGCCTTGGTGATTAGATACCACTTCTTTGCACATTGTTGCTGCACTTTTCTTGAGGTGTTCTGCTAAAACCATTGTAGCTGGATTTTGGACAGAGTAAGTTTTAATGAATGTTTATTTTAGATGCAATGCCAAAAGAGGATGAGGGGAATGATGGATTTGTCTTTCCAAATGAGCTGTGGGTCTGCTGGTGGATAAAACTAGCACTGGGAGATAAAACAAGCCATGGGAAGGATTCTACTGATTGATGAATGGAAAAAAGATATTTGCCTTACAAACACAATGTAGGTTTGTTAATAAATGAAATTGGATATTGAAAGATGAAAGAAACAATGGGGACAAACCGTAAATTCCATAAGAATTAAAAATTAAAAGGAAAGGTTATACATTAGAGGGCTATCTTAGGTATTGGGTGTTCTGGGAAATCTGTACCCCACAAGTACCTCAGCCAGTGGGGAAAGAGAGGAAATGGGGCCAGGAAATTGGGATAAAAGGGAGGCTGTGTCCTCTAAAAATTGGAGACACCCCAGGGGAAATATCCCATGGCATCTACCTTTATTCAAATAAAGTGAAAGGACTCCTCTTTATGGACATAAACCTCTGGNCTCTACCTTTATTCGAATAAAGTGAAAGGACTCTGTCTTTTTGGACATAAACCTCTGGTGTTTGTGGATTAATTTTTCTGACAAGGAAAAGAAAAAAAGGCAATTTTCTCTCAGCCTTTGAAAGGAAATCCACTAACTGGGACCGTTCTCCTTCCCGGTTTACTGCTGAATTTAGGTCTGTGTGAGTCATTATGGAACAGTCCCGTTTCAGGAAGCAGACCCTTGGTGCCACTGGCTCACCAGGGGGGCAATAAGGGCTACTGGTGTGGAATAGGAGAGTCTTTGTGCCCTGAGTGGCAGCAGCTCAGCATCAGTGACACACGCCACAGTCCTGAAGAGAAAAACACCCTGCAAATCTGCCAAGGCCTTCAGTGGACGGGTCAGCCCCCGCACACAGCCAGCCTCCTGTGCCTGCAGAGCACCTGGGCCAGGGTGGGGCACTCAGGGGCTTCAAGTGCTCGAGGATGTTCAGATCCAGTCACTGGCTGAAGTTTATAAACACGTCCTGATAACTCTGACTAGTGGGGGCATTGACAGCTCTGTGTTTAGAACCCAGAAAAATCTCTGACTTTATCCTCCTGAACACACCCTGTGAAAGCTTTTTCATCTATGCACCATTACCTGCCAGCAAGACGCTGTGACATCCCTCTTTGTCCCCCTGAGATCAGTTTTCCTCTTAAAAGGACACGAGGGAAGGGGTTTGGGGCATGTGCTTTAAATGCCACACTTCACAAAGGCATCATGCTTTGCTAATCTTCCTCCCAGCACCTTTCTCCAGTGAGGGGTGCTCAGGCTCCTGTCAGAGCTCCTGCTCATCCCCAGGCATCCCTCAGCAGGCAGCCCAGCCGTGACACCGAGGAAATAACAGCTTGCCACCTCTTCAGAGGCAGAGTCACCTTGGAGGATCTGTGCTACCTTTATTTTTCTCCCTCAAAAAAGCTGTTCAGTGTACCTAAGCCTGCTATGTATTTTCTTTCTTCTCCCCCTGAGTGAGAATTGCAAGATGCAATTTGGTTTTGCTTACACTGCTGTCAAAAATGGAAATGGTTTGGATGCAAATTTTAACCTTAAATTGACTTGAAACGAGATGAAACTGTACAAAAGAGGATCAGCAAACACACAAAAAGAAACAGTCTCTATTTTTTTATAGATGACTGCTCTATTATTATATGTGATAAAGTATGCCATTTTCCAGACTAATATGTTAGTAATATACAATTTATTCAGAGTAGCCATATATTAGTAAATGCTAACTTCCATTTATTTGCTAAATTATTCCTTTCCACTTGTGATTTGCATCAAACTTTATCTGAGGCTTTGACTTTAACCAGGAAGGCCTAAAAATAGAAACCTAAATTTGCAATTAAAGCTTACAATTTAACAAGGGTCTGGCATTTTTTGTAGACATGATATTGCTGGGGAAAAAAAAAAAAAAAAGGAAAGAAACCAGCAGCTGATTCTAGAAGTGTTATTTTTAATTAATGAGTTATCTTTCCGGGATCCAAGTTATCCTGGATTATGTGCTAGTTCTCACTCCTCATTTAGAGCCATACCTTTTGAGGGAAACGGTTCTGCCAATTTCTCAAAACCTCAGAAAATTCTCTACTTTAAATTACTCTCTGAACTGGTTTACTTCAATGAACTGACATGGGGAAGAAAAAAATCAACCTTCAAAGCAAGTCTGTCTGCCAAGAGGATGTGGCTGGAAAAAGCTGGTTTTAATCTTCAAACAGTTTAACCTACTCACATTAGAAACCTCTGCTTTACTGGTTCCAAACTCTGGTCAGCGAATATCACCTCAATTATTTTATTTAAATTCTAGAAAATGTAATGAGTAACAGATAGAGAAGCAAAAGATTTTTCAGTCTTAAATTATGCTGATACATTTCTCTGATGTCAAAGATATTATTTTGTTTAAATTAAATTCAATTGAAATATTAGTTATTAGCATTATTATATTAATGCTAACTGTTTCCTTAACTAAGTTTTCCTCAGAAATAGATCCCACATTGCAGTTTCTACTTCAATATTATACCTTTGCATGTGCAGTGTCTCCCAGAAACTTCATTATTTTCAGCCCAGAGGCTTCCACTTTGGGAGAATTTTGATTCTGAAGAATGATTGATCTTCCTCGTGAGAAGAAATTAGTTTATTTGAAACAACCAAACGGAAAAACAAACAAAATGCACCAAACAACAGCCTACTACTCTGTTTCTCTGCTTAAATTTAGTCCACATGGAGATCAAGGTACATAAACACCATCTAAGAGGTGCTGAAGCTTTTATTAAAAATTTAGATGAACATTAACACAGCAATAAATATGATCATGATAATGGTGATGATGATGATGATGATGATGATGATGATGATGATGATAATAGTAGTTGCTGGGAATGGTTTGTGCTGTACTCACTCAGCAGAGATTGTTGCAATAAAACAAGGAGCTGTAGGAATTAGCGAGCTCTTCATTATTATCATTCCAATGGCTCCCCAATGTGCACTTGGAAAAAACCCTCAAACACTGTGAGAAGTTAATGTGAACACACTGCTACCTTTCCCCAGAGGTTAATAATTCATTTCTGCACGTGTGAAGTACCAGAGGGCCTTAATCTGTGCTAAACTAAGGAATTTCACTTTAAATCTTCTTTTCTTTCCAGAATAGCCTCTTGATAAAAGCACACTGGCTAAACTGCAGGCTACTTGATTTTCCCAGCTGAGTCACTATGGTGAGACAAGGCAGAATCAAAAATCCTGGAGGAATTCCTCGAAGGGGAAAAATATTCAAAGTGAAAATGACAGTCAGAGAAGCAAAGTTTACAAAAAAAAAAGGATCAACTTTGCCAGCACTGACCACACAGCTTTGGCTGTTTGCAAGAACAATTTAGGACCTTTCTGAGTTTTTCTGCAAGCTTAATTTAGAAGTTTTTTTTATACTAAGGTAAAGTCAGAAGAAGTCACATGTAAGCTGAGGAATCGCACTTGCATAAATTCTGCAGCTTTTTTGCAGGGCCATCCCTTTTGGCATTTTAACCTCATCATCCCTGAGGCCTGCAGGACATAGGACCATGAGTAAGCTCAAAATAAATGGAATAATTCAATATCCTCAACCTTAAACATTCGAAGACTTGTCTCCCTCCCCCTATGCTCTCTGCATAGCACAAATTAAGTTTTGAGTTTTTTTAAACATGGTGACATTTTTTTTCCCAGCTAAATATGTGAATCCCTCTATTTGCTTTCACAGAAATGTGTTTCAAAAATGTTCTCAGCTCGCTGATCTGGAAACATTTGTCCTATGAAAAAATGCCAGCAGAGATCCTCACAAGCACATGAGAATTTCAGAAGACAGAAGAGTCTTAACGATGAGACTTTGCCACATCATTCCTGGAATGACTTCCACATATCCTCCACAATATTCTGAAACACCAAAGGATTTTCCTGACTTTTATTTTCCCCTTGAAGCTGTAAACATCAGGTTAAATGATTCTTATGCTGAATTCCTTGTGCCTTTCCCCATTCATGGGAAGAGGGACGAGCATCCATGCCTGGAGATGAGCAGGATTTTGGGGCACAGTCCCTTGGCTATTTGCTGTTCAGCCTTAGAATGGACTTTACAAGAAGTAAAGCTACTTTTAGCAAGATGTTTAAAAGCAGGAGGGAAATTTAACCAGCTAAGCTCAGAAAGGCATGATAACAATAGAGCAGCTGGTGGTTATTAAAGGATTTATGACAAGGTTAAGTAGCAGAGTAAGAGTGTTCAGCACAAATTTCTGTTTCTTCCTCATCTCTTAGGTTTCCCCTAGCCCCAGCAGCAAGCAGGCAATATCTAGAGTATTATATCCTTGCAGAGAAATCCCACAAACCAGAAAAAATATTCAGAATGAACCAGGAAAAGAACCATCTCATTTTCTGTAAAAAACATTCCTTCTCCTATGATGAGTATTGCACACAAATTTATCAGGCTCTTACTTAGTATCCTTTGTTATCAATAATTTCAAGCATACCAGAAATGGAGCTTTTTTCTTTTAAGAATCTGTGAGACTTAAAATGACCTAAAATTGTAAAGCTAATGCACTCAGGGTGTGGGAATGACTTAAATCTGCAATTGTCCTTTTGGTGTTGCTAAAGTCTGAAGTGCAGTTCCTTTTCTAATTAGGTGGTGTCACTTCATGTCACTCCTCAGAGCTGCACTCATTCTGCAGTATAATCAGAAATACACAAAAAAATGAAGAATCAGGGTCAATGAAATCTGTTCAGGTTCTGTTATGAAGTTAAAACTAAAGAAAATTTTCAATCTGCTGGGCAGAGCTCAGCAGAGCTGAAACAACAATCCATAACCTCACTTAATTTCTAAAGAAATTTGATGGCTTGGAGGCTTCTGCTCCTTCCCACCTGCAAGTCTCTTCTGAAGAATCAAGCTGTGCTTTTCTCCTCTCTGGGACTTTTCTATTGCTAGCAATTCCTAATCAAACGTTTTTGCTTCCCAAAGCTCATTTCTTTTCCCATCCTTAATTTTTGCCTGGAGATATAGAGTTGTGATTCTTTAATTTTTGGATTTTGTAGCAAGGAGGGACTGGTTTGCACATCCCAAAAAACATCAAACTCAATGGTCTGAGAGGTTGGAATTACTAAGAAAAGAGGCAGCCCTGCAACCTCCTGATGGAAGTTGGTGAGTTCCATGTAGCTCCCACTAAAATGTGTCTGTAATAACTGGGCTAATTACTTCTGATGTACAAAACTGTCCCATTTTAGCGTCATTTGAAGGCTTTTGATCAAAAGCAGACACATTGCATGGAAAAACCTGGCTCTGGCAGCAAGATAGAGGATGGATTGATAGATCTTCACAACTTCACAAATCTATGATTCTCTGACTCAGGTCCCCCTTGCTTAATCAGTTCCATTTCAGCTGAGTTGTTATGATGTGGCAGTTTTTGTGCAAATAAAATCAATACACCAGCAATTAAAAATTGTCACCTAAAAAATAAAATTTAAAAAGGAAAAGCTGCTAAATTGGTAAAATTAGCAAAATATCTGCTGTCCAGCAGGTTAATACTGGAGAACATAAAACCTTGCAGTTTTGCTCTCCAGTGTCACTAAATCCTGGTATTACTCTTTGGAGGGAAATTACAGAGTTGCAAAAGTGGATATGGTAAAGAGGAAACTAATTACTGACCACCCATATTCAGGAAGGAAAATTAAGCAAGTGCATAAACAATTGTGATTTTAATGCAGAATAAACTGCTATATAATGTTTCTAATATACATATATATAAATTAATGTATAGTGGTCGAGCAAGGTTATTAGTATGGCAATTGTAGTACAGTAATCTAATATGTAATGGCTCTGTTCATTCCCCATTTTAATTTCTAGTGAAAAACTTTACTGGGAAAAAAAGATAATTTATTTTCTTCAATTAATGCTCTATTTAGTCCTATAGATTTGGAGATTTCTTCAATATTCTAGACTACCATTTTCATTGCATATGAAATAGTTCTATCCTTTATGAGCACTGACAGAACAGCTGCATTTTGCTATTTCCACAGAAAGGAAAAGATAAAGAAATCTGTTTGGTCTCTGATTTTCGTAGAGAACTGGTTTCTAGTCTTTTTTTTGCATGTTTTTTCCTGTACAAACTGTGCTGGGTCTTTGGCTCAAGTGAGTTTAGGGACTGCTGCAGAGTGGTGATTTTTGCTTGAAAAACACACAGAATGATTGCATTAAAAAAAAAACAACAAACCATCAGATTATCCTGTTACAGTGATCACTATCAGGCTTGGTCACATCATTTAGATCTGATGATATTGTCTGAGCATAGCTTGGCTGAATTGCAGGTCACAAATTCTTACTGTGCCATAGAACTTGTTTATTGGTGCCTGTGTTTAAAAAAGTGATGGGAATAAACAACCCAGTAAACAATACAAAAAGCAAGAAAGAAATCTTTTCTCAGATTACCAATTTGGCTGATCTTTTTCTGAGGAAACATTTATTTCATTTGTGTGTTAGAAAAATAATACAGCAAGAACATGAGAAGCAAGAGAGCTCTCCTCAGATTACCAGCTTTGCTACTCTTTTTCCTATGAAACATCTATTTTGTTTGCCCCTTTGTAAATCAGGATAATGACTGAAATATGCTTTCAATTTTTCGAAGTTGTTAAATATATGAATTTTCAACCATGTATTCCTATCACATTTAACCTGACACAAGAATTCAAAATATTAAGTGATACATCTCTGTTGGGAGTGTAAGTTATTTGGATGTTACCAACCATCTAATAATTTTTACAATGCTTGTAAGGTGAGAATAGCATCCAATTCGAGCAGTTGTTTGGAGAAAGGTGACAAATTTTATGTTAGTGACATAAAATACTTTAGCACGAAGTAAAAATAGCACTAAAACTGCAAGAGAAAGAGATAAACTGAAACCTATAACAACAGAAAAAAGAAAAAAAGCGAATTTTCTCTCTATTTAATGCAGATGCTGTTTGACAACTCAGGCACTGGAAGATGTTCTTCCTGAGGTAATCCTTTCCTAACCTTGATTAGGGAAGTGGCATATCCTGCTCTGAATACATACATTTAATTTCATTCCTGTGTCAAGCATGGGCCAGATGCTTTTAATAGGAGACAATAGAGAAATAAAAAATGAACCCACAGCTTTACACTCTCAAATCTGCTTCTGTCAGGCTGCTCTGAAGAATGAAGGTGCCCTAGATTGAACTGCTGAAGAGTTTGAAGGATCAGTGCAGGCTTTTTGTCCCGATTCCATTTAGCTGAGGTCATGGCCATGCATCCTGCCCCGGTGTCTGCTGAAAAAACAGCAGCAGCTCTCTCCTGATGAGGAGCTTTGCCCCGTTTCTTTCCTTTTGGTCACCACCCCAGCAGACCCAGTAGATTATGTGAGTGCTCTCCCAATGTCACCTGCATTAGTTTACATGCTTGACTGACTAAGTCTTGCTAATATTGGCTGATTCCCATTCATCAGCCTAGAGGGGAAGGGGAAGAAAGGGAGGAAGGGAATTCTCCCTTGTTCCAGAACAGGATGCTGTACTGAGCCCCAGCAAGGGGCACTCCTAGAGCCCCATTTTATATGAAAATTATTCTAAATGGCAAATATTAAAGCACTGCCCGCATGCAGCGGTCATCACTAGGTTTTCCTGGACTCTTCCCTTTCCTTTCTGACTGGAAAACCTTTTAGATGGCAAATCCCCCTCCCCTCTATTTAGGAGCTAAGTTGTGGGAGAAAATAAAGACCAGAGGTGAAATGACCAAAGTGACATAAAGACATAAGTTTAAAAATGAAATTCTCAGAGTCAGAGCTCAATATCTTAACCATTCCTTGTTGCAGCATTTTTAAATTTTCCTGAATGTACAGATCCCTTTACCAGGCAACTTCTGTACAATAAACAAATGTCATCCCCACTGGCATCAAAAACAAATGTCTAGCCTAAGGAAACATAAATGACTTGACAAAAACTATTTCCTGTGTCAGGGACAGAGTTACAGTAGGAAAGTGGATATTTCACCTCATAATTTGTTCACTCCGGATTTCCTTAGACTCGTGTAAATTATGATTTCTCGTGCTCAAAGAAACAAAGAAAGGTAATTATTTTGAACTATTTATTTTATTCTTGTAGCTGAAAAAATCAGTTTACATCCACTTGCAATATTTCCAGCTTTGCTCCACTTACAACACCTTCTGTTTTCTACAGAGTTCTCACCATATTTTTTACTATGACAGAATGCCAGTACAACTCATGGAATTAATCTGGAAATGTTTGTCTTTATTTTGTTTCAATATTACAGCTTTGAGCTCTATTAGTTCATCAATATTATTTCTTCTCTGAAAGTGTGGGGAAATATTTTTAAAGTACTAGATACACTTAATTGTTCTTTCAGTGTGTATTATACATTAATATTCAGTAGCACACACTGACTTTTATGGCAGGAAACATTTTCCAAAAGGTGCCTTTTCTACTTATCTTTATAACTTCTTGCAAAAGCAAACTGAAATGAAAATGAAATGCATATTAGAGACACAAATTTCAACGTAAATATGTTTCTGATCTTTTCTAGTCCACGGTAAGTGGTTGAATTAATTTGCTTTCACAGTATCATTTTGAACAACACTTTAGTATGAACAAAATTATCGTGTCTAAATCTGTGTGCTACCATGTTCAAAATGCTTTCAATGTTTGCCCAATCTTGTACATCTTTATTTTACACTGCAATTTAAAAGAGAGATCATCCTTCTGCCTCACCCAAGCAGGGCATGTTTGTTATCCAGAACTTTGCAAGTTCCAGTTGTTTTTCAGAGACATTCCAGCGACACTACTATAAAGAAAAAAGGGAATAAAGGATGTGTACTCATTAACCAATAGTCAGCTTAAAAATGAAATCTCTGCCTTTTAGAGTTATGTGAAAAAATAAAATTCAAGACTACAGGGGAAATGAAGAACTTCGTCTTATTTTGGCAAACATTTTACTGCATGCTCATATGAATGTTTTCATTATCATGTAGTGTAACAAAGGAACCACTGGGGAAGTTTCTTATGCTTACAGTTTAAATCTGTTTTCTTTTCTAACTTTAGAAGTTTCATAAAGCTCAAGCTATAAATTATAGAGAGCTGGTAAATGGTTCAAAGCAGTTAAAGTAATTGTTGTTCTTGTGCCATACAATAGTTAGTGACACTCAATATTAATTTATTACCATGTATCATAAGTGCTTAATCCCTCATACTTTTCCTTTTCCTCCTTATAAACTGCTTGCATGTATTTCCTTATAAACTCTATCAGCTGATAAGTAACACCAAATATTGGCCACATTTTGTCTTCAAGTTTCATTTCCATGAAATTTGATTTCCTATTTATCATAAAGAAAGCAAAATTGTCCACATAGGGGGCAGTTACATGTGCAATATATATTTTTATTCCAGCAAGCATGACATGTTTTATTATAGGAAGTCGGGCACACAGACTTTGTACCAAAAATTAATGGACTCTTCTGTTTTGTTTTCTCAGGAAATTTTACCTTCAAGTCCAAGAGGATTTTCGTATTTGCACAAAGTATAAAGAAGGAAGCAAAAAGAAGAGTGTTGTTGTATGTGGGCAAAATTTCTTTCCTGTAGCAGAGCTGCTGGAATTCCCCTGCAGCCATTTACCTTGCAGGAAAAGAAGAGATTGGAAATGCAATCGCTGCGGTGAGCAGATGGTGTCAATAATGACTGGCACCCTCTGGAGCTGTACAAACACAGCATCCTCATCTCCTGGCAGGCAGCTCGGATTGTTAGCCAGGGACACAAGTTACAAAGCGGGAAAGGACCAAGCTGGGGTGCCTCAAACTGGTCCCTTCCTTTCAAACCCTTCGACTGTGCCTTGTTTGTGAGGGGGAGAATCTGGCAGGGAGTGTTGCCAATGTTTTTAAGTGATGTAACACTAAGGCAAATGCACGAACTGGCCACTTTCTCTGGGTCTCTGTAAGCCTTTGAGGGCTGACACTCCCAAACCAGCCGTGTGCAAGTTGATAAGCAGAAATTATAAATTATCATCACTGCTTCATGCTTTTAATCAGTGTCATGCTTTCAATAAACAGGAGGGTACTTAAAACCCACTGATGTTACTTGACCCATCCTCTTTACAGCTCATTTGCCTCGTACTCTAAATGTCAGATTTCCATACAGAAATCAAGCAGCCTCCTTTCATGGAAACCTTTCAAGATCATGCAACGAGTGAATCCACAGAAAGCTATTCCAGATGATGGTAATGTGGAGTTCAGTTCATGCATGTCACTGAAAAAAGTGCAATTTAGGAATTATTGAAATTGAATTTAAGCAATGCAGTCATTTGAAAGTAGTTTAGGAAAGGCATCTGCTGAGCAGAATTAACTTTAAAAAATGGATCTACTGAGGATGTTTTTAAATATATTTTCTCATATCCCTCTGATATCCTGACTGGCACACAGATTCTGACTGCTAAATAAAATCTCCTCCCCTGCCACAAGTTTACAGAAAAGCTGCATCCTATTTTGATAAAATTAAGTTAGTGATGACATGAAAACCTATAAAAAAGTGAAGTGCACTGATTTCCATTATTAAGACCCTTCTCTGGAGCTATCACATGCCTCAAGCCCCACAAGCAGCCTTGCTGCTTGCTATTTCAGAAAACTCACCTGTGTCAGCAGGCAGACCCACAGCTCAGCACAAGATTAGGAGATCCTGAGGCAGAATGCAGGACAGTCCCTGTGAGTGTACAGGCATCTCCTGAAGCTGTGCTGCAGTCAGGGATGAAGCTGAGTTCAGATTTTGGTGCAGCAGTAACAGAATAGGATATATCTTGACAGGACAGTTGGAAATGGAGACAGGAATTTCTTTGCTGATACTTGTTTTTGTACTGTTTAGTGCTTTCTGTTTAATAAGCACCCAGGTCAAGGACCTCTGGATTAAATCCTCCAGTATTCTTTGCTTTGTGGAAGTCTGAGAAACAGGGTAAACTGAAATACTACAAAATGGAACGGAATATTTAAGTCCTGGTTCCCATTTTTAAAAGCCATAAATGACTGCATAACAGACCAATCAGATGTTTCAGATGTTCAAATTAATTTTCTTCCATGGTGAACAACTAAAGAAGAGCTGCAACACTGAGGGTTTGTATTTATACACTTCAATAACTATTGTCTTCATTTTGAATAGACGCAGTGATGGTATCTGCTGATTGCCAAAATAAATTGATTTATATCACAAAAAAAACCTTGCCTAAAGGAGTGCTTATTGCAGAACACATTTCTATAAGAAACTGCAAAACTGTTCTTCTATCTTTCCTTTCCTTTAACAATGGTATTATTACACTTTAGAATTACAATCTCTTACTGTTATTAGGTAATAAACACTTTGTGCTGTATGAATTATTTAATGTTACTTATTTTTGGTTGACAGAACACAAGACAATTCTCAAACTATAAAAGCTTTCAAGATATTTGAATGATATGCTACTCTGGAAAAAAACATTCATTCATTAATGACCAAATAACAAAAATGTGATTTGAGAATGATCAGTCCCTTCTCTGTTTCCTTCTCTACCTACTGGTGGCATGAATTAAGTTTCCTATAGAATAACATCTCCTTTACTTTGTATAGTAATTGAAGAATTAAATAGGGGAAATGATGACAATGAAATCAATTACTCAAAAAAAGAAAAAGTCTTGAGTACATTCTCATAAATATCCCTTAAATATTTAACAAAACATAAATTTGGGTTAGTAAACACTAGAAAATGTAAGGATATATTATGTAGATCTCATCAGTAATTCAGCAGTTTTTGAGGAATAAGTAGAATTATTGTTTTCCAGTTAAAATAACATAGTAGACCAATGCAGTAATGACATAAAGAATCAAGGCAAAGAATAATTATTAAGGCATTCCTAAATGTATAGAATATAATAGTATATACAAAAGCTGCAGGTATGATACAGCGATCCACTATGCTCTGGGGAAAGACAAGGAATTTGGGTAACAATTCCTGTTCATTAGATTAGATATGGTGTAAAATGGTTCTTCAGCAGTCTGGATCATCTCAGTCCTCTGCACAAAAAGGGTTTTGGATCAGTGAAATCAATGAGAAACCAAAGAACTTTCCCACTGAGATGTTCATTTCTACCTGTAGCAAGTGGTGCATAGGTAAGCAAAAATGACAAGCTCTAGGTCTATAACTCCTTGAAACTAAGTATACATCCTAGAAAATATTCACTACATGTGGCAAGCCTCTGACTGAGATGGGCCCATCCAAAGTGTTTCTCTTCTTCCCTTTGCTGTCAAGCAGAAAGTTGGTATGTAAGGGATTTCTCCCTTTTAGAAAGATCTTCCCACCCACTACTTTTCACTCTAATCTCAGTCTCTGAGATTGCCAAAAGCTGCCCTAGCAGGGATTCTGCGGTGGCAAGTATTAAATATGCCTCACTTTTCTCCTGGCTTTCAAGGTTTTTCTATTCCCTGTCACCTTCACCACTGGGAGCGGTGACATAACCCAGAGCTGTCTTCATACACTGCCTTTTCCCTCCTCCCGTCCCTCTCCTGATTAACATTTGGGTTTATATATGCCACTGGAAATGAGTTCACTGTGATCATTAGACTACAGTTGATCTGATGCATAATAAATATTTCTTAGAGCTTGCTTTTTTTTTACACAGGGGTTTGATTTATTTTATTTATTTCCCTCTAAACTTTCCACTGTGCACACATTGTGCTCTCCTCAGTCCAGAATTTTGAAGCACAGAGCTTTCATGTTTCATAAGAGCTTCCCGAGTTTTATTTTGAACCTTGTTGTTTTGATAGTTCTTTATTCTGTCAGCAATGACTGTAATATGATGGTACTCAGGGGAGAGGGAGGTTTGTGCTACAAAAATTTCAGGGTTTTTTCTGAAATCCCTTATGCTGGGGTTATGCCTGCCTCTAAAAAGACTTGTCTAACCACACATTCTGTCAATCATCCAAAAGGGAAGATCTGTATTCAATCTTCATTCAGTCCCTAGGAGAAACCAGATAAGACATCCCAACAAAATAAATGTAGTATTTGGTCTGAAAAAGATAGGAAATCTATAGATTCCAATTGTTTTTCTTCTTCTGCAAAGCTGGGCCTTCTGTATAAGATAGATGCTTACAGTTTTTCCACTGATGTATGGAGACAAACATGGAATTCCTGTGTCCCACCATCCCTTAGCAAAGGTAGAAGCATCCCAAAATGAGATTATACTGTTCCTGTAACTAAGGAATTGGGAGTAGGTGGTAAACATAAAACTGAAAAGATTAACTTTCATCACAGAATAGAAAAGGAATACTTGATGCCCTGGAGGATGGACAGCGAAGTTGGTTTCACTAAAAGCTGTGGTGAAGTCACTTTTGTTTAATCTCTTTTTGCTCTACACTAAACAAAGCAGGCACAGGGATTTTATGGCATCCAGTCCTACACAGTAAATGACTTTTGCAGCCAGACATACACAAGGCCAAGGTGCTCCATAGCTTGCCATTCCTGAAAATTCAACAGAACCACTCAGTTCTTTGTGTTTTAGCCCTTGCAAAATTAGTACTTTGTTGTGTCACCTCCACACACATGCAGAACACCTCTTTCTTCCTAAAACACAGGTCATATAGCAAATATTAATTATTAACTCATGTATTATCAAAATAAAATTTAACCGTGGCAGAAAAAGATTAATGCTCCCCAGGTGGCCACAGCTGACCCAAATCCATCTCGAATCTGAGTGACTTTAAATTAGATGTATGTATTAGGAAACTCCAGCTTCCTAAATGACTGAACTGAGAAAGACTAAAATAAGGTGAGTGAAGACACAGGAGAAAGGAAGTGCCTGAAGGTTGCAAACTGAAGGGAAAGGATTTTGCTTGGTAAATTTTTGAAAATCTAACTCAAAGTAGAATAATCATTACAGGAACCAGCAACAGGCACAGCAGATCATATTCCCATCATCATTTTCTGTGCACTGAGCAGGTAAAACCTTTTTAAAGTGGTCTCTGAATGGGCTTGTAGTTGCCAGAGGACACAGAAGTTATTGCTTTGGTCATATTTGACTCGGGCTGCTTTATCCTTCAGATTTTCTGGAGGGTCTCACAGGTTTATTCTGCAAAACTGCTTTCCTTTATGTCCTTTTCAAGAGAGGACTGCAGTCTCCTGCTTATTGTCTTTGTGTCTGAACCTCTCTTCCTGAAGATTTCTCTCAATGAAAAGCATATCAATAGCTGTCATATATTTCTACATCTAATTAATTTTGGGCCTGTAGTTATGGATCCACGCTTTCTCACTAGAAGATAAATGAAAATATCACTGAGTCAGCCAGTCAGGAGCTGAAAGGGAGTGGAAAACAAACAAACAAACAAACAAATACAAACCAAATTTCAATTGAGATAGCAGTGATCTCTAGGTCAAAAAGAAGAAAAAAGAGTACACTTTCAAAGAGTATGTTAGAATCAAACCCTCTGGACTGTCATCTATGGAGACTGTGTTTCTCAGCAATGAGCTCAGCAATTCATCCTAGTTTATCTTCAATCTGTAAACAGAAATGGATAAAATTTCATTGTCTTTAAAACAGATGGTGGCTTCCAACCATTTCAAACCATAAGCACAGGGTTAAAAGGCTAACCTTTTAAAATTCAGAAGTGCTAAATATGTTCTGTAGGGAGTGATGGATATTTACATCTTGATTTTCTGGGTTTTTTTCAGTTTACATATTGACAAGTTTCAGAACACAAAATAAAGACATATTGTATATTCAGCCAGACTTGTTTTAGCCCCTGGCTGTCTGTGTACATGATCCCCATTTAAGGCAATCTCATTTTTCTTAGCTGCTCCCTCCTCCAGAACTTCATGCCTGCTTTAACAGTGCTGCTAATCCCTGCCTCCTGTAAAAACAGCATCTCCCAGGGGAATTTGAATTATGGGAAGAAGCAAATACTGCGGCTTGGCAAACTGTGCAGAGACATAGAGTGATTTTTAAAATGATTACTGGTGATATCCTTTGTTGAAAAACTGCACTGCTTATCACCTAAATTACTTTTAGCTCATACTCCAGGTCATTCACCAAGTCTAATACTGCTTTGTCTTTTGTGTCTCAAACCTGTAACTTCAAGAATGTGGTGCTTTGATTGGTCTAACCTGTTCTGCCTAGTGAAAGAAACAGCTTTTTCATAGGAGGTGAGCTGAAAAAGCAAACCAATATTTTGGTTCTTAGACATTCATGCCACCTTCAAACCCAAATGTCATGATTTTATGGGCTTGCAGTTAGACGTGCTTAAACAGCCTAAACTCTCTGATTCTCCCAATTTCCAGTTCCCAGACATGACCTTCACCAAGGTGAGTGTGAATGGAACAAAGTTTGTCTCTGTGTATTACTCGTATCAAACATGCACAAGTTTTCTGCTTGTTAGAGATATAACATCCCACATACCTTTCTGCTGCACTGGAGGTCACTCAATCAGCTCTGCTTGGTCACACTTTGAACTGAAAGAAATCACATTTTTTCAGACAAAGGCTTTCTCCAACGTTTTTACATTTTGAAGTGGCAAGTTCTTCTGAGTTTATTATCTTTTCACTATTTGTGGTTGTTTACTTCTCCTTACCTTTTAAGAACAACCAGAAGAGAACTTTTGATTGCAGTAGGTGCCTCAAACAACAGCACTATCAGGTTCTCACAGAAGGCACCAACCAGGCATTTTTTCTGTGTTGAAGTTAGTTGTTAGCACAAGTTTTTACTTTTTTTTTGGTGGTTTTTAACAACAGAGAGTGATGGAGACAGACAGGAAGACTGCAAAACAGCAAGAGGCCATCTTGTCCTCCAAAGTGACCTTCATATGTAGACTGCATTGATAATTTGGCTGCACAGTAATGGGAAATTTCCTATTTGCAAGTTCCCTAAGCAAGACTACTCTGCAGATCTACAGTGTTTTATTGGAAAAAAGGGTTTGATAATCAGATTTGATCTCAGAATGTGACATGATTTTTTGTGGGCCCCGCACAAAGCTGGAGTACCCTGAAAATAAAAGCTGGAAAAGAATAGAGGAC
>VZTB01015545.1:133638-144890 GCA_013397245.1 Thryothorus ludovicianus | reverse complement strand
TATATATCTCCTGGTTCCCAGTGTGTGCAGGAGGCAGGACTCAATGATCCAAAGAAGAGTTTCCAATCCCATATTCTCCAGTATCTGGAAGTATAAAATACCTAGAAAATGAAGAATGGTATTTATCTGGACAAAAGCAATCCTGCACTCTCCAAGTGAGGGCCTTTATTTTAGCCAACCTCTCTATGATCCCATGAACCAACATGAACAGGCACTTCTGAGGTGCACTTCCACCCACAAATCTAAAGTTCAGAGGTAAAAACCTCAGATATGTCACATCCCAAAGTCAGGATGTTCACTTTAAAGGAATTTAAAGACACTCCAGGTCAGGTGTCAACAGCTACAGCATAAAATTGGATAACATTATTTCAACCAATGATATTTGGAATATGAATAAGAAATGTCAAATAATTCTTTTGCTGTTCACTGGCAAGACACAAATTAGAAGGCTCCATCCATTTTTTTGACATTACACTTCAGGGAAAGTGTGGACTGATTAGAAAAAGTCTACAGGTGAGTGAGAAATATTAAAGTTCCTGTAAGCCAAGAACTACACAGGAGAGCTAATGAAAGCTAAATACAGGTTAAATTTTAAAAGGCCAGGGAAAGAGAATTAGGAGAAAATAGATATTAATACTTCTCAAGTGTAGGGAAAGTTCTTAAAGGGGCTATGCATTCAACAAGAAACATGGATTTTACCTTGCTGCAAGAAAGAATTAAGAAAGATGAAGGCTTGAGCATGGCTTTGCCCACAGTGCAGCAAAAGGAAGCAGGTCCAGAGGATCAGTTTTCCCCAGGGCTCCCTGGTGTTGAAAGCAGGGAGCTCAATTGTGTCAAATCTCTGCTTGTTCCAATATCTGCTGGCTGGCAGAGGCGGGGGAGTAGCTAAAAGTGTGCCCATCCTTACCCTGCTCTCCCACCTCTCCCAGTCCCATCTCTCTCCCTGTGCCCTCTCCATGCTGTTGAGGCATTTTCCCTCCTCCTTCAAGCAACAGACAAAATTTTGGAGCCCAGATGCAAACAGAAACCACACTCAGGACTCTGTGAGAGCCCAGCAGAAGTTCTGCCACACCAGGGAAACAGAAGCACACATGGGCCCACAAGTTAATAGAACAGAAGTGCTCTGCATTCTAACTAATTCAGAGATTCATGATGCTTTGCACAGTCCCCACAGCAGTCTCGAGGAATGATGAAACTACTCATTTCCTCTGCTGTTTCTCAAGCTTTTCTGGTGCCACAGCAACTGCTTATGTTGAATATTTAACCACCTAAGTTTTACAGATCCCAATTTACTGATGTTCTGACAACTTTCCTTTATCTCTCACCCTTTCATCACTCAAGGTATGGAGAAAAAAAGTCAGTCAGCATGCATCATGAGCCCACAGAAGTGCAGAATGAAAGAGGAGGAAAAACATGCAAATAACTGTGTTTGACTCCTTGCTGCTAACACATGAGCCAGATTGAAAACAGCCAGAAGCTCCCTAAACTGGGTAAGGGAATATGTGTGAGGAGTGTGGCTGACTAACAGAAAGGGAGGCATTTAGTGAAGCCTTTAACTAGTTAACCTTATTTTGTGAAAACTCCTGCATATTTTTAAGGCCTATTTTCAGTCCTGCATTCTGGACATATATTTTTATTTTGAACATGTAGTTGAAGTTTTGTGATGAGTTTCAGCAGACATAAGTTCTTTCCTTGATGCTTTCCTGTTCTTTTAACCTAAAAATTTCTTTGCAGACAGCTTAACAAACCACATATTAGAAAAAAAAAAAAAAGTTACCTCTTTAACATTCAAGAAAGAATACCTTCAAGGACTTTTTTTCTGTTCTTACATGTATATGTGGAAAATGGAAGCCCTAGGAAGGTGCTATTTCTTCTTACCTAGAAAATGCCTTTAAGAGAAAGGAACTCGAGCCCATGTTTCATTGAAGTCAGCAATTAAATATCTCAGTTTTGTTTTCTCTGGCTGCAGTCCTGACATAAATTTCCAGTTTCTGAATTCTCCTACCCATCTGGTTCAGCAATGTCTTCTATAGCTCTTCTTCATTGTCTTAAGATTAAAAAGGGATGTAGCCCTTTTTAAACTCATATAGAATAATGAATGAGAAAAGCGTCTTGTCATTCATTTTGAAGAAGATTGAGGTGGTTATAGCACATAATTACTAAATTAATGAAGTAATTACTTTTCAAATTGATTTCTAATTTCCTACCAAAAAACAAAATTTCCCATGGTTATTAATGGAACAAGAATAATTAACAGTACCTACAAATTAAAATTACCCATGCTGTATTGCATACTTTGAGGAGCTGCATTATTAATTTATTGTGTTCTTTGCATGGAAATGGAACCTAGTTTGAATAAATCTCAAAGCACTCATTCCTATCTGTTGATTCTATCCGTTCACAACAGCAGTTTATGCTGTCTTGTGCCCTGAGTTTTGGTATTCTCCCTGCTGCCACTCTGGAAAAAGACCTGTGGGTAGCACAGCACATCTGGTGACATGGACAGTGACGAGAAAAGCAAGGAAAAACATCAGTTCTCAGTAAGGTCAGAAAAGATTGCTGGGAATATTCAGGGATCACAATCACTCCAGTGATGTATTGTCAAAGCTGTCTTAATTCTCTCTGTCAAAGCACAGCTGTCATACTGAGGATTGTTTTGTTGGAGAGATGTCAGACACCTCAGGATATGGCCTGACATTATAAAATCTAAAATTTGCAGTTTGGGGAAACAGTAATATCTTGACTTAATGTCAGGGATAGAATTAGGAAAATGAATAAGTTTGTGAGCCACTGTAGTGGCAAGCAAAAAAATTTATAGGCTTTTGACTTTGGTAATTTTACAAAGATTTTTTTTTTTCTTTAATGTATGAGTTTAAACAAAAAAAAACCCCAGAATATAAGAATTAATGAGACCATTTTAGGCAGCTTTCCTTATGTTTTTGTAAATAAAGAATAGGAGAGCACAGGTGTATTTAAAAAGACTGAAAAGCAACCAGCCTTGTTCAAAAAGTATCAGGACAACTGACAGAAGCATTTTAAATCATTGCAATGCATCCCCCAGTTTTAGCTACCATAAACACTGCAGACACTTTTGAAATTTCAGAAGTAATAGGCATTTATAGAGCTAAAAGGCATCCATTTTTACTCTGACATTGTGAAAAGAACGTGGCAGGGCAAACGTTTAGCATGTAAACCTATTCTTATCCCTATTCAGGGTAGACTTCCTATTTATTCTTTAAATTGCTTGCAGCTAAAATTTCTGTGCTTTCCTCTGGCATGTCTGATGCTGCTGACTAACCTAGGGAGACTGATGTGTGATAGAAAATCCTCTGAAGTTTGTTTCACTCTTCTGGTTTGATTGGGCAAGCACAGATGCAGCAGATTGACAGGATGCCAGCCTGCATTTCCATGTGAGCTGCATTTCCATCTGGGTGGCTTCCTCTTCCCCATCAAGGAGAGATCTTTTTCCTGTTTCATTTAGAGTATTCCAGAGCACAGGAAAATTATTCGGGGCAGTTATTTGCCTGATTACATTACTTTATAATAATAGCCATTCAATACTGAAAGCACATTTATTGGACTTAGAATGTGAAGGTTGGACAAAAAAATGTTTATTTGCTCTTGTTTTGGTTTGTTGTTTTTTTTCTCTCAGGCAGAATCCAATGCCAATGGCAAGCTGGGTGCTCAGAAGGACACAACTCTTTCTATTTCTTCAAGAGGCACCACGTTTTGTTTCAGCATCCTTGCAATTCTACAGCTTTGTTTTACCTCTCCAGCTTCTCTCTGGGTGAAGACTCAACTTTTTTCCCACTGGCTGACTTTATCTCACTTATTTGTGTCCTGGTGTCATTTCCTGCCAACAGAATTGCAGGTTTGAGCCTTCTTGTCAAACCATAATATCCAACACATGTAGGCTCCCCACAATCCTATTTCTCTTCCTACAGAAAGACAACTTTCTCAAAGATAGAAAAATCACTCCAACAGCCAGAATGGCATGTTACAATGTTAACTTGAAAATTGACTTTTCTTTTAATCTTCCTTGTCAAAATTTAAATTTAAAACCAAGGATGTCCTAAGGTTTTGGACATTAAAAAGTTAACTCAATAAAATTACTATTTTCAAATGCCAAGAAGTTTTAAAATTATATAAAAATGCTTCTATTTGGCAGCACTGCAAAAAAGTGAAATTTTTCTGCACATCTTGATTAGAAAGTAACCCTTTTGTAGCCAAAATCTCCTTTCAGGTTTGTTTTTTTTTTCCCCTCTGGCAAACAGAGTTACTGGGCCAATTTCCTTCATTGATACATCATATAATAACAAGTCAATGAACTAAACATGTTCTAATTAATCAATTTAGGGTTACTTGATTGATCACACAGTCCATTCCTTGAACAAATCAATGCTGGGGTTAGGAAGTATTTCAAGTTAAAGTTGTTTGTAGGAATTCAGAGAAAAGGAAGAAGGCACTGCACTAGAAGGAATAACTGAATTTCCATTTGCTAGCAAATTCAGTGCTTGATATTGCAGATTTTTCTACATCTTGACCTTGACACAAGCATTTTTGGGAAAAAGCACTTGGTCTGTAGTAAACATTGTCACTTTCAGTGCTTTGCACTGTAGCACCTCATCAGCTGCAATCAATGGAAATGGAAACAGGAAATCTTTCCTAAACTGAGAGGTTTGCTGCAGTCTTGACAGTTTTCTATGTTCTTACCTCAAAATCTTGACAGCCCAAGCACAGCCACAGCTTTGAGGGCCAGTGAGGTTGGACATAGCTCTTCAGCCAGGGTCTGGCCAATGCTCTGATTTCTGATTTTGTTCTCTTTGCTCACTGTGCTGACCTGAACCAGCTCTGACACCAGCCCCATGGCAAGACCCTGGTGTGGGGCAGAGCCTCAGTCACCTTGTGACAGTGATTTATGGGGAAGCTTGGGATTGTATTAAAGCAAGGAAACAAAAGGCTGAACTCTTGTTCAGCTTCTTTCATCTCCAGCTCTAAAATGGACCACTGTGAAGCAGTTCAGAGCCTACCTCTAATTTGTGAGGAGAAAAGGTGATTTTTTTATCAAGGTACCTCAGAGTTTCCCATCAAGGAGGAAAAGTGGTGTCTAATGGAGGGGTATTTGCCCTCCTTTCAGCTTCACAGCAGTTTCTGAAAAAAAGTTACTCAAGTGGCAGCATTAAAACATGGCACTTCATTTAAAGAAACATAATATTTTGACAATGATCATCTTTTAGGTTAGTAGGTAAATATCCAGTCATTTTCCCTTCCTTATTTGAACTTGGTTCCAGTATTTATTTATTCAGGTATGACTCTGGGTGCTTGTTCTGGCCCTTTCCATAAACAAATGGTGTTCTCTTTCCTTTTTTAGAAACTAATTATGCCTTTTGAAAAACTAGGAAAATGCATTTTAAAAGTAAATATGGATAAAAGAGCAAACAGAGTTTGTACCTAAGAATGCTGTTTGCCTTGCAGATTGGTAAAATCTCTGAGAAATAAAGGGTGACAAAATCACTTCTTTGCCTTCCTGTGTTAGATTCTGGGTCCCTTTGGAGGCTCTGAACTTCCAGCACAAGGTATAAAACTCCTTGTTTCAATTTCTGTAGTCAGAAGGGAATTCCGGTGCTTATTCCTTCACTGTCCTGGTATTGAGAAGGGCAGAGGAGCCACAGCCAAGCTCACACTCCTTGGCATCACTGGGAATTTTCAGCCTTCTTGGTGTCTTGTTCATTTCCCAAAGATAGGTTGCATCTGTTTTTTAATAAAGGAGAATGCCCATGAAAAGTGCACATCCAAAGTGGTGTATATGAGGCAGGCAAAGGAGAAGATAAATGTACATTTTTAAAATCATTTTAAGAAGGGAAATCATTGTTTGAGAATCTCTGAATTTGTCAGTTGTCTACCAGGTTACATTAGAGAAACAGCATTTGTAAGAGAAGCTTAAAACAGGGGCTCATCGGTGATTAATTATTAAAGTGCAGATTGTTTGGCTGGATTTCTAACAACTGCAATTTGCAGCCATCTGTCTGATAAAGTTTGTCTTATCATTAAGTTCTTTCTAAAAATGATGATGATCTTCAAAATCCAGACTAAGTGATAAGATGATGGGATGGAAGGAGAGAAGTGTGCAATGAAGGGACCCTGGGGGTCCTGGGGGACAAGACATTGCAAAGAGATTGAACCTCAGAAGGGGTTCAATAGGCTGAAATAGTCTCTCATTCACAAAAAAAAATCCCAAAACAAACCAAACCAAAAGAAATTGAGGCTTTTGAAAACTCTCAAGGTCAGGCCCTATGACATTCCCCTGTTGAGAGATGTTTGAGTCAGATATCTTGCATAGGAAAGTGTTGAGAGCCTATCAACAGCAGACTTGTAAATTAGTTTTCCAATGAGAGTTATGAAATCCAGAGGGCAATTTAAACTGACTTTAGGGATGAAAATTAAATCAAAATTTAGCAATTCGTAAAGAAGGTGAGTGGCTTTTCTCTCCTAACTGAAGATCAAAATTTAAAACCTGATTTTTAAGCCTGAACTCTCCTAACTGTCTAAATTGAGGCATTCAGGTATTTCACTTTCTCTGTAGTCTACTTCTCCCCCTCAGAAGTAACCCCCTAAGTCTTTTAGACCAGAATTAAAACAAGCATCTCCCAATTAGTTCAAAAGCCTTGATTTCAGTTTTTTTTTCCAAGAGCCTTAATTCCAGACAGCTGCTTTCAAAGCACTGGGAGTAAGTGTCTGGTCCAGGCTAGCTGAACTCTCAGCTGCATTTGCTGCACAAGAGGCTTTAGTTCCACCAATCCATAATTCTATTGAGTCTACTCCCAAAGTCTGCTGCCCAATGACAGAGAGCAATATTAATTTTTGTAATGATGAAAGGTGTGCAGTGGTGTTTCCAGATTTGTTTATGTATCTAAAAAGCTGTTTTTCACATGGTCGACACCAAAGTCACCTCAGTGGCTGTGAACCCACACTGACTCTAACACTTCAAGCCATGGTGGTATTAATAAAACATGTGTGTGTGATCATTAGCTCCTTCCTGACCATGACCCCATGCAGAAACAGGATTTTCACACTGAACAGATAGCATAATCTGCATCACAGCATGCCAGTTGCAGTTTCCACTTTCTTTCCTGAGGTGTTTTACAGTGGAGAAGAGTTAAAAAAACCAAAAAAATCTCAGGGAATGACATTTTCAGTCCTCCTCCCCGCTCCACTCCAGATTTGGAGCAGCCAGCTCAGAGAGCCTGCAGAGATCCCACACTGAGGGAAAAAACAACCAAATAAAAATATACAAATTAAAAATAAAAATAAACAGCAACCCAAACATTGTGTGAGACCAGGACAGGGTAAAATTCTGAGCTGGACATAGCTGGGTGGAGCTAATGCCAGGTCGGGGTTTGGGGCTACATGGGAGAGAGACCAGGCAAAGCTGTGACACTTTGCTAGAGCAAGACCTGCAACATCCTCACAAATATTTGTGTGGAATTGTCACTGTTCCACTCACAGGAATGCTTTCAAAAATTCTGGCCTGAGCCTCTGTTGTGTGGTACTGCTGCCAGCATGGACTCACTGGCTCTGTTTTTCATTCTTAATTGGGAAACTCCCTCGGGTGTCAAGCCTGCAAAACCTTTCCTCCCTATAAACCCAGCTGAAAAATGCTTCATAATTCTCTCTTATATCACACAAAAGCAGAGCTAGAGATTCTGCTGAGCTATATTTTCCTTCTACACACAGTGAATATGCCAATTTCTTGTTTTGTGACTTGTTGCATAGGCACAAGTCTTCCTGCTGCCTCTTGGAAGCTTTCACTTTTTGTTTTCTCTTTAAAGCTGTCCTACAAAGAGGCTGCCTGATTGCTACTAAAATATTTCAGGCAGCTGACAATTGGAACTGCTGTGAGCACAGGTTTCTGGCCAGCTCTCAGCACAGGCAGCTGTTCCTCTATCGCTCTTTGTATTTTTTGCTTATTCAAAATGAAACCACAGAACAGGCTCTGGTGGGCCACAGGGGATGACAAAAAAGGTGCTCTGATATTGTGGGGCAGTGGGCATGGGCCTTTCATGGCAGAGGAATGAGAAGAATTTCTCTGCCTCACTGATTTTTGTGACATACAATAAGTACAGGACACACAAGGGCAAAAGGGAGATATTGCAGTATGTGGGAATCAATAGCTGGAGAACTGAAAATAGAGTGGCAAAGAGTTATTTTGAACTCTTTTTTAACAGGGGAAATGAGTAGGGAATCAGATCTGACACTGCCAGGCTGACTGAGCTGTGCTGTTTTCCCATAATGATGTATTTCGTTTGGGAACTCCCCCCAAAAACGAGTAATTTGCACAACCTGATGCTACATGCTGTCTCTGGATTAAAGTTTTCCTTTTTCCTCTTATATTTGGGGTTTTATTAGAGTGTCCTCCTACCAGCTAATGTTTTCTTCCTTTCAGAAAGTGTCATATGTGACGCTTCAAAGATCCAGTGCTCATTCATATTAAAGTCCCTTGAACACTGTTACCCAGCTTTGGTAATAAATGTGATTTGGACCATCATATTTTTCTCCCTAGTGGAAAATTGCGGGCAAGGTTGCAAAGATGACAGCATCCAATTTATGCAGTTCCCTTTCCAGGGTCCTTGAAGCACTCCATTAATACTTATGTAAATACAAATAACTTCCAGTGTCATTGTCAGCACATCATGTTCCTATTAGCTCAGGGTAAATATTTGAACCTAAAAAGGTTGTTTGGTAAGGTTAGGCCCTTCGATGTGCTTAATGATGCATCCATGAGCTCAACATTTGCTTAGATGCATATTCAGCTGTGCGTATAAAATATTTACTGGATTGGCACTGAAAGAATAAATATCATGCATGTGTGTACGTGTAAATGCATGCAAATACATGCAAAGATAACATACAAATCACATCTAAACACTTTAATTTTCATAGTTAATATTTTAAATCATAGCAATATTAATAAGACAATCTTCAATTATTAACATATGTATGAGGTTGATTTAATTGGGTCCAATTTTATTCCAAAAATATTTATTCCAATAATTTTATGGCAATAAAGAAACAAACCTATGGGAGAAAAACCTAAAAATAGTTGAAAAGTTTTCAGGGTTTTGATGGCTGAGGAGATGGAAATGCTGTTGTTTTTTTAAAATTTTAAGTCAGATTATTGTCATAGTTGGTTTTCCAGTGCCCTTATCAGTAATGCCTCATTCTTAAATGGAAAACCACATTAAATATTTGCATTTTCAAGATTTGCACCTCATAAATGGAGGCAAGATATGACAGGTTTCAAACATTTGAGCTATGCTTTGGATTTCTGTTCTTTCAGGATGACACTTGCACCCAGGGGAAGGGCCAACATCACACACAGGAAATCTCACCCTCAGTCCTGCTCAGAACCTTTTGTAACAGAATCAGACACTCCCACTGCAAATGCTCCTGCTCATGAAGTTACAACTGAACTGCAAGGAATATAAATTTTCTTTACTTTACTCCCAAATTCACTCACCTGGTTAACACTGAAGGTGGTGATGAAGCTTTGAGTTGACTGCAGCCTCTAATGCCATCTCAACTGCTGGCAGAATAGTTTGTTTGGAACAGAAAGTCTCTTGGAAGAAACTCTTCTGGCACTTTACAGAGCAAATTAGACTACTTATCTCTAAAAGCATCCCATTTAGCATGATATACAAATAAATCTTCCCAAAAAATCAACAATAAGAATGTGTTTCAAGGGAAAGTAAGTGGTGAAGGCTTGGGAAGACACATAAAGGTACTTCAGCGAGTCCTATTAGAAGAAAACTTGCTCTTGCATTAGGAACTTGATTTATTAAAATTTCCTTTCTAAAATTCAAACTGTGACACTTCAGGATATTCCCCAAGGATATGGGTAATGCTACGATCTGTTTTTAAAGCTGATGATTTCTACTCACTTTGAAAAATATTTCTGCTTTTCTTTCTTTTTTATTTTTTTTTTTTTTGTGTTGCCAGTAATAGCTCTCAATATAAGTTCCCCAGAATCCATCTCAAACAGGATGATTGTATCCTATGAGCCATGAAAAGCTGATATGGGAAAAAAGAGACACAGGAGGAGGTATTTCATTTTTTATATTGGCTTGGGATTTTTTTAATAAAGAGGATCACTTATTTCCCACCATATCAAAGATGAAAATGTGCTCACTGAAAGATGACTCTATAAGTAGAAACTTTTACTTTAGGTTTCAACACTGCTATTTCATTTTAATCTAAAAATTTGCCTTACATTAGGCTGGGAGCCAGGAAAAAAAGTCTAATTTTTATCTTGCCCATACTTTTCTCTCTGGCTGTGGATTAATAAAGATTATAGTAATGGCATAATTGCACAGCATCACTAACAAGAGACATCACTCTGTGTGCATTTCCAAGGCTTCACTAGGGAGGATACCAATATTGTGTGTAAAATAAAATAAACCATTTTAATTTAAATTAAATAATTAATTTTGAGTAATCTAAATGAAAAGATTAATTATTGACTTATAGATCTCTTTTAAATACATCATATTTATAACATTATACAAGTATTTCTAATGCTCTGCCCTGAAATAAAGCATCAGTAAGAGTGGTGAGCTGCTCTCTTGCCAGGCCTGCCTCAGTGTAATTCTGTTTTTATTTCCAAACTGCTCATTTGCAAGGCAGACACAAAAGAATGCAGTCATGTTCAAATGTCAGCAATATGCTGGTGACCCAGCAAAGGGTAGGATGAAATTTCATGCTTCCCTGCATTGCAAATAATGTACAGAGCTATCACGCCTCTGATTTAATTCCTATTAAGTTGGCAGGCATTTGACCCAGAAATTTGCCATTTATCACACGAAAAAAATAAATTCTTTCATTACAGGATCTCATTGAGGGCTTTTTTTTTTTTTTTTTGCATTTCTCCCAAACAATCAAATGATGCAGAAAGTTCTAAGTTTTAAATGGAGAGTTTTATTGTACCTCTTATATCTGAGCCTTTTTCATTGCAGGACTCACGCTGCACATTGTAGGTGCATTATATATGTGTAGAAAATGTATATGTGATCTGCTTTGGAGTGGGTTTAAAGAAGTTTTTTCCCCTGTTTTCCCCAAAAGAACAAACTAACAAAAAACCCCAAAATTGATATTTTGTGAAGAAAACCCCATGTTACTGCCATTGCAAACTCAGCAGTCTAAGTTGGTCAGACTAAGACTGGGATAAGTTTTCAAAATTTAGCAATTTGTGTAAAAAT
>VZTB01015545.1:0-133559 GCA_013397245.1 Thryothorus ludovicianus | reverse complement strand
AAGTATTCATAAGCACAGAGCTATGGATATTGCTGAAATGCACAATGTTTCAAGAGGTTGTGGAATTCTCCCCATTGTTTGGCAAGTTCAACAAAATTTAGGTCGCCCTTGAGACATCTGATGATGTTTTGCTCTTAAATATTTCAAAAGATGGAGACTCAGCATTTTCCCTGGGCAAGCTTTTCCGGTTTTTTCATGATTTTTACCACTGGAAAGAATTTTGTTCTCTCTTCTGAATGCCTGAATCTCCCTTGTCACCATTTACTTTTGTTCTGCCTCCCACAGATTACAGAGAAGGGTCTTTTGTCTCCTTTCTAACAGCGCTTTTTATGTGTAGAAAACAAAATTGAGCAGTCTGATGTCTCAGAAGTGCCAACAATCCACACTTCTCACTGGAGTCAGGAGAATCTGAAAGTGCTTTTGCTGTTTACCCAAGCCACTTTATTGGATGGTCTAATTAGAACTTTGGACTTTAACAATTAAAACAGTTCATCCAAACCACTCCTGTGTAGAGGCTTAAACTTGCTAACAAAACCCCTGAAAGTTTCAAAGCATTCTTTAGTCCCTGTTTCACTCACCAACAAGATGAGTCCCTAAAAACACCCTTAAACACAGAAAATCTACAGAGATGCTTTTAAAAATCCCCACAGAGCTGTCATTCCCTAAGAAAGCAAATTAGGGGCAAAGAAAGTTGCCAAAGGTTTTCTGGTAAACCTGAGAATGAAGTGAAAACCTGAGAATGGCCACAGCATAGGTCTGTCCAATCTAAAGCAGCACCTTGGTTGTGTCCAGCAGCCAGTAGAGCAAAGCTGTTTAAAGCTGTGCTTTAAAATGGCCCATGATGAATCTTTGAAATTTAAAATGCAAAAACAAGACCCTTTTTTTTCATTCTTCTTTACTTAACACAGAACAGCAAAGACCAGGAAAGGAATCCATTCGCTTCAGGTCAGTGGAGAAACGATCAGGAAGCTTTAAAACTCCCCCAATTGCTGCTGCCCCATAGCCTTTTCTCTTTCAACATCAAAAAAAATTCCTCATGGGTCTGTCTGTCCCAATATTTTGAAGCATTTTAATTAAGTTGTGCCTCCCTTCTGTATTCTCTGACTTCTCACACATCTGCCAAGCATCAAGAAAGCTTCTACTCGCTTTGAACATTCTTAAAATCAAAGATGAGTAACATGATGAGTCGGTGAGAGGTTTTTATTTCCATGTTATTTTTGCTTCATGTTAGGCTTGGAAGCAAATCCATGCTCCCAAGGGTGTCTCAGGAGGAGTTAGAGGAAGAAAACAAAATACCTACGGTGTTTTAGTGGCAATATCCAGGACAAACAGAGTAAAAAGTGTCACAGATATGTGTTAAAGGAGTGGCCACTGCAGGAAGTGCCAGGAGGGTTAATATCTGTGCCACTTTCACCCTGGCTGCACATTGTCACCAGTGCCCTTCTGAGAGTACCTTGGAAGTCACAGGAAGCTGCAAATTCAATTAGAGCGATATTTTACAACAAGATTACATTTTTGTAGGCTGGAGCATTGTAAACTTTTTATTCCATCATAAAGCATTTTAAAATTAAGTAATCAAGGCTCGAAACTCTAAAATGCGTGCCTTCTGCATGTATTTAATTACATGTGGTGTAACACTGATTAGAATTTAGGAGGCAGAAGGGAAGGGTGCCTGCCTGCAGCAATTACATGTGGGATAAAAGCAGTTTAATACCAGCCAAATTTCACATCAATGACTTTGTAAAAATTCATGGAAAACTGCTGGAGCAAGTGGTTATTACTGCTATTACATTGCAACAAAAAACAGTGGTCAGGGAAAAGAAGATTTTTACATCAAAATAATCTGCATAATATGGGCCAACAGGGTTTCATTCAGCTGCCTGTTTTTCACTGTACAGAACAGAGTGATAGAATGAAATCTTTCAGAATTGGCTACCATTTATTAGCAGGTAAGTGGCAAAAAATATTGAAATAAATAGCAGACTAAGTCAAATAATACACTTTTTCTTAATGCTTCCATTGGTTTGTCATGCTGAACTGATGGTGGTTTGCGTTCTCTGCAGAAAGTAGATTACTGTGTTAAAGGATGCAGAGGAAAACAGAATTAACTCCAAATTTGTGGGCTGAACTTTACTTGCATGAAGGACAAATGATCACACCACATTTGCCAGGCCAAGACTGCAAGAAGACTTCTCCAACAAGCATGAGTTCAGAGCAGGAAGAGCAGAAGCTGCATCAAAGCTCTGATCAACACCAAAAATATGGCAAATTTGCCAAAAAGACAATTCAGCCTTCAGTTCTGACCTGACAAAAAACCCCCCCTTACTGCAGACTGTTCTGCTGATGGGCCAAAGTGTGAGTCTGCAATGAAGATAAGGACTGGTAGAGTAGTGGTGAAGCTCCTCAGCCTCATGCCACCCCAGTTTGATGGATTCAATATAAAATAAACACTTCCATTATTCAGCTGAGGGATAAAACTTTGCTGCTCCCAGAGTACAGATGCTCCATCAACACTCCTGTTTCCTGGAAGCACCAGCCCCTCTTAACACAGTGTAATTGCACATTATAAAACCACAGCTGGGCCTCCAGTGGAGTAATCTGAGAACAACTTTCCAGAAATATGAGAATAATTCCTCCAGCTCTGTCTGTGTTAATGGTTATAGGTCACAGTGATGTGGGTGCTCAGCTGTGGCTGCTTCGTGGGCCAGTATAGTCCAAAAAGAGATTTCCAGGGACACAATTACAATTTACACTGTTTTCCCCCTCTTTCCTCCCTTTTACCTGCTTTGCAAGTGCTTTGAAAAAAAAAGCAAAGAGGGTGTAATTGCTGTGAAGGCATTTCGATGTTTCAGCTTTCCATTTTTCTCTGTTGTGTAGAACACATTTTTCAGGTGAGTCTTTTAAGCAGGGCTTCAATAGGCACACCACATTTTACACATTTTTTCTCCCTTTTCTTGAAGCATGTGGATGCAAGCTCTGCAAAGGCCAAAACAGCTCTGAAAATGATATTTTGTGGTCTCTTAAGCTACAGCTCTTTCCAAAAATGAAAAAAAAAAATAAAAATCAAAGAGTATCTGATTTGCAGTTATCAAGACGCCAAGGTCAATTTGAACTGGAGAACTCGAAGTTATAATCCCATGTATTCTCCAAATCACTATTAAATCATGAGGCAGAACTCCTTTGGTTATAATAAGGGCAGGATAAGATTTTAACTCACCTGTCCTAGATCCTTATTGCCTCCTACAGGTCAGAAGCCAGATTTTCCACAAAATGCTAGCCTAATATTTTCTTTTATATCCAACAGCTTTTTCCATCACTCTTGCTGCTGTTTGGTGCAGATAGTTTAGTGTTAGACACTCAGAGCAACAAAAGAAGGAATTTCCTCAAAGAGCAAAGCTCCTCTGGTAAGGCTCTTCCTGAGCTGTGTGGTCCTAAAGTCACAAATTCTAATTTGGCTCCCCAGGGTGCCTGAGGAAGGCTTTACAGAAAGATACAGCACCACCTCTCTTCAGGCTTCCTCCAAAACCCACCTTTGTTTCATCATGCAGCATGAACAGCAGTTCTCATACCTTTAAGACATCACCTGTAAAACATTTAGGCTTAACCTGCAAAACTATGATGAATTCTCAGCCCCTGATGTGCTCTGAAGAGCACCTGAACATTGGCTGGCTCTGGTGTGACATGGTCACAAGACATAAATCCAGATAGTTGCTACCAAAGAATTTATTCTGCCTCCAACACACAAAACACAATCCCAGGAAAGGAAAACAGAGTATAAGAATGGCAGCATTTGTAGCAGATCTGGACTGAAACAAATCTGAGGTTAACAGGTGAAAGAGCTGATGGAAATGGGATATGACTACATTGGTTCCCCTGTATATTTTATTTCTCTGCAGTGGAATGTGCATTCAAACTACGTTAGGTATCTCCCTGAAAAGATTACACTGTGGAGGAAAGAATAATTCATTTAAGATAAATGAATCACACTGTGAGGTATGTCTTTTAAAATATCACTCTAACAAATAAATGTGCTACAATCAGCTCTCTACTTATTTCTTAATAGACAGTAGGAATTCCATATTGGAATCAAATATTTTACTCAATTTTACTGCTGTCAGAAAACATAAAACACCCTCCCACGGGCTCTTTTGAAATAAAAATCAACAGTAGAAGGAAGTTTACTGTATTTTTCAGTGGTGTAAAGAACCAGCACGTGTTTCTTCATGGGAATTGTGAAATGCAAATGTGTGAGCAATATTATTTGTAGCTTAAGCCCTGTATACCAGCTCCTCTTACTTTTTAGTATGCTTTCATCATTTTCCCTTTATCACTGCAACCTTGTCTTCAGGAACTGAAAGCAGAGAAAATACATTTCCTGCTCTACCTCTTGAAGACTTCTCAGTTGGTCAATTTTCACCAGGACACAACAACCAGGAATAGATATAGTGGACCAAGCGTCTCTCAATGACATTTCTTCAAAGCAGGATGCTTGCACAATGCTCTAAACATGGTAGAGAAATCCTTTCTTTCCTTGAGTGTTGAAGTATTGGAATTTTTCACCTCGAAAGAGACTTTTCTCATTGCCCAGTGTAGAGGAAAAGGTTCTGTTTTTTTTCTTCTGCAAAGGCAACATGCCTTAAACTCATAGGATGAACAAATAAAATCCTCCTTCCCTTTTAAACACCTGGTGCTCATTGTTGTCCAGAAAAATGGATTTTGAAAGTGGCAGAAATGCAGAAACTTGATTAGAAAACCAGAATAATGGGGATTATTCAGCATCCTGTAGCACATTATTCAGGCATTTCTTCAAAAGCATAAAATCCTGGAAAAAGTCTCAGGAAAAGGCAGGCTCGGGAAACCTCAATAAAGCTCACCACGTAGGAGAAGTGGATCCTACTGGGTAAAATGCATCTGTGGGCAAATTTGCCTTCATAATAGCAGGGAGCACTTCTGAAAGCATAATTGGGGCCTGAGAGATGCAATAAACCTTGCACTGCTGCTGCATGCAGGGCCCAGTCCCACTGACGGTACACAGCTTGGTCACAGGAGCGTGGAGAGGATCTTCCTTGCAGCTTAATATGAATCTCCCAGCAAATCTGAAGCAGCAAAATACTATTTTCTCTTTAATGGAAGGCAGTTCAAAAAAATGTCTCAGAAAACAGACAAAGCAGCCCACTTGGAGAAAGGCATTTGCTCTCCTTGCTGCAGCTCAAGGTCACAGGCAGCAAAACTGCAGTGACTTTCTGCACCTCTCACTCATATCTAAAATGCATCCTGAGACTTAAAAATACATCCTAAGAGAAAGGAGGGTTTGCACTGTCTTTTCCACCTTAGAAGGCACAGTTGGACTAAAGATTCTGGAATATACCTCAGTGTGCTCACTGAATTTAAAGGTACTCAGAGAAGGGAACAGGATCAGGCAGAAATCTGTAATCCTATGTTTTTATGGGTGGAATTGTTTTGGTTTTTTGTTTATCTTCCACATTCCACTATTCAGCATGTTTTATAAGGGTTTTTATTATACATAAATTGCATGCATAGTCCTATAAATGATCTCAGTGCAAAAGCTATATGATCATTTCTTTTGTGTATTTGCTCACAAAATGATGGCATGGGAAAAAATGAGGAAAAAGAACTTTAACAAACATCTTTAACAGACATCTTTAACAAACAGAAATCTGGGACGTGAAAGTTATGGGAAAGAAAAAGAAATTTCTTGTACATAGGAGCAGAAGTTACCAAGGACCAGAACATCCCACAGAAATACACAATGGTTACAGGGAGAATGTCCTCAGTTCAAATGGTTGAAACCAAACAAAGATCAGAAGTTTTACTGATTTATGAACAGCTCACAAATAACTGGCAATGAGTGACCTGGATGTTCAGGGTCTATGCGAGCAGTAAAAAAGATTATGCACAACACTGGACACTTGAAGTGTTAATAAGCACGTGCAGATGCTTCGCTCCTTCCCATGTCACCTCCAAGGCACACAAATCCCAAAGCCCTCTCTGGGTACCTGGTGCCTTGTTGCTTTGTGGCTCCTTCCCCAGATGGCTCCAGAATTTTTCCAAAGTTTCTTTTTAATCCCCAGGTACTCTTAATTCAAGCTGGTGGTCATATTCTGTGGGAAACCCTTTAGCTCTTCCAGGTTCTTTTCTGGGCTAGGATTAACAACACAAGAGGCCGAGTTCTTGTTAAGACTTCGTTGTTTATTGTTATCTTATCTGAATTACAGCCTCACTGCTCGTGAGTGCTGCTACATGTTATGTTAACAAGGCAAAAATGGAGCTCACAGAAAGAAGCTTCAAGGTCCTTTAAGTCTAAACTACCCAATTATGAGATGACAACAAATTTATTTTAATTTAAACCAAATAACCAGTCACTCATGCCCCACACTGTGGAATTTCCTAAACAGTAATACAAAATCACCCAAACTTCTGAAGAAGAAGAGGAAGAGGAAGAAGAAGAAGAAGAAGTAGAAGAAGAAGAAGAAGTAGAAGAAGAAGAAGAAGTAGAAGAAGAAGAAGAAGTAGAAGAAGAAGAAGAAGTAGAAGAAGAAGAAGAAGTAGAAGAAGAAGAAGAAGTAGAAGAAGAAGAAGAAGTAGAAGAAGAAGAAGAAGACTACTACACCCTAAATCCTCCATCTTGTTACATATATCACCCACCCACCTTAAATTCTAAATTTCTCGCCCTGTGATATAACACACTTCTACTCAGCTACACATGCACACTCAATATTATCACTCAGTTTAGGAAGCCTGTCCCAGGGTCTCAGGTCAAATGCAGTATAATTTTGTAGATCATTCCCTGTCAGCACAGAAAGTCTGAAATCCTCTGTGTCCCAGGTTCCAACAATATTCCTCAGTTTCTACACCAGGTTTTGGGCAGCTTTTGGGGCATTTAGGCCCCTGTGTTTATGATCACTTTTTTAGCTTTGTAGCTCCTGTTCTCCAGGCCATCTGAGGAGTGGTGCAGGGTGGGCACTGCAGCTCTCCCCTCCCACGCTCCAAAGAGAGGAAATGACACATTTTTGGGAGCAGCATGTCACCCTTTAGCTCTTGGAAGATTATTTTGACATTACAGTCCAGCTCAACAGCAGCACCTCAGCTTTCCATTTGTGTCAATCAAAGGCCCCCTCAAGCAGGCAAACTCTTTACAATTAGGCCCAAGCAACTATCTGAAAAGCCAGAACATGGCAGGCTGTGTAATTTATTCCAAAATCATTTTCTGTGCAGCAGGATGAGCAGCAATCCTGAGAACTTTGTATATATAACCTGATATAAAGGCAGCTACAAACATGTTCATCATTTACATTGTGGTAACAAAAAACGTGAGTTAAATTGGAGTTGTGAAAAAAATAAATGAGTGCATGACACAAATTATTACTTTTACAATTAGATTTTGAATCTTCTATTATGTCTATCTCTTAAAAATAATGCATTTTTAAAATTCCTTTGGTGGGGTAGGAAATGTATGTAGCTTATTTATGATTTTTTACACCAGTCGCTGCATACAGTAGTAGTGAAAATGTATCCCCTAGATGCATTTCTCTCTAAGTGTTGTATTTTTTGTTAAAAATTTGGATTATGCTGAAATTTATAGTAAAATCACTCAGGATATCCATTGTTTATATCTCAAAATAACAGCTGTCTTTCTAATGGTTCAAAATCAAGTTCATTAAGCGAGATTGTAGATTGGGGCTTTTTTTTAAGATTTAGTTGATTCTATAATTTTTATAAATTTCACATTTTGTTTTAAGAAAAGTTATATAAAGCATTATAAATTTTAATATAACCAAATGACAGATTTCACAACGTTTGCATTAGAGACGCTGGGGGTTTTGTTCCTCACCCTCTTGAAGCTCCATGCTCAGGTTCAGCCAGACATTCACCATAATTAAAGAATAAAGCAGAATAGCTGAGATTGGGTGCTTTTTTTCCTCACATCTCATTTATGCCACACTGCAATCATGCAACAAACCCAAGGTACTGCCTTTTCTGCCCACCCGGAAGTGGTTATAGCATCATGACCTAAATATTCTCAAAAGCTCCAGTAATATTTACTTCTACTTCATCTTGCCTCTTTTCAAGGTGTCATGGGTTCATTCACTCTTACTTCAAGACCAACAGAATAAAACATTGCTAAGTGATTGGTAATTAATTATTGGGGAACCAGAGCTTCACTGTATTTATCTTTGCTCCCACTAGTTTTTATTAAAGTGCTATTTTTTCCCCTATAAAACAACCAGAGAGACTGGGTCACCCCTGGAATTCAGGCTTATACATATGGTAAAAGGAGAAAAAGCTACACACAGGACCTTGCTTCTACTCACATTAATATTTATGCATGCACTTAATTCTCCTCACCTGAGTGCAATTAAAGACTTGCATACGCCTTTGCAGAACTAGGGCCAAAATAATTACAGTTTACACAAGACTGTGACAGGGAAATGTTTCATTACCACAATTAATCCTTTAGAGCATTATGAAATGGCCAATTTCTCAGAATAAAGCAGAATATTTGTTGCTAATCAAAAGTAAAGTTTATGTAATGGTAATAGATGACATTTAATAGCACAGGAATATATAATATTTAACAGCTCCGTAATCCATGATAATTTTTATTTCACTAATATTTATTGCAAATGGGAGAGAAGGAATGAGAAAGCCTCTCCTTATAATTCAGAGACACTTGGGTTACATTTTTACATTAGGTGGCACTAATTCCCTATTAACTGGAATTAATGTAATATGCAAAACCCACTTCAATTTCATGGTGTTAATGTATAACTTTGGAGCTGTTACACTTACAAACCGTACAGTACAGCATTAAATGCAGGCTTGTCTGTACCTTAGCAAGTTACAATAACCTTCAGATGTTCTTCAGCATCAAACAAGTCAGATCACATTTTGAGGTGCTGGACAATTTCAGAGCACTGGACCAGTCTCAGATAACCAGCACGTGCTCCTTGTCAGCTGCCATCATAAGGAATTGGTGTTAAATCAGATAATTAACCAGCCTTCAGGGGGATAGGTGGTACAAAACTACTGCCAAGAGAACTGAGCATTTGCATTCAATTAGAAAGGAACTTTTCTTTTTTAGCTATCCTAATTTCCCATTAATTAAAAGAAACAAAATGATGTAGAGAGCAAAGTGGCACATGAACAGCAGGCCAGATGTAAAACCTCAGCATGCCTTACTACAGACTTCACTGGTTTATGGTCCAGTTGCTTTTTCCAGTGTGGCAAAGATTCTGCCAAGCCCAGTCCCGGAGCCTGAGGAGCCACAGCAAACCTGTTGATTCCAAAGAGGTCACGCTGGGGTGGGAGGAAGGAGGAAGCAAGACACAAATCTTTAAAAAGATGCAATAAGAGATGCGCACATGTAATACAACACAAGCAAAATGAACCCTTGTAGGACAAGCTCCTGACCCTGAGTACATAAAATGTCACCTTAGTGGGGCCTCCCTTGCGCCTGGAGCAGCTCAGGCCTGTCGTGTTGATGCCTTAAGTTTTAGCTTCATATTTTTCACATTCTGCCCTACCTTAGTGTGTGATTCTGAACTTCATATAAAGTGTGAGCAAGTTCTCCTCACAGTTCAGTCAGACAGAACAATCCTTTTCCAGCCCCAGAACCAAGAACACCGCAGCAGCTTCGGGGCCAAAAAATGCAAACAGCAGTGAACTGAAGAGAGCAATCTGGGACTGCACAACCTGGAGCTGGAATTGGACAATGAACCCCAATCTGGAAATGGACCAAAACTTATAAAAGTGTGAAAACTCCTGACCAACCAGCCATCTTGGGTTCATCTTGGGTGTAGCCCTGGCCACAATCTTGTACTGCCCAAGGAGCATCCTTCAATGGCCTTTTAATAAATACCCACTTTATTCCTTTAACAGTGTCTAGCCTCTGTTCCAGGTCAGCCACTCACAGGCATCAGTGTTCCTGGCAAGTTCCCAGACAAATGCCCAGGCTGGGCACAATGGTGAGGACTGGGCATAAAACCACTCAGCAATGGGCTCCAAGCAGGGCAGGTTTGAGCACAAACACCACATTTTCCATGTAAGAATTTCTGTAAAACAACTGTGATTGAAAAGGCCCCTGTTTGCACCCGCTGATCCCTGCAGTTTTAAGGAACTCAATCATGCTGATGCCTAGAGAGGCTCCCTGGAACAGAGCTAGACAGTGTAGTTTTTCATTTAATCTCTAAACAGAAATGCCAGAACAATAAAGGGTGTTTTATTTTCACAGTTGGTATTTTTAAGTGAGCTGTTTATTATCATGGAAATGATTTCATGTAGCTGGCCTAAGGAAAGGAAAATTTGGGGCAGATTGGGAGGGGGCTGTGACAAGACATTCTTATCACAGCTCTTTACAAATTAAGGTTACACCTAAGCCAAAAGCTCAGACCTCAAATTTAGGTGGTCTTTAAATTCCAGAGCTTTGAAGAATAGCTAAAAATTTCTATAGAAATCATCACTGTCCTCAGGGTGTTACAGAACTCTGTTGATCCATCCAGGTGAGATCTTACCAAGAGTGTGAGAAAGGCAGCTGAACTCCAAGGTACCTGTGACTGCTAAGCCAAGCAGGAATCTCAGCAGTGGGAGATTCCCAGCCCCACAGCTGTGGGAACAGCACTTTGGAAATTGCTGGGTGCACTTCTTGCAGCTCTTGTGGTGTTTAATTTGCAATAAAAAGAAAGAGGAACAGGGATTCAGTGGAGCCTTTCTACAGCTGTGACATTAACAAATGTTTAGAATAAAGTCTACAGTGTTAGAAAGCAGAAAATGTTTCAGAATCAATGAGAAAGCAATGATGTCTCTTTCAATTTTCTTGCTCTTCATTTTTGCTGGAAAGCAGAAAAGTAGATTATTGTAATGATTAAGACACTGGCCCTGGACTCACACTCAATTCCCTGCTCCCACATGCTTTTCTCACCATTTCAGCAGCAGAAAGGGCACAGAAGTGGATGATAATGTACTGGCAGAGTGACATTAAGGAAAATTAGATTTTTGTATAGTGGGAAAAGTGAGTATGAAAAGAATTTTTAGTGACTGGACATTTTGCACTCCCAGCTGAGGTGATGTCTGGTGATCTTTCAGAGTGGAACAAAGCCCTGTAGAGAGAAATATTCAGCATTTCTGCTCCCACACTTCATCATTCCTGTCCTCAGGAATGAGGATCGGGGAATAGCTCCTACATGATGCACTTATGCCCTAAACCACAAATTCTTAGGTTTTCCTGTCCTAAAACCCTCACTGCTGGGCCTTCAGGGTGCCTGGAAGAGCTGTTCTCAGCAAGTGGGGATCGGCTGTGATTCAAAGTTTTTTCCTGCTTAACTCCACAAGGAGAAGGGAGGATGGGACAGAGGAAGAACCCAGCATTGCACACACAGAACAAAATATTCCACTTGAATCCCTGCTGCTGACCTAAAAACATAGACCGTCAAGGACTCAAACTGGACCCAAATTTTGTGTTGCAACTGTGTTGAAAACAAGCTGAAATTTGAATGCTATTCCAGATGTGATAATTTATTTTGCTCGAGAAGTGCCAATTTATTATTATTTTTAATATGAAAATACTTTGTTTTATATACTGCTCTAGAAGGCAGGAAAAGCACCTTCACATCCCAAGGCAAATACAATATTGGCTTCTCTTCTGATATTTGATCTCTTTCCCTCCCTTTCCATGTGCCACCTCTCAGTTTTCCTATCTCTGGCCTCTCTCCTGCTTACACTGACCAAATGATGGAAGTTAATGAGACAGGGAAAGGTCTCTGGCCTCCCTTAATGTTGTCAGGCCACTGCAGACCTGCCCCAGTGCCCTCCTGTGCAGGCAGCTCTGATGCTTTGTGAGAGGGATACTGTGCTATAAAGGTCTGTACTGCTGCATTAAAATTCAGTGTCTGGTTCACCTTTGGATTCCCAGCAGTGCTGATGTCACAGCAGCATCTGCACCAGCCTCCCAAGCCAAACCTGAGCACATCAGATCCCAGAGCCCCCTCTCAGGGGCCACAGGGCAAAAAAGCACAGAACCAACACAGGGCCACGCTGGTGTGTTAAAATCCATGTGGGCAGAGCAATTCACTCCTCATCTTCTCCTGCTGGGGACTTCTCCTGTAGGGAACAGCAGATCTGAATGTTGATTAAGTGTTTGTGTTTGGAGAGGAACTTCATTGAGGAGCAAAGCTTCACCTTATTACTTCTCCAGCAAATGCAAGAACCCCTGCCTTTCCTGCAGGTTAGCAGTGCCAAATCAATATTCCCTTGGCACAGATCTCACTGACAGGCTTAGTAACAACATTTTCTTTTATTATTTCTTCCTCCTAATCTCTCTGATGGATGGAAATTATATGTGTGCAACAATCTGGACAGTATCAACCTTGAATCAAAATTTTCTGCTCTCTGTCCTTATTTAATGCACAAAGTTTTATTTGATATTTATGTCCATGTTTCAAGATAGTTCTGGTGAACTAAGCTACAGGTTATATTTATTTTTGGGGTAACAGCAAAGTATATGGATAAGAGATATAAGAATAGTTAAGAGCTGTGGCAGCTAAGAGATGTGTTGCGTCCCAGAAAAACTAAAATATTTGGATCCTGTACCTTCTCTTATCACAGTGTCCTCCACTTACTGATTTAGGTAGAAACATGAAGGATTTTCTCCAAGTCTCTGGGTCTCATATGCAATGGACTTGTAAAAGGTGCAGCACTTATGCATTTTCAAGTGCATTAAAAATGCAGATATATTTACTTGAAAGTATGGTGAAGGATGATGCATCTTGAATTGCTATTATATCACCAAGGAAACAGATATATTCATAATTTACTAGAGTGTCTGCAAGGGCTACACAAATGTTGGGAAGGGTACCATTTATCTGGTTCAAACACAGATATATCTGAGGTGGATTCAGGTATGAGAGCAATTACATACTGCACACCATTTCAGGAAAATGTGTTTTAACAGAAAAAAAGAAGGAAAAAAGCTGTAAAGTAATTGAAACTACAAAGGTAATGCAGGCAGGGAAAAATTAATTACCCAATTTAGAACCTGAGCAGGGCAGCTCTGATTAATAGGACTCTCTGGTGAAACCTGCTGTGGGAAAGTTAATCAGTGTTAGGGGCAGGATCTGGGTGTGTCACACTCTGGCAGCCCAAAATGTCCAAACTGAATTTCAGGCATTAGTTACAGCTCTGATTTGGGCTATGAAGGTGGAGGCAATGACACCACCAATTAGTTATCCATAAATTCCACTTCCTACAAATGTGATGGGTGTCCCTTATCAGTTCTACTAACAAGGTAAAGGCTGTCTTGGCTTGGAAATCATGATGAGATCATAACTCGAGGAGATGTGACAGCAGGTTGTCATTTTATGTATTTTTCATATGCTTTTGGCCCCTTCTTCAGCCTGTGCTCATCACTGCCAATATAACTACACCAGTTGCTGAAAGAATGAGAATGTCTTTTTACAAGGTTGGCTACTTTTCCCTTATACTGCTGTGTTGGCTCTGGAACACTGGATATTTGTTGCATTTTAACTAGGGACATAATCTTTAAACTACATCTCAGACAAACAGTCTTAAAGTACTATCCCAAAAATGCAAGTTTACACAAAATAATTTGATAAGAGTCTGTGTGTGTGTGTTTGTGTATTCTTTTCTGCTTTCTACTGAAAGAGTAGAACCATACTTCCTACCCAGCAAAAATGGAAATGCCACTGAGTGATTTTCTGTTTTGATGGGATTTGCACCCTCCAAACAAGCTGGTGAAAAAAGTGGTTCAGATGAAGTGGCAACTTGGATCTTTCTAATTAGGATGGCTCTGCTGAGATGCTGTGCTCTCTTCCAAGGCTCTGAGAGGAACAGACTTACAGGAAGAGCAGGGATAAACCCTGTTTTCCCTTCAGGGCACGAGCACTAACACCAGACCTAGGGCCAGGTAATTGCTGCCACAGTTCCTGTGGCCAAGGATCTGGAAAAGGATCTACTTTGAAAGAAAAGAAATCTCTTCGTGGCTGGATCTGAAATAGAAGTGCTGTGTTCTACTGCAACAGCACAATCTTGTGCAGCAAATGGGCCCAAAAAACCAAACCACAAAGCCCAAAACATTCATACAAAACCTCAGTTCATTTTCCATGAAGGACATGGGAATGTACCCAGTGATCTCATAATAGAAATTTGCTAAAATATGAGGGTAAATTGAGACTCTATTAAGGAGGGTGAAACACAAGGGAATTAAGGGGTTGCAGTGGGGGCTCAGGCTACAGAGAATGTTGGTTTTAAAATATTACCAATTTCCTAAAAATACAGCAAAGTGATAGCCACAAGAATTTTCCAGTGGAAAGTGTTTCCCAGACACAAATTTTGACTTTTGTCTGCCTTAATTTCATCTCAGAGAAAGTAGAGGTGAACTTCCTTAGGAAGATACAGGGTATCAGTTCTCTGGCTGGGATTTTTGTAGAAAACAGACCAAAGCAGAAGGAGGAGCTGCATGAGATGGAAAATGAGAGGAAAAAAAGACAATAACATGGGCTTTGTGACCATCGAGATGAATAACTCACCCCTGCACCCACAAGTGAGGGGCAATGACTTCAGGGCCATCCATGCCAAGGGGAACAATTAATTCCCATGAATAACAACATTAATGAAGACAAAATTAAACAAAAAGTACAGCTCTGTCAAATTCTGTATTAAAACATAAACGCCATGTGTTCCACCAAGCTTGGAGCTTAAGTTAGTAGCCTTTTATCCAGTCTACCTCAATAATGTGAATATAATGGGAAATACAATTTTTTCCTTCCCTATGTTATAGTTCACACACATCCACAATCCTGTGGTAAATTATAGCTGGAGGAAATGGAGTAAGAAATCACCTCTCACTCTCTCTGGCATTATAAAGTACATTCAGAAGGGAGACTAACAAACACACAAACACACACATACACACATAAAAAAATCCCATACCAAAAAAGCACCTAAAAGCTATCCACATTTCTTTCAGAAAAAATATTCAAAAATATTTGAAAAATATGTCAGCATGATAGTGTAAGGTAAGCAAATATTTAATTAATTGCCTATTCTGTTATGAAGGCTTGGTAATAACAATAAAAGTACAATCTGAAGTTTAACATATGAGGTATTTTTAGTTTTTAGGCAACTTTTATCACATCCTCCTCCCCAGACTTGTGTTTTTCTGCACAAACCCTTTGCAACCTTTCCTTGGGGAAGCTGTGCTGGTACTCCCAGATGTGAGAGGAAAAAGAGAGGGTCAGGACAAGGGTAAGAGGAACGGTACAGATGTACATTAATCTTGTGTTTTAATCTTTGTAATGTGAACATGTGAGCGAGGCACATTTGCATACAAAGAAGGCAAATTCGGTTTCACCTGCAAAATCACTTTAATTTTAGCTTTTAACTGACAGCCTGTGGAACTGCCTTGGGACCAATTCCAACCTCACTTGCCAAAGATCTTTTTTCCTTACCCAGAGCAGAAAGAGCTGCTTAAGCCAGCAGCTGTTGGGATGCAGCCTCATCAAATGCACATGAAAATTTGCCTTGCTCAGTTTGTCAGTGAGTGTGAAAGAATTCCCCACCTTGTGCACTCCAATAAGGACACACTGAGTTTTACATCAGTGGGCTGGAAAGTATTTGCTGTGAAAGCAGTGTCCCCTTTTTCTCTTTTCTTTCAACTGGAGCATTACCTCTTTACACATCTCTTCAGAACACAGCTGCAAAGAATATTCTCCTGGTGCAGCGAACTCTTTGGCACAAATTTCCTCTTTCATTTTGTGAATGAAATTCTAGGAGTGGCTAGCATGTACAGAGCAGAGAATGTTCCCATATAAAATATCAAATTTCAATGGACCCTCTTGTTTCCTGAAGGAAACTGTCTTTCCACCAAGCTGTTGCATCTGCACTGCCTCGATCTTTGACTGCAGGAAAAGGTGTCCTGCCAAATGCCTTCCCTGAGATGAAATCTCTTTCATAATTAGCGCTGACACCACTGTGAGTTTAAAAAAAATACATAAATATAAGAATCACAGAGGGACCTGACACTTTAATGGACATTAAAATTATTAAAAATAGTAGTGGCAGACTGGATGAATTCCGTGTTAGTCAGTGGGCAGACACTGGACAATTTGGAAGTCAGCAGGAATTTTGCATGCCTTAATATTCCCCCACGAAGTTATGATTTCTTTACTTCTGAAGGAAATTTCATATTTTTGCCATTTAATAAAAAAATGTTTTAAAATGTTAGAATGTTAATGTTAGAAAAGCATTTTTAGTTGGTACCATATTGAACTGTAATTAAAGATTTACAATCCTATTAGAAAGCAATGCTGTAGTTAATCCTTAATAATAACACGTTTTATAGAAGTTCATTGTTACACACAAAGCTGAGCCTCCTGCAAAATATTTGCTGGATTTTCCAAGAGTCAGCAGAGTGCACTGCTACAGCTCTCCTTCAAATAATCCATACAATGTATACTACTGTAAAAATGGTCCAGAAAGCTCTAAAAATTCCAGTTTTCCATGACCTATACATTTATGCCAATGCCTAAGGCATACATTTTTCCATCTTGATTTTGCAGGGTTAGCACACAGATAACCACACTTCATTTCATACAGCTTTGTTGAGGTGACAGAATAATCAGATTACCACACCTTGACCCGTTTAATTGTGAAATGAATGAAATTATAACAGTCAAAATAAGAAGGACATTAAATCCATTCTAATATGATGCGTGATCCAGAAAAAACCCCCAACAATATCCTGTAAAAATAGTACAGTTGACACTTTAGTAAATTTAAATACCTATCACAAGCTTTAAACTGAAAAACAATAAGTGTTTGGGTGCCTTTCTGTTATCATATTTCACATACCACTGAATTTGTTATAAATTCTGTGATGCAAAAGAAATTATGGATGTGACTGAAATTTGCTGAATTATCTATTTACACACATTTTTAAGAAAAAACAAAACAACTCTGTGGGCTGTATATGAATCCGAACCACTTTCTTATTTTTTCTTTTTTTGCTATGCAAAGATACTTTTTAGCTTCAGATGATGTAATGTTGGTTCAATTATGCTTTAAAAACTTTTGTTGAAGTTCAGCCTAAACCTGAAGCAATGTGGAAGCTAAAACGATTCCACATAAGTGGTGGATGCAAATATTGCAGATTATTTTTAACTGGTTATGCAAAGTTGCTTTGACCATTATTCTACAAACAACAGTGCAGAAAGGGAAATTGCATTTTGTTCATCTCCAGAAAAGATGATGACCAAAGCCAACGCTAAATTGTGATGGTAACAAAATTTTTGAGCTTACTTTTATGTAACATCTTTCTTAACCTTTTCCTGTGCTTCAGGACACCTCACGCACATCAAATAATTCATAAACCACATCTCTCTCTGAGCATTTTTGCTGCAAATGCAGTAGTCAGTGTGACTTTCCTGTCTGCAGCTGTTGGTAGGTTTAGGGAGGTGAGGAGGGCTCTTGTTTGTCTATCCCAAATGTAGCCAAAGCAGCCACAGGAACACGAGGAGCCTTTGCACTCTTTTTCTCCCTAAAAAAAGCTCCCATTCTCTGCACTCATCCCCTGAGGGCTTTCTGCTCCCTGCTTTAGGCTGAGAAAACAGAAGTGCTACCTCATTTCATGCACCTTGGGAAGTGATGCAAGAAGAGATATGAGATTTTCCAGGATTACCTATGGGGAATTTTGGACTGTGCCCTCGGTGTCCATTCTATTTTACCCACACAGGTACAGCAGAATGTGCTGCTTGGTTCATTTCCCTCCTGTGCCTCAGCCCAGTCATTTTTGCCCTGTGGTAAGAGAGAGGAGAGATTGCTCCCTGGCTGTGTTTCATCTCACACAGTGGGACACACAAGCTTAAAAACAAGTGAATGCTGCTGTAGGGGCCATACAAATAAGGTGTCTGCCTAGGAACTCAAATGGTTGGGGCTTTTTTCCAGCTTACACTCATTATTTGCTGTCTCTTCTGAGCAAATGTGATGCTAAAGTGGGATCTTAGCAGTGAGGAACGTTGCTGATAGCCCCAGCATGGTATTTGCTTCATCCTCTGGAATATGATTTCCAGAGAGATGAAACAATGCTCTGAAGCAAGAGGAGATGCAGCAGGTTTATTCTTTTTTTTGTGAGAGAGACTCTGCTCTGCACCTGCTGTACCCAGCTGAGGTGATCCAGCCCCAGCAGAGCTCCCCACGTTGCCCTCTGAAGGCACTTTAAACACGGATGGCACCTGCAATAAAAACAGGCTTAGTGCCTAATTCTGTGCCAAAATAAGCACATTTTATAAGGAAAAACCTGCAAATACTTCAGTCTCTCTATTTTTCTCAGAAGCTTTCCTCAAAAGATTTCCTTGCCTGCAGTAATTTCTCAGCCAACTTAAGTTTGCCTCCTCCTTAGCTGTGGAAAGCAATGTTTTCTTCCGAGGTGTTCAAGCATTGCTTGATGATACTCCCAAGAACCAAGTGGAAAGGCAAACTGGATCTAATTAGTATTTTACCTTAAGATAATTGATCCAGAGACAAAAGTCAAAATTTCTCAGTTTAAAGTTTATTATGCCATCTCAAGCTCCTTAAAAATGGCGCTCTCAAAACATTGCTGCACCAGCAGTGTCAAAATTGTCTCAGAATTCTGGTGGATACCCATGTGGATAAAACAGTATCTAAAATATGACATCTCCTGGCTTATGACACTAAAGGTAAGACTGGTACTTACACCTTAACTCATAGTAAATTGGTACCTTTTCATAAAGCCTTGACTCCATCTCAAACCATCTCTAAAATAAAGGCCTGAGATGTTTCTTCAGAGGAAAATACAAAAAACCCACTTTTTCAAGCATTTTTTTTTTCATCTTGGGTAATTCTTCTGTCTTTATTTCCGCAGTGCACAAATGCTCGCCTAACTCACTTGTCAAATGTTAAAATCTTAGTCCACAGGAACTGGGTTATTGTCTGAAATTCTATCATAGCTTTGGAGACATTATTGCTAGCTAATTATTTTTCACCTGAAAGAATAATCCCTTTTGATAAATTTAAATTATTGCTTTCAATTTAATCATGTATGCTTATCTACTATTATTATAAAACAAAAGTAAAAAATTACTTTCCAGTAAGCCCTTTGTTTTTTTTCCTCTTTTCTTAGTAGCTTGATTGTATGTCTTTTTATTGTTTTTAATGGAAAGTTAGTATCAGTATGACCAGACATGACCAGAACTGCACTCTGTACCATAGTATCATTAATATAGATAGATAAAGATATCTCACATATTGATTATCAGATTATCTTGTTTTGTGGAGGTTTTGGAACTCCTCCTCAGTCTTCCCTTTTATGCAATTTTCAAATGTTGCCAACACAACACTCCATTTTCCACAGCTCTTAAATATTATGACAACACTGGGAGACACTTTTTGAATAAAATATATTTGCAATAATGAAATGTTGGCAATTGATTCCCATTTAGATAGCTTTTCATTACATTTTTTTTAATGCTAAAACCTCTTAAAGCTTGAGATAAAAAGAATGTTTCAATATTCCAATCTGTTAATCATCTTGCTTTTGCAGTGCAGAAACCACTCCCTTAATTCTAAACACATATAATTTAGCTGTGGACATATTTTTATTTCAGTGTATCTGTAGCAAGGAAGAAAGGAAAAAAAAATAAATTCAGTTGAAATATTAGTTTTTTAAACTCACAAAATAAAGTGACTTTATAAATCACCCAGAGTTACTGAACAAGTAATGTTGGAAATGCCCTCTCAAAATTTATCAGTCCATGCTCCCTAATAAATCAGAGATTACCTACTTTAATAGAAACTCCAGGTTTGCTTGTTCTGGTTGAGGTTAAGAAATGGTTGACCCCAGTTTCTCATTAGCAGTTAGTTCAGAGTTCAGGAAAAAGAATCAGCCAAAAGTTGAAATATTCACCACAGAACCTGGAGTAATTATTTTTCTGAAAAAAATAATTTTCTTGAAGGAGTATAATTTTCTCCTTTTCTGGGTTTTTTTTAGTTGAGTTTTTTAACTCTTCCTCTCTCTAATCTGAGCTACTAAAACCCTTTGAAATAAAGTAAAAACATGAAAGAAATCAGACATTTCAACAGAGATTGAACTCAAAACACTTTTGATGACTACACTTGAAGGAAAATTCCTTGTACCTTAATTATATTAACAATATTAATAAAATCTCGACAAGGATAAAAGAATAAATCACATCAGTGACTTAGTTAATTATAGGATCATCAATAGTATGGATGGTATTAGATTGTGGTCTCTGATCTCTCCCAGCCACTTTCTTAGGTGAATAACTTACTTATTAGGTGAATAATTTCACACAGCCACATCCACACCTCTGTACCTGCAACTGAGCACCATGGATTGATTTGAACCAATTAGCCCAAAAGAAAATGATCAATCCTTGATCATTTATAATATCAGTAATTATAATCTTGGTTAAGTATTTTGAAATTTTAACAAATTTCCTCCTTGAATTCTTCCAGGTTCTGGCCTCTTGTCTGTTAGCACCTCAAGAACTGTTGTAGATGAAAAAAACAAAAAATTAAAAGATAAGTTTTACATAGGCAAGGTTCATCCAAATAAAACTCATTGAAGTATTTTAAATCTTTTCTGAAACAGGTGATTATTAACAGCACTGGGAATCTGTGTCTAGAACTAAAAGGTATGGCTGTCTAGGTGTGAATGTAGCAGGAAAGAATCCTTATCTTCTAAATGTTGCCCATCATTTTTTAAAGATAACTATGGGTAGTAGACGGTAGAAAAATATTCAATTTTTATTAAAAAGCATTTTCCTTGTGTGGTCATCATACAACATCACATTCTCCAGTCATAAGTACATAAGTCATAAGTCCATTTGAATAAAACATTTTTTATCTAAAGGGGGAAATATTGAAATATATTAATCAAAGAACAATTGGAGGGTTTATTTTTTTATTTGTTTTTAATTTGCAAATCAGAGTGAGGTCTAAGGGAATCGTGTTTCAGTACACTGTACACATTAAAAAGCTTCATGGATTCAGTGAGAGATATCTCATAAAGGTAAAGGTTGTCAATTCTGGGGGCAGTCTAGAAAAATCTTATTATCAATCATTTTTAGGAAAAAGAAGACAAGAATAAATCTGCAGCAACTTCTACCTAAAATGAATAATCACTTTACAGCTTGTCCTGAAACAAGACCTTTTCGAATTGATTCAGACTGACATGTCCTCATGTTTAATGTCCCTCCTCATCCTATTGATAAGGTGACAATATCCTTGACTGCTCACATCCATCACAGCTGAGGATGTGCTGACCAGCCGTGGCTCTGTTTGAAATCATCACTGAGAGGCAAAGTCAGTGTGAAATGTCTCTTTAATCAAGCTGAGGGGTGGAGGTTTATTATTTTCTTACTTAATAGGCAAATTAATGGCCTTAGAGCACCCCATACATCACCCCAAAAGTCCTGAAGCAGAGCAGTGACCCTCCTGCTTTTTCCTTCCTCTGTTAACAGTGGCTCAGCTGCCCTTAGAGCTCCCAGTAGCATTTTTCCTGTTGAAAGGAGTAAGATGAGTGTGTCTTTACAAACAGACCACGAGGATCTGCTTGCAGATAGGGCCAGGGGCTCATAGAAAGGGAAGTAACAGCAGAAACTATCAGATCTAGAAAATGTTACTAATTGACATGGACTGGTGCTCAGCCAAGGCAGTCTTAAATTCCTGAGCTTGGAGAAAGAGAACAGAGGCTTCATAGAGTTATGAATAGTGTTTTGTTATAAAAGAGAGGAACAAAAAGGACATAGAGTAGGCAGTTTGGGTAATCTGTGCCTTCTGAGTACCTCAGGCAGCAGGGGAAGGAAGAGGGGGATGCAGCTGGGAAATTGGGATAAAGAGGGGGCTGCATCCCCCAGTAATTTGATACACCCCATGGGAAATGCCCTGTGGCCTCTTCCTTTATTCAAATAACGTTCCAGGACTCCTCTGTCTCCTCTTTGGACACAAACCTCTGGGGCTGTGAATTTCTCTGCCGTGAAAGGGGTTTTGAATGCTCAGCTTCATGTGCCACAGAGTCTCCTGGTTTGCAGCCAGTGACGGGCAGAGCCTGCCTGTGACCTGAACACTGCCTGCTGCTCCTTCCCTGGCACAAAGACCTTGGAAAAGCTCCAGGAAGGGAGACACATTTCCCAGGGCAAAATCCACTTGCTGTATCAGAGCAGATGACCTTCTGCTTTCTCCCAAAGCTCGTTCCCACCAGAGCAGCCCTCCTGGGTGAACAGCACATGGAGGGCAGCCTTTCATCCCTTCTGACACTTCCACACAGCTCCACCAGATAAGAATGGCAGGACAATCCGTGTGCTGTCAGCACAAGCCTGATACTCCCTGAGATAGATGCATTCCCACTTGGAATCCTCCAGCACTGCTCGGAAATATTGTCCCTGGGAAAAGACAAGAGCCATGGCAGCGTTCCTCTGCTTCCAAATTACAGGGTAAATTAAAAAGATGATTATTAATATTTAATTGAGAGTAACTGGGCATCCAAAAGAGATAAAAGAGAATGAAATAGGATGCAAGGTAGAATTAATAATGTACTGGAAATAAGGAGTGAAATGAATTGCCTATAAGGAGATAGAAGCTTGAAAATAAGGTCTATAATTCTTGTTCAATAACGTTAATGAAAATTATTAACTTTGATGAAAATGGCCATCATGTCAAGCAGTTACTCCTGGATAATTATTTTTTTCCTTCAGCCACCATCCTTCCCATTTTATCTTTAAGCTTTCAAGTCTCCTGGCAGGATTGAGCCACACAGTTCAATTTCTGCCCAGCCTGTGAACTCCAAGTAACTGCCACCACGCTGCTGGGGTTATGGCATTTCATTTGGAAGCTGTTAAGGCTTGATTCTGGCAGTTTTACTTCAAAATGGGTTAAACCAGAGGTGAGGAAAGTCTTTAGGGTGGTTTTTTTTTAGCTGAAGACTAGACACAGTTCATAATGCTGAGTAATGTTAAAAACTGTATTTTCAAGGAGAATGACCCAGCTTTGTCATAAAACAGAGAGGTGGAAGAAGAGTTTTGACCTGCATGGGCTTGGTAGAGAAAGAGGAAAACTCAATATTAACTCCTGCCATGCTACCTCTGTGGTTTTTGTAGCAGCAAACTACCCATAAAATAAAAATGAATGCAAAATGCCCTAAATATCTCAATATCCTCAGATGGTTTCTTTTTAATAAATATATGATGAATTTAAGCCTTTTGGAATACATAATGAAATTCTCCACTACTGACTAGATAAAATTGTATTCTCAATTTTCAGAGAAGAAACAATTTGCCAACACTGAAGGTGAGAAATTATAATTACATAATAATAATAAAAACTGCTTTGGTTTCTGAGGCTTAAAATACTGGACTGAACTGAGATAATCAGATTTTCTTTGGCTGCCCCAAGAACTGAGAATCTTTATCCTTTGTGAGGTACCTCTCACCAAGTCCATGAAGGTTTTTAATGTGTTGCTTGTTTCTCCCTTTTCTAGGGCTTGCTACAGGTGTTTCTTCTTCTTTTCCTATTCCCCCTCCTGTTCACTCCCAAGCTCTTAGATCTCTGATAGGTTTTATTTTGTACATATGACACTTGTGCCTAATTTCCAGTCTCAGATTTCAGAAAAGTGCAGCACCAGCTTGTACTTTCAAAATAAATACAGTGGCAGCCAGCCACTGTAATCAAATGAATATTTTTACTAGCAGGGTACATTACAATTCAGCTCTAGAACATTTCTCCCATTGAACTCGAGAATTGGTTGGAGCTGAATACATGAAACTGTTAAAAGCCCATTTCAATAAAACATTGGCAGGGGTCCCAAGCCAAAGCCCAGGGATGTCAATGAGAGACATTTTCTTGGCTTTAGTGCACTGCATGGTTGGCTTTAGAGAAACAGAGGGTTTTTGCAATTACATTAAAGCAATTCTGGGATAGTCATTTGCTTTTCTATAAGATCAGTCTTCCATGGCCGGTAACAAAGCTCACAGGTGAGTGCATGACCACCCACAGGCTGCAAGAGAAAACAAAGGCCTCATGTCAGGCTAATAATGAGCAAAGTAAAGTACATGCCACAATTCATTTAAGAGTCATTACTTAGAAAGTAAAAAAAGAAGTAAAAAAAAAACCAAAAAACAAACAAACAAAACAAACCAGCAAAAAGATTGCGTGTTAGAAAGAACTTCCAAAGTAGGCATTAATTATGGCAATTACAGGAGATACTTAGATGGAAATGGTGGAGAAATTCTGTATTTATAATATTCTTTCTTGTATCTGGGCAGCCCCACATGAAAAGAATGTCAAAACAGGTCTGCCTTGAACATTCTTCTCTTATCCCCAGTGACCTGTATTCTGCAAATTGATATCACAGAATGGCTTGGGTTGGAAGGGACCTTAAAAATCATTTCATTCCAACACCCCTGCCACAGGCAGAGACAAATTCCACTATCCCAGGGTGCTCCAAGCACCATCCAACCTGGCCTTGAACATTTCCAGGGATGGGGCATCCATAGCTTCTCTGGACAACCTGAGCCAGGGTCTCACCAGGATTTAGTCCATCTAATTTAAGTCTCTCCTCTTTCAATTTAAAACATACTGACATTCTGGTTAAAAAACCCCAACTCAGGTTTGTGACAAACCGTAGAATTAATCTTAATTTTTGGAAGGTTTTTGACTCATTCCTGCTGCAGAAAACGGCCTTTTCTTGAGTGTAGGTTGTCAGAAATGCTAAGAACAAACTACCTAGTATGGATTTGTAGAGCTAACTGATTAATACAACCCATATCCATGAACTTTATAGCCTTTTGCAGGTAGTTTGATCTGCAGAACAGACTCATTTGCCCAGGAATATAAAAATCCTTCACTCTGAGTTGTAGATTCCAGTCCATGCAGCCTCGGTGCCCAGCAAGGTGCACAGTCAGTGTTGTGTTTATGAGGGTCTGTTACAGTTTATGATGGTACCAACTCCTTTCATCTGCTTTTCTTCACCTGAAAAGCATAAAAACAAAAGTAATTGTGTTACTGCTGTTGATACAGCTTACATTGCATGTGCAGAAACAGAGAAAGCAAACCCCCTTTGTAGGTTTTACTATAAGCCAAGGAATTTTGCATTTTTCCTCATTATCCCCTGGTGGGAAGACTGTGATAAGAATGAAAATACAGCTGGAAAAACTGTATTGCCTCAGCATCAGCTTTTCTCACATCTACTCAATGTTTCAAACTTTTCAGACAGGAAGGTGAAAGCCTTTGGGTTACAGCACCTCAAAAGATTTGCAGGCAGGTCCATCCTACCCCATCAAGTACTTGGCAAGTACTTGTAGCAGGATATCTCTGTTACTGAGATAAAAACATCCCAAAGGGTCATTATGTGATGAACATTTGGACTGCTTAGGAACTGACTTACAATATCATTTGACTTGTGGGGTGTATTTCATTGTGCAAGTACTTTCTACATTTTGGAGATATATTTTCAAAGCATTTTTCTAAGTATTTCATCTGTGGACAGGTTTGGTGGGTTTGGCTGGAATCCTGCTTATGGCTTCAGATATCACCTCTTTTCACACATGCCCAGGCCTTAGGACAAGGCAGGGGTTCTCACAGTGGCCAAGACTGTGGCCCCACTGATACCCCGCACATCCTGGGTCTCAGGAGTGATCAGCACTGGCCCAGAGGCTGCAAAGCAGCTCTGCAGGAGAGGATTTGGGGTCCTGGTGCACACCAAGCTGCCATGAGGCAGCAGTGACTCTGGGTGAGGAGCATTGGACAAGATGAGCTGCAGAGGTCCCTTCCAGTCTCAGTCATTATGTGATTCTGTAATATTGCAGGTTTCTGAAAGGCTTATTTTAGATCTGCATTTTTCCTAAAGCATCCACAAAGATTCTTTAGATACTTTCTAGGTCACCATGCTTTTCCCTGCAGTGTGAATGCAAGTCTTGAATGCAGTGAAAGAGCACAAAAAGAGATCTCAGACCAGCAGAGGAGCTACCATACCAAACCTCACTATATATTAAGAGGTTCAAAAATCATGGTTATAAAAATCCTTGCATATGAACTGCTTATCAATAAAGTTGTTTTGGAAATTTGAAGGAGATCATTGTCACAAAAGGAAGGATGTTCACTTTGCCAGCTGATTAAGTGAAGCAAAACTCTCTAACTGTCTTGGGAATGTTCCCACTGAGATAATGAAGGAAATCACACCAATCATTTGTAACCACACCAAAGGGCAGGTTTTACAAAAACAAAGCCCAAGAGCTTTTGTTCTCTGTTTCTTTTACACAGGCAAACATATAAAGGAATATACAACAAATTTGTATAGCTACATGATGATTCCATAATGTCTTTTTAATGTCTTCTGTAGGAGATCAAATCTCCATGAGGCTTCAAGAAATCTCTCACTGTCATGTAAATCAATCTGCCACGGAAATGGCTTCATTTCTCTTTATATTTCTACAGTTTTTACCACTTCAACCAACACATTCCTGCCCCCAAGGCCAGTCAGAAGTGTGATAGGAAGAGCAAGAAATTACTTGCTCCTCAAAATTCCCATTGCTTGAGAAAGTGATTTGCTCTTTCTGTGTTAAGTTGTATCAGAGTGTTGTCATTTTAAGCTTATCTCACTGCTGATAGTGAACGTAAAGGCAGATACTGGAACACGAAATATGATTTTGAATCTAACACTAAAGGCCCATCACAATCTTTTTGAAAAATGGCCCCTTGTTTACAGTATTGGAAGGTGCAGACACATGGAAATTTATATCTGTGTCCTTTTTCATGTGGACATAATGTTTCAAGCTGCTTATATGAACCTCTATAGCTCCTCCTCAGAGCTGAACACTGAAGACTGTTTCCTTGTCTTTCAAAAAGGAAAAGGAATAAAAAATAGACTTGAAGTTCTCAGGTGCTCATGACTGCTGTGTTTTTTAGAGAAAAGCAACATTTGCAGAAGTTGTATATAGTTTTAAGCATTTACTTGCAATGAATGTTGGCTCTTATGTTCCTGAGTATTGTACACACCCCAAAAACACTACACAAAAACTTTTGCAACTTGGTACAAACTGGATGTGCACTATTTACACACACACATCATCAGCTTCCTCTCCCCCAAAATTTACTGAGCTCAGGGGAGAGAACAGGGAAGCTGTATTATGCCACACATAACGAAACTGCGTGTGCAGATTTGAACACAGATCTCAGGTTCAATAGAAAGAGATTTCAGTTTGCTAATTTAGCACCTCTAGATGAGCTCAAAGAACAACAGAAGACCTCTTTTCCTTTCCCTTGGCTTCCTGCCCAACAAATTCTGCTCACTCACAGCCCCGAAGACAGCTCCTGATTTTGTTTTGATGTTTCTGCCGACCTATTACTGTATTGACCATGTGGCAGCCAAAACATGGATTTGTGTTCTCATTTTTCCCCTGCACTCCTTCCACTCAATCAAACAGGCACACGAACTTCCACCCAACAGGAGAATGCTTTTAAGCCGTGCTGGTTCTCCTGGGACCAATGTCTGAGGAAATCTCTTTTCTCTGTATAAAACACAATTAGTTGTCTACTGAGACTCGCCTTTTTTTGCCTCTTGTTTTGTTTTGCTTCTCCCCATCCTCAGAATATAACAGCCATATTGAGTCTTCTCATGGAAATTGCAAAATATTATTAAAAAAACTTATTTCCTCTGTAGCAGCTCCTTCCATCCTATGAAATATTTAGTGAGAGCGATGTAAAGTACTGGATTTTTGATTTGGGGTAAGTTTCTGGTGATTATTTTTTTCACAAGGTGCAAAAGTCCATCTGAGTTATCATCAGGTGACATTGCCAGCAGATCCAAAGATATCTTCAAAGCACTTCTCATCCTATTTTTTTGTACGTGGGGCACACACAGAATCAGATTGAAGTCTGCCCTCAGTCCCTTACCCAGCATTACAGTCCCACACTGCCTTTTTTAGCACCGGTTATGAAACCTAAATTCTTAAGAGTATATCAACAGAATTACTTCCTCTCCATAAAGACTTAATTGTCCTGCTATTGCTTTATTTTCCTCTCCATACTTAGAACCACTTGCTGTAGACTTTGCCTTTATTTCTCAGCCCCTGCCTTTTCTTCTGGGGATCATATTAACCAAGGAGTACCTCTGGAGACACATCCATTTGGATGGAGGGACTGGTGGCATGGGCTAGAGCTATCTGTATCAAGCACTGGGTACATCAATTTTCAGCTCTGTTACTGGTTTCCAGAGTGACCTTGACCAAAAGCACTCAATCTTTTGGTTCCTCAGTTCTCTGTCTGGACAGCATAAATTAATCCTATTTTCTGTTCTTGTACTTTGATATCAATGTCTTGAGGCAGGTTGAATATGCTGTAAAAAAGTCACAGTTGGCAGGGTCTTTACTGCTTGGGTGCTGCCAACTTTGCAAAATCTGATTTTCACTCTGACTTACACCAATTTTGGAAGCAGAACTGAAAGCATTCAGTCTAACTCATGGTTCTGCAGTCTGTTCATCAGGAGGCATTTATGCACGGCTCATTACTAGGAAGACTGTTAGACACATTTGCATACATAATGCTTCTAATAGGTATTTATTCAGGGTTTCCTAGTGGATTTTTACTGAAATAGAGGTGGCTGTACATTTCAGGCAGAGCTGGAGGCACAGAGCATTGAGGCAGGCACTGGGAAGCAGCTCAGCACCCACACCCACCACCCCAGCACAAGTTGGTTGTCTGTATGCACGGGAATATTCTGAAACAGCAACAATTTGGGACACCCCTTACAGAAAATCAAGACTGATTTTGAAGCTAGTGAAGAGGCAATGACATCATGAACCACAGATAATCTACCCTGAAAGCTTGCCTAAGCAATGCTCTTCATTTTAAGGTGGAGAATACGAAGAGTCTCATATTTGGTCCTAAATCCAGAAACAGATCCAGCTTTGTATTTTGCAGGATTTCCTTTTGCACATCATTCAGGCCCAGATTATTTGTTCAGACCTTTCTTCCCAGGTGTAGGTTCCACTGAGAAAACCACCATAAACCAATGACTAATGTGGTATTTTGCAGCTGAGGCTCCTCAGTGAAAACACTCAGTGATAAAATCAGCACATTCTTGTTCCTGCTACATCTGCCAAGCTCAGCATCGAGTTCATTCAGTTCCTGAAGGTTTCTTAAGAAATCCATATTCCCATGGTTTATAGTCTGTGCTGAAAGTGGGAATGCAGACACCATGACAACATATTTGAGCTTTTTATCCACAGGAGGAACTTTTTCTACTGCCTTTTTATAAACTGGTTAAAATTGGAAGAAACACCTCTGAGATATGACTCACATTGATTCAATTAAAAACAATAAGATCAATATTTTTAAAATGTGATGCATTAGTTTAGAGAAAAAAATGTACAGGTGAGAAAGAAAGATGATATTTTTTTTTACTCCTAAGTACCTGAAACTAAAGCAAAAAATGCCTCTTTATCCAGAAAGGTAAATAATTTGTTATTAGTTTTATCAGGTAACATGGATGCAGCAGATCTTTTCCTTCCCTTAACATTTTAATTATACAAAACCTGTGAAATATTATCTGGGGAAAACCTTGTTGGAGCTACTGAAATGGTCTCAAACTCTACTGATTTCAGGTAAATTTTGGGTCCCCAGTAATCTAGTCAAAATGAATATTGTGTAATTCATAAAAATAGAAAACTGTTGTTAAAAATAAGAGGGTTTGGAAATCAGGATGTGCCAGAGATAAGTTTGGCATTCTCTGTCCATTTGGATTTTGGTGTAAATGGTGAATGATGTAGTGTCCCTTCCCTGTGGACATTTTCATGATGGGCAGCTGGACATTTAACCTCGCTGAGGTAATGGCGCCTGCATGAGGCCAGAACTGCACAGATCAGAGGATAAAACAGACTGAACAGAGCCAAAATTCCAGGTAATTCTCTTTCCAGACCTACAAATTGCTGCTGAGTGCCTTTCTCAGGGACATTCATCACAGTCAAATTTTCATGGCAAGGCAATAGGTGGCCTCCCAGTGATAGAAGAGCTCTAAATAAAAAATAAGGCACCAGACATTTTCAACAAATTAGGAGATTCTCTTTTATTTTGTTTGCTTGCTTTTATCATTTTTAAAGATTCCAATGTAGATATGGTAGATCTGATTTACAGGATCTTTTTGCCCTTGTTTTATATATATTCAAAATACACACACTAATATCAGTGCTCTCATAATATACATCTTCATTGAATGCATTTTTTTTGGAAGTCCCTCAAACAGCTGCACCTTAAGGAGAGCCTCTGCCTTGCACATTTCACCCCCAAGTGCTGAGACAAGGGAAAAATAAAAGCAACTAAACCAATATTTTGTGATAAGTATTAGATGCCAAATTAAATTATCAGGACTTCTTTTCTACAAGAGCAAGGACAGCAACTTGTTTGAAATATTACAGCAGCTGCAGTTGGCTAAAGGATAGACAAGATACCTTGTATTTGTACAATCTGGTATTAATTACCAGATCTAGAAATAAGAGGTTTCAATCATGTTGATTAACAAATTTTTCTCTGGCTGATTTTTGTCAGAATTGAATAAGCTTAAAACGCAATTGTCCGCTTTTGTCTTTTTGATTTTTTTTCAATTCAATGCACTGTAACAGTAGCAACCATAATTGTTATGTAACAACTGCATTCCTGAAACCAAAATGAGGAATGTAGGTGCCTGAGCTATTTGGTTTGGTATTAAATAAGAGCTATTTTACAATCTTTTGAATTATTCAATAAAAGAACCCAAACCAGAGCAAAATACTTTGTCCCTTCTTCCAGCTGCTTTGACACCAATATTAGGAAGTCCATTTCCACCTGGCAACAGCAAAGGTCCTTCAGCACAGGCTGAGAGCCTGATTTAAGAGAAAGCTCTGTGGTTGTGAGCCTGAAATGTCACAAAAAAAGGGGCTCCAGGAAAATCTGTGTGCTCTGACAAGGTCCCTGTGCTTAAGCAGACTGGTTTGAAATGCTGTAAATATAAATACCCAGCTAATATCATTGCCTAATAAATAGGCTCCTTGGCAAGCATGAGGCTCAAGAAACTCAGAAAATTTTAATGCAGAATTATGTATCAGATAACTTTTTATTTTAGCTTGGATTTGCCTCACACAACTAGAAAATTCTCCCTTTTGCAGCACAACCAGGCAAACTGGTGCTGTTGCTTTGCAATACCCAGGTGACAAACAAAAAACCAAAACCTAACAACTTTCATGCATTTAGAAGAGAAGACAAAATTTAGGACAGGGACATTTTGTGTTTACACCAAAAAAAGAGTGCAGCTATCATTCTTTCTTGTGTCTCAAAGTTTTCAAGGAACAATCCTGAGGCACAGGGCTCTAAAATATTCTATCAATTGAAAAACAGAAAAAAAAAAAACCAAACCAAACTTTAAAAGTATTTTCAATTTCAGCTAAAAATCTTTCACAAAAAATAGCTTGAAATTTTAAAAACATAATTAATTTGCTTTTTTAAATTACAGGTTGTCCTGCTCTGGCACTAACTACAGCAATTATCACCATTTAGAAAAATTATACTATAAATAAAGTGGTGCTATCATAAAGATTTATGAAATCTTGATACGACTCCTGTGATATACTTTGAATCTATTTTCCAAGGAAACTTTTCTATGCAACATTCTTTATGATACTATTTTGACATTACAAAAAATAGGCTTAGTATGAGATAATGAAGTTGACAATTCCCAGAATAATTTGTTGCACTCATTAGAGTTTGGACTAGTTCTTAATTGTGAGCCCACTGCAGAAATCCTGAAGACAGAGTTTGATCAGCAGCCAGCAGTGAAGTCGAGTCTTCTCCAAATGAGACACAGCCTGCAGAAAGACTTGTCCAAATGCCAAATAATATTTTATTATAAGAAAATATATTTGTGAAACATGATTTTTTCTGGGATGAGGCCAAACTAAAGGCTCAGGGGAAGAAGTGGAGATGGTACCAGAAGCACGGGCCAGACCATGAAGTTGGTCTGCCCTCCCTTTCTAAGAGACAACCAAAGCTTGAACATTTTAATGCATTTTTCTGAAGGACTCTGTTCTGTGATACCCAGCCAGAAGCCTTTCGTGCTCTCAGTGGTGTTTGGCTCCCTCCTTTACCTTTCAGTCATGAGCCCTTAAAGCTTTACCAAGAGCTTTGTCTGCTCCCTGCTCAGGCAGGCCTTGGGCTGCTCCAGCTGCTGCTCCTCACTGCTCCCTTTGTGGGTGACACACCACAGATTCCAGGTGACAGCCAGGGAGTCAGCCACCCCACAGAGAAACTGTGCATTTTATCAGCAATTGTGATTTACACAAGGGCTCTCACCCTGGTGTAGGGGCAGTAGCACAAGCACACCCAGGAACTGCTCTCATGAGCGGTGCTCCTCCTTTACACAGAGGCTTTGCACTTTGCCTCACTTTCTGTGTTACTTCTCACCATCCATTTTCAGTAATTACTTGTGCTCATTAGTTTTCCTTCTGGTATTTTACCCATTTAAAGTGACTCATGCACTGGGTTATGCAAGGAGCTCAATCTCTGCTTTCTTTCCTTCCTGTGCTTAAGAGGGAGGCAATTCTCCCAACTCTCACAGGCAGCCCCAGTTGGTGAATATCTCTTGCTAAAAAAACCACCCCAATGAAAGCATTATAGTTATGAAAAAAGCTCCCGTGCTATTATAAAAATTTGGGATAGTTTACCAACATTTAGGAATTTATCCTTTTTCTGTGCAGACCTGGTTCTTAAATCTTTCCCAGAAACACAGTGACATTGCAGCAAAGCTTAAAAAAAATCCTTCCCTTTGGAAAGAAACTCCTCCATTTTGCCATCTGTCTTCATCAGACTTCTCCTGGCCAGAAGCACTTAAAATAATTTCTCTAATAAAGCCCCTTGGGGAAGCCCTGTCTTGGTGCACATTTGCCTTTGAAGCCAGTTTGTTGGTGGTTTAGAGAGAGCCAAATGAGCAGATGACACCCGAAGGGAAATTCTGCTTTTTCCCTCAAAGGTCAGCTCAGTAAAGAGAGCAACATCTTCGTTTGGGCACAGGACCTGGGGACTCAGGGACAACTTCACTGCTGCCATATGCTCCAACCATCTGGGGTGACCCAAGGTGATGGATGTGGTACAGCACTTTTCTTCACTGAGGACTTCTAACTTGGCGTCTGCACATTTTTGAAAGGAATTTTCATTCCTGGAAGAGAATATTTGCAATAACACAAGCACTACCACTTGTATCCCAAAAAGAGATGTGAAAGGGTTCATGGTTGTTCAGTGAGAATTCAGCTGCTTGGGCACTGCTGGTAAATGCCCAGAGCAGAAGCTCACAAATGCTAAAACTTCAGTCATTTATAGGCTGAGATTCTAAAAGAGAATTTGAGTCTAATGCTAGACACAGGGGACAATGTCAACTGATTTGCTTTATATATTCACTCAGCTGTGGTTCATAGTTTTAAAAAAGCCTGCTGTTTATAAAAGGTTATGCCATCCACAGTTTTTCAGAGTCACAAAATGATTCCTACAAATAAAAACTGCAGTTATGAGAGATTTCAGGTTCAAAGAAGTAATTGAGAATTTTTTTAAATGCAACTAGTTTCAGCTGTTTTTTAAAATAAGCATTTGCATACTTGACAGGTCATTGGTTTATCATTCCAATTTTCATTCTACAGATATTGGATTCTATGACTCTCTCATGAGCATTTTTGACTCTTCTAGGATTGACAAGGAAACAAAGAGCTGCCCAAAAGGGAAAGATAAGACAAAACAGACTGCAAAGGATAGAAATCTGATGACCTCACTGCAAATACTACTGGAAATGTGGGATTCATAAGACTCAGTTTCTCTGTTCCCATCATTTATGCAAACATTCATCAACGGCATTTAGAACATTTTCTGATGGGACAGTTTTAATTGAAATCTTGAATTTCAAAATGACAACTTTCAATAACTCTTTTTTCTTTATGTTTTTTTCAGAGCTTTTCTCTATACCTTTAAGAGAATGTTTTGGTAATCTAGCTGGAAAACACTAGAAGAACATGGATGAACAGTAAAGCCAGGATTTAGATCTTGGCTTAATTAGTTTATCATTAATAAAGCATGCATATAACAAGGACAAAATGGAATGTGGTGATCTGGATGAATCATGACCACCAACTAAAATGCTGTGAACTGGATCAATCGATCTAGTTTTTATTTGAAAATATTTCATAATGAATTATTTTCAGAGTGTCTGCAGCTGACCTTTAAAGTTTTGTAATAAGTCACCCAAACCAGAAAATGAATCAAAAGGTTCATGGTCAAGCTCCATCACAACCATCTCACAGATGATCTGCTTTTTCAGACTATTGCCTGAGATCATGCACTTGAGGTTCTGATGGGTGAGGAATAACTATCTGCTGTCTTCTTCAACAAAAGGAACATCAAGACATACTGGGGGATGTCAGGTTCAAAACAAACAAACAAACAATAAAACAAACAGACCAGCCTCTTTTTCATACTGTGGTTAATTAATGTCCTTGGGCATATGGGACACACAGCTCTCCAGCAGCTCAGCTGGCCTCAGCACCTCCAGGCAGTGACCTGCTCTTCCCAGGACAGGGCAATTTGAGGAACCCTTCCCAGCTTCTCAAATATAAAATCATCCTCTCCCCACCTGCTCCCCAAACTTTTAGTGAAGAACTGAAAGAAGCAAATAAACAGATGACTCCAGGAAAACAGAAAGCTCTCAATACACAGATAATAAAACATAAACTGCTTTTCCATTTTGAGATCATCTGAAGCTGCTGTTAATTAATGGTAGGCTGCTCTGAAGGACTGCTAGCAGTCGGTTTAATATATGTGGAAATCTCTGTTTTTTCTACATTGGTATCTCTTTTGGAAGATTCCACAAGCTGCAATGACTCTCTCCTGAAATAATATAGTTTGGCTTAATAAAGGGCAGTAAAATATCTAAATTAATCTTTTCATGCCAAATGCGCAATTAACCCTATGGGAAACAAAAAGAGAAGTATTATACATTTGTTTAATAAGCTCTTTCTCATTAAAAGAACTAAATATATATTGTAGGTCTTCCAAAAAAAGAAAAAAATTTTCTTAAGTAAATCATCCCTTGTAACAGTGCAATATTTGATCTTTTATAATTTTATTTAAATATGTCAGAGATGGTATTGTGTAACATAATCCTAGGAGACAATGTCCATGTATGTGTTCAGCCCTTCTATTTTTGAAAATAAAGTTGTTTCTGGAGTTTATAACATGCTGCACCATTCAGAGGCTCCATGGAGTTTTCCCACATCAGTTTGCATATTGAAGTTCCTCAGGCTAAAATGCCATATCAGGTATTCAAGACGTGTTGGGAAGGAGTTGTACTTTGTTGCTGCTGTCATCAGAAATGTGTCATGGAACTTTCCACTGCCTTTATAGACACAAAACTCCACAGATTTCACTGGAATTGACACTATTCTAGGCAACTGCATATGCACACAGGTATGATATTTATTAATTGTGAAGTCACCTCTGCCAGCCACAGATTTTAAAAGCCTTCCAGTGAAAGGCAGGTTCAGCTTTTTGACAGAAATAATGTTCAGTCTTCATAAGAAAAGTCTTTAATGTGATGCCCATCAATTTGCTCATCTTTGGATTTCACTTCAAATATGAAAATATCAATCAAATATGAGTGATCTCCAGGGCTGCTTTGCATTTTGGAGCCTGAGGGAAGCCTCTCCTGATGTGGCTTTCTCACCTCACCAGTGAAGTGCCTGATTTGTCACAAAAACTTTCATGGACTGAAATAGCCAGTTTATATAGATTGAGTAGGACCAGGGAAGATAAAAGCCTGAGAAATAAATCAGATGTGCACATAATGGCACCTCAGTGGGCTTTGTAAAGACTCATCTTAACCTGGTGGTGTAACAGAGTGGTAGGAAATAGGTGGAGACAGGGAAAAGACATAAAAGAAAATAAGAATAAAGTACTTGACTGACTAAATGGTAACATGGAAGAAATACAAGAAGCTTTGGAGAGATCATAGGGAGCACAGGCTTACTGAAACCAGGAGACCGATGGGCAGATCTTCCCTCAAGGAAGGTTTAAAGCTCTCTGGTGAAACAAACTCTTCTGCATTCAGGCTTTTCAGGAACCTTCCTCGTGACTTCCTTCACAATGCTTGCTTTGCATTTAACCTATTTCTTTTGCTGCTTAAGCTGTGCTCACCTACAAATTTTACAAGTTTAACCTTGATAATTTTCCTTTTTCCTCGATTTGAAATGCAGCAACATGATTGCTTAGTTGATGAAATATATATTTTATTACAAGGTAAGAAAAATAATGAAAAGATATAAGGAAAGCAATGAAAACCCAAAATTTCTTTTTGGCCTGGAAAGTATTCCAAGGATCTGTATTTTATACTAGCTAATACAAGTGCCACAGCATGATGGACGCTGAGCCCTAATGTTTGCTTCATGACAAAGCCGACATTTTCCTACCAAATTTGTTCTGAACAAATGTCTTTTCCTGTCATTCAAAATTCAAGATTGCTGGCACCACTTGTCTGTGTTTCATTCCTGAAATCCACCACCAGAAACACCCTTATTCACAACATCTGCCTCCCTTCTCCTCCACTGCTAGCTCATTCAGGAGGAAGTACCAGAACCCTCAAATCTAGATGTGTTACTTTTAATAAGGAGCTGGAGAGGGGCACATTCACTTCAAATGTCTTCATATTCTGTTTGAATGTTCTGTTGTTATATAATAGAAAATGGACAATACTTTTCCATTTTACTTCTTCAAACAAAAGTAGGTATATCTTGATTTTTAACAAAAATCACTTTTAATTTAGTGGCCTATTTCAGGTTTCTTCCTTTCCCCTCTCCTCCTCTCCCTCCCCTTCTCCTTGTATTCAATCTTTACTTGACTTTGTTTTCACATATACATTTTTTGACATGTAGCCATCTTAATTACTTAAAGACTTTAATAGACAAGGCCAGCAATGCCTTTGGTATCAAAATAAATGAAAAATCAGATGGGAACACATCCATACTGTGAACTAGTCAGAAAAGGATTTCTTTAGTTTAATTTTGTAGCCCTGATGAAGAATGAGATGAGAACACTTACATGATTTAAGCAAGCACTTAAGTAGACAGTAAAATCCCAGGTCATATTTATCTCTTTTTAGTAGTTACATGTTTTAATGGGATGTTATTGGGTATTAAACAAATAACTGGATCACTCACCATGGAGAAATCAGCAGCAGGTGGAAGAATTATTGATTTCATGGAGAAGAAAGTGAACTGAAGGAGGAACAACACTGAGGGTTTTAGAGCATTAATGTGGTCAGTTTGTGAGACTGAACCCTGCAAACTGTCATTCAAAGTTATCATTTAAATGTGATATATGTACAGTTTTCTTTTTTTTGCTGCCATCCTTACTTCGGTATTACATTTGCAAAGATAAAAATTCATATATCAAGTTTTTATGGTTTTGACTAGGTGTGTGTTGTTTTGTACATGTGGGGAATAATTTTTACATTTTTTTTGTAAATTATAGGTAAGCCATCAATTCTGGGGTTGCATCTTAAAAAAAAACCTAGATTCTCTCTGTGATTATTGAAGCAAGGCAAGAATTATTAATATGAAGAAAAGTGTATAATTTAACAGAAAAGACACAAAAGAGGAGAAGCAAAATATGCATTTCAGAAGGCCAAAATCACAGATACGTTTTTGCCATGTTGTCACAGATTCTCGAGTTTTACAAATCTTGAGGAAAAACATATCATTATTAAAAACAAATCTGAAGAGGAAACATCCAGGGAGATTGAGTGACTCATGCAAGGCCACAGAGGAAGTCTAGGTCAGAAGACATCAATGGTGTCAAAACTCTAGGAAGGTACTGCTAGTTTAAACTTTTCTCCTCCAGACAATTTTGAGGATTTATGATCCATTGGAAAAAGCATCCAGCTCCCAGGCTTTCCCTTTGTGCCAGTTTAAAGCCTGAGCTGCTATAATATGATAGCTCTTATTACAAAAACACTGCTGTGGAGAAGGAATCCCAGATATGACATTTGATCAAAGCTGAGTGTCACAATGAGGTTCTCTTCATTTCTGCACAGTGGAAAGGAATTTGAAACAAGATTTTTTGATGGCCACCCAGAGGTTTGACTAAATGATTTCTTTGAGTCTTCTGTCACAATTTTCACCCTCTGTTTCTCAAATGACTTGAGCCAGAGGAAATATGTAAACTAGATGAGTAGAATGTCAGAGGGTAAAGGGAAAGAAAAGGTTACTGGAGAAACTTAGGTGCTCTAGTCTGCAAGAAGAGCCGGCTGATAAAAGAATGTAGTTGTAAAAGTATATGTAAAAGTAAATCTGTTTGCAGATATTCACAAAATAGGTACAGCAGACAATGAACAATGTTATCTTTTGAAGGAAATCATGACTTATAACAAGGGAATAAATTAAATATTTGCCATGTCTGCTGCAATTAACCTCAGCCCCCTAAACTACAACCAGCAAAAGAATTCAGCGTGGTGGAGTCACCATCCCTGGAGGTGTCCAAGAAACAACTGGATGTGGCACTTGGTGCTCTAGTCTGGCTGCTAAGAATCAGTCAAATGTTGGACTCAGTGATCTTAGAGGTCTTTCCCAACTGAATTTATTCTGTGATTCTGCAATTAAAGTGTTTATGACTGTATAAGGTTACTTCCTGCTCTTTCAGAATAGCCCAAAGCTCTCAGAACACTTTTTACCATAACTGTTGATCACAACTTTTAAGACTCCTCCCTCAAAAACCTGAGCTAGTAACACAACACGTCTCATTGTGTCCACACAGTGACTGTGCTACAAGAACCTCCTCCAGCACTCCCCAGTCCTCTTCTCCTGTTGATGCAGGAGTGAAAAAATGACAACAAATGACAAAAAATTGAACTGGGCTGTGCCACAGCAGAAAGCCTAAGCCAGCATTTAGGGTGATTGGAGGACACAGAAAAACAGGTCCTCATTATGGAACATGAGATAGATTTTTACACAGCAACATCTATGTCTTATATATATATATATGTTTAATAATATCAGCTGATTCATTTTTACCCGGAAACCTGGACCTAATGATTAAAGGGACAAAGATTTGCTAAAAAAAACACCAACATTTCAGTTTCAGGCAGAAAAAGGAAGACCCAGGGTCTAACAGTAATAAGTGAAAAGGACATGCTCCAGCTCTCTTGAGGCAGCATGGGGCAAGCCAGTTTTTTCAGGTCTACTTCTTAAAAAGCTGCAGTCAGAGGCAAATGCTGTAAAAAGTTGTTCTATAAAAGGGAGGCTTCCCACATTTAAGTGCAAAATAAAGTTTTGTCTGCAGCGGCACTTTTTAGAAAGGTGTAAGGAATGCCCAGCAAAATAGGCAATGGACCAAACATCACCAAGGGCTTTAAAAATCTTTCACAAGTCCCATATGGTGAGAAAAGCTCTCCTGACAAGACAAGTAAGAGCCAGACGCTGAAAGAAACAAGTACAGATAGGATGTCTGATCCTGCATTTCTCAAAGGGAAAACTCCCTTTGAAGTCCATAGGAATACGAGCAAGGATTGCAGCTCCTATCACTTTTCTGTCATCCTCTATCATGCATCTAATTTAAAAGCAGAAGTTCCATTTGAGAGGCTAATTCTCATTTTTCTTCCCCTCCTTATTCCATTTTCTCCTTTAGCAGCTATTTTCAGCCTAATTCAGCCACCTATGAAATGTAACCGGATCATTTGGCAACTGCCACTCAATTATCAAAGGGAACTTTATGCAGGGAAAAACGTTACAATTTGAAGGCAGCATTTATGCTTCAAAAGTTAGAAGAGCACGGTTGACACTCGTCTGAGGAGCTGCTCTTGGAGCAGCCCACACCCCAAAGATGTGGCAGCACAGTGAGTGCAGGTATCAGCCAACTCCTGGAGCTCAGTCCTGGGGCACAGGAGCTGAGCTCAGGGGTGGCTCTGCCTGAGGGGATGCAGGTACAGCAGGGGACCTGAACCAGGAGACCAGATTTTTGTGCACAGACTGGTCCAGTGGACAGTTCTGAGGATTTCTGTGTAAAGATTAGTGCAGATCAGATCCTTATCTGGTCATCTGCTCTGGTAAAATGGGACAAGGTCCATCAAGTTCATGGATCTTGATGGATTCAGGGACTACCTCAGCACTGAGTTTCCCAGCCTGATCAGGATTTGTGAGAGCACAGACCTTCTTTTCTGTCGCTATTTTTAGCTTTTATCTGCTCAGAAGCAGATTTTCTACTGCCTTGGAAACTGCAGCATTAAACCCTGGTGATTGTTGTGCAGAGTCCAGGAGTAGATGGTACCAAAGGAGAATTTTTGAACATTACAGCTGGAAATTTAGGCTCCCAATTTCTTTTTTGGATCCACTCTGTCACAAAAGAGAGGCCCTCGGGAAACATTATGTTCATCCGACTCTAATTAGCTGCTGGAATAAAGGCCAAGGTGCTCAAACTTGATTATTTCTATGTGTCAGGGTAGAGTTCATAGGATATTTTTAATCCAAATGCTGACACTGTGTTGATTACATTTAATCAAAGAACAAATAACAGCACACTTCTTATTGAATAAAAAATGCACGTAGAAATGTTTACATGTCTGTGAAAAGCCATTCCTTCTCTACTGTCAATATTAAAAACAATATTGGAAAGGCAATGCATGCTCCTTAAGATTAAAATTTGAAAGGAAACCCCCAGAACTACCAGATCAAAAGTTCTACATTAATATTTCTATAAAACTAGAGTGCAAGCTTGTGGAGTTTTGCTTTTTTTTAGTTATTTTTATTATTGTTGGTTTTGTTGTTAATGTTGTGTTTCTCAGAAGGGACATAAAATGCTGAAGGTGGTGCTCAGCTGCTTTTAGATCAACACAAAATTGGAAACACCACTCCAAAGGACTAGACTGCCTTTTGTAGCAAAAAAAAAATACCATTTAAGAATTCAAGGTAAATTCAGCAATTTTTTTTAAAAATACCAATCAAACTACTTTTACCAAGTTATTTAAATACCATGGAAAGTAAATGTGAATCGGAATCAGGCTGATTCCTACTGTTAAAAAAAATAAATTATAAGAAGTCCTTACTTTTTGACTAACAATGGGAATTGACTTCCTAAGGTTCAGAATGTGCTGGAAAATAAATATGCTAACACTGAATACAAATTAAATGGCCTTCCATTATAAAATAATAACAGCATGAGGTCTCAAAAAATCAGCAACTTCATATTCCAAACCAATATAATTTTCTTTTCCAGTAAAAGCTGGCAATTTTTTGAGGATATCATAGAATACAAAAATAATGCTGAGATCCATTTTACAACCTGTAATCTTCCTGTTGAAGGTTTTATGTTCAACTTGCAAGACAGCCATTTTAAAGACTTTGAGAAAATTGCTGAAATGTTATGAACACATTAAATGTTGTGCCAATTATGCCAAAATTGAAAATTATTTCACTGCTCAAAAATTTGACTAGAACCAGAAGACTCTGAGTCCTTAAATCTTGTCCTATTTGAGCCTGGCATTCTCTATACTGTAATTTCAGTGTCCTCTTAGAAAAATACCTTCATTGGATAAAACCATGAGATAAAAATTTTACCAGACCCTTGTTAAGTGTTTCCTGCAAGACAAGTGAGCCAGATAGGTACAACATCTGCTGTAAACAGATAATCCAGCCTGGTTTCTCTTTCCAATAATATTAAAGTATCTTGGGCTACGCCACACTTTTAGTTTAGCTAGTTGCATACTCTATGTATGGCAGATATTTTTCAACAAACCCACAGGAAATACAACCAAACAGAAGCTTTCAACCTTCAGGGCTCCCATATGACTTTTAGTAAAATTAGAGAAGGTTCACCCTTACAGGAAGCACAGTATGTACTTTGCCAACTTTGTTCCAGAAAACATATGGCATTTGCAACTCACTGCCACAGTCAGCAAAAGACTCAATTTTGCAGTAGTTTCTCTTAAGAGAAATGATCTGGCACAGCCAGATGTTACAGTGATATCTGTTTGGAAGAAAAGATTCGGTTTAGAAGCAGTGGCTCTGTTTTTATTCATTAGGTAGAATCAATGGACATTGGATCAGAGAGGATCTGGAGCACAGCTCTGTTATGTGAATAACACAGTGGAATCTGCTAACTAATTAATACTGCTAAGGATTGATCTCCCCAGCTGGTGGAGATAAAGTCATGTGTGTTCTGCTTCCACTTCAAATTTTGGAGGTGGTTGGGTGGGAAAGGAATGGACTGACTTTTATTTAATATAGACACTTGTGGAATAAGAATCCCAAAACAAACTAGAGAGTTGTCATTCAGTCCAGATGATATTTAAATTCAAAAACCTAAAAACCAGTTCCATTCAGAGCTGACAGGTTACCCTCTCCAGAGCCCATTTCAGGTAATTTGCCTTTGTTTCTCTTACCCTCACTCTTGCAGTATCCTTACACTCACCCAAAGGCAGAGCACTGCAAGGCTCCCAGTCTGAACTGAATGAAAATTACTGGCTTTAAAAAGTTAGAATCTGCTTGTTCAAGGTTGTTGAATCAGAATATCTTTGAATGGTTTGGGTCGGAAGGGACCTTAAAGATCACCCACTTCCTACATCCTTCCATTATCCCAGATTGCTCTGAGCCCCACCCAGCCCTGGACACTTCCAGGGATCCAGGGGCAGCACAGCTTCTCTGGGAACCCTGTGCCAGGGCCTTTCCATCCTCTCAAAAGTATTTATTCCTGTTATCTCATATCTAATCTTAACTCTATCTCTTTCAGTTTAAAACCATGTACTCTTTTCAACATGCCTTGAGTAAATAACTTAATGCAAAAATAAAACACTAGCAAGGAGATGGCACAAATCTGTCCATCAGATTTACAATATCAGTGATGGGGTTTGTAACTTGAACCTCATTCTATAAACGTGGTTTTTATCAAGTATAAATGTGATTTTAACATAATTAATCTGAAGCTTGATGGGTTATAAATGCAATGTCAACATTTCCTGGAATGGAATTTTAAGAAGAGTGAGTTTCCTCCTGGCTTTCACTGAATAACTGAGAACTTGAAAAGAAAAATAACTCTTTTTCTTTCATAAAATTGTATCTGTGAGCTCTGTCAGTTTTAGTGTTCCTATCTTGATCTCTGGCAGCCAAGAGCACTGCATATAAAGTTATTCTTTTGTTATCATTGCTTTTCAAGCCGAGAAAGAAACCTCAGGTATTTTTCTATTACTCACAGAGGCAGATCTTCATTTTTTATAGCCAAGATTATCATTCATTTTTCATCCCTTCAAGTTTTAAAAAGCAGAAGATTTGATTCAGACATTCACTCTGGAGCAGCCAATTATAGGTGTCATTTTTACAGTCTGAATTCTCTCTTCCACTGTAAGTTTATTTTTATACATCATAAAATCTCTTCTCGTACCACTGAATTTTGTTAAAGGAACTTTAGGGAAAGCATATATCCAGGTGCAGTTGTCAGCTCAGATACTGTGCACTGATATGTTACTTTTGATTTACAGAGGGAGCTAACAGTGCAGTAATATGAAGTCAAAACGTAAAAAAAGTGTTTCTGTTTTTTTTTGTTCAGGCAAAAAAGGTAATTTTGACAGCATATTTAATCTAAAAAATTTCTGAGCAGCCTTTAGCTAAAAATTATTTTAGCAAAATTTTTAGTAGATACACAGGAGCAATGAAAAAAACCCAAAGGATATATATACTACCACACTAATACAAAGGTTTTTTGTTAGTGTTTTCCCATAAATGAAAAATTATAAATAGGCAGCTCAAAATCAGTCCTCACTTTTCAAATATCTTTTTAACATTATGACCTATGTCCACATTTCTGATAGAAGGAGTATGAACTGAATTAGCTAATAAAATTATAATAATTTATTGCATCATATTGTAATATTAATAAAGGGCACATCATACAATTATGCTAATAAACTTAAATTCCAGTAAAGTTGTGTCATTAAGAAGAATGTACTACATTATGTAATGAGTCTTCTCCTGTTACAAAAATTATAAGAATTATATCAAAATGAAAGCTCCAATTTAATGAATGCTTAAGCAAAGCCTTTATCTTTCAGATAAAAGCCCTGTGAAGGGCTAATTACTCTACAGGAAGGGAAAAACTGAAAAAGAATCTGCTTCAACTTTAGTATTAGAAGACTAAGGAGAGTCAGGGGTAGTGTTTTTTATTTTTGTGCACTGATTTCAGAAAACCAGAGACCATTTTTCCTCCAGTGAATGCTGGCTCTGTGGATGTTGACCAGACAAGTACAAGGACCAAGCAGCTCCAGCCATGCTCTGGTTTTGAATAACTCCAGGAGAGAATACCTCACTGTCCCTTTGTGCAAACTGTTCCACTGTGCAACCACTCTCACATCAAAGAAGTGTTTTTCCACATGAACATTTCCCATTGTCACCTGACAGGGTTTGGGAAATTCCTGAGAGAATTCAGGGATATTGTCCTTGTGCTGGTGAAGCTCTCCTTGGCTGTCAGGAAGATGTGGGAGTCATGACCACGGAGCCTCCTGTCTGCAACAAGGGATTCCAGGAAGAGTTTTTGTCTTTAAAATAAACAAAACCAAAATAATTAACTACCAAATAAATCTTAAAACATAATACCTAAGCCTGAGTCTGATAAAGATAAAAATACTTCGTATTCTTATTCAGACACACCCAAGGTAAGAAAGCAAGCAGAGGCCAATGTCAAATGTGTCTTTAGTGTCTTTTCCTATAAATACAAGAGGAAAACAGGGCAATTACATGCTTCCTTTAGACAGAGGAATAAAAAGGAAAGCAAATTCTTCTTGGAGGTTTGTATAGACACACACACAAAAAATACATGTGCACACATACCCGTGTATAGACAAATATAAACAGGTTCAATATTTCAGAGTTGATACCACCCTGCTGGCAGGAGCTTCACTGAATCAGGAGATAGATGTGCACTCTTTGAAAACAGGTTTTAACTAATTTTCCGGAGCAAGGAGACACCAAATCCATGTGCAATGTCAGTGCTCATTATTTTAATGAAAACAGTCAAAGTCAAACAAGAAATAATGTGATTTAGAAGAGGATTACAGAACAGAAATATTTTTCATCTGTTCACTAAATATAAAACTATCTCACGGAGAAAGAAAGTAGTAATAATAATAATTATTATAATAAATTAAATGCATTGCATATCAGTTGGCTGCTCATTTTTAAATCAATAAACCCAAGACTATATAGTTTGCAATAGGCAACTGAAAGGACAAACCACGTTTTCAGCTGGGGTGAGGGTGGCTGCTTCATTTCCTCTGCTTAAGAGACCTAGTTTCTGATGAAGCCTGCAGTTAATTACGGTTAATCGTCTTCTCTCATTTCATTATGCTTTTGCAAACTGCAAAATATTTCAAGGTAAGTTGGCTAAGAATTATTCAGAGGTGTTCTAAACTGGAGATTGTTTCCTCTTCTCTTTACTTGCCGCTCCTCTGCAGCAAATAAAACGACATCTCTGCACTTTCAGCAGTTTTCATAGTGATCTTTTTGTTTTTAAAGCAAAGGTTGGCTACACAAGCCTGTGGTTTCCAATTTGGGATTCACTGCCTGATGCCCAGTTGGGTTTCCCATCAATTTTTGGATTTTTCTTAAAGACAGAGCTCTCCAGAAAGGAGCTGCATATAAAATTCAACTTTCTACTCCATCTCCTCAAAAGCCACCAGAAGAGATCTTCCTCTGGACTGAACTTCTTTTACATAATAAATGTGTGTTGTTATATTTTTATTTAGAATTACAGCAGTTAATTCTGTTATGAATTTTTTTAAAATTGGACTGTTTATACTAGAAAGTTTTCAGTATGAGTGCAATACTCACAGTGCCATAATTCAGATGCATGAGCACATAAATGGCCTCATAATATAATGAAAATTTTAATTGTGCTTTTTCAGGGCCACAAATTTATAGTGCATACTAGCTGACAAAAATGTAATTGATATACAATTTCCCATTGAATTAATAAAAAGAATAGAATAAACTTCAATATTAAAAGTAAAAACTTACATAAACTGTAAAGTCTGTGGTAATATTTTTACCTTATTTTATTTGCCCTTAACCAGTTTAGCAGCTGTGAAGGAGAGTAAGGTTGGTTTTCCACAAACTAACAGTAGTACACTTGCCAATTTGCCAATACTGTTCACTGAGGTAAAAACAGCAGCGGAGTTTTAGCTGTTGAGTTCAAATCTCTTATTTTTCTGACCAAAATAACTTGGTAGATTTATGGCCAACTGAAAAAAAAAAACCCTCTGTTTGCTTTGGTAATAGACTATAAACAATTATTTTCAAATAATCAATTTTTATTCTAAGTAAACATTGCAGTGCCTCTGAGCAAGCGTTGTGTAAATGTTAACTGTGCTTACCATCAGCAGTGTATTTCTAATCACACTTGATAACACTCAATCTTGTAAAGAATTTTATTAATATTCCAGGGAAAGAATAAAGGCCTGCTCTTTCTCTGGGCATTTAGATGCTGCTGTCACAAACAGCAGAATGGTGAATTTTTTTCCACAGGGTCATACTCAAATCTGTGAGAACCGTTTTGTCCTATAATCATAGCAGAATTTCAGCTTTGCTTTATAAAACAAATTTCTAGCTTCCAGATACCAGAGACAAGACTAAGAACTTAAACCTTAAGTTCATAAAAGATAAATTAAAAAAAAAAAAACAACCCAAAATACTCAAAATTACTTTTATCTTCTCTCATGGGTCTGAGTCACATTTGAAGAGTGGTACTACTGAGATGACTTGAAGGACAAAAGACAATATCTGGTCTGGCTTTGGCAGGAAAAGAACTGTGCAATTCCAACCAGTAACTCCTGTGCTTCACTATGGCTCTAAAACCTTGAATGTAGAAAGAAAAACACTGCCTTTTTTTACTTTTATTTTATATCTAAAACTCAAAACTCTGCCTTTTTAAATTTTTTTTTTAACTAAAACCCAAACACACCCACTGTGGCAAGGCAGGTGAGGAGGGAGGGGGTCACACAGTCTCATCTGTGACAGAAACACTTTGAAACAGAAGTGAATGCCATCAGAAACTGTGTTTTTTCTTTCCACAGGTTCGGAATGCTGAGTTCAAATCACAGGTCTGTGTTGTCACTTTGGAATCTCTGGCAGCAGGAATCATTTGATGAGGATAACTGGAAAATCAAAAGCCTGAAGTTCAACATGCACGTCCAGGCTGGTGTGGGTTCAGCATGGACAGGCACACGTGAAGAGCTGAAATGGGGCTGAAGAAATACTCATTATAAACTTCAGATGAGAAAGGCCCTATTAAAGATTTTTTTTTTTTCCCATCACAGCTCATTGACCCTGAAGTAATTAGCATTAAATATCACTTAGGGAAATTGTTAATCTGTAATATCTGACACAGGGAGAGAAGGAAAGAGGAACTCGAAGTGACTCACATAGCTTTGAACTTTCCTTTCTAAATACCACACAGCTTTCCAATCTAGCAGCAAGTAACCCAAGAGGTGACCCCCAGCCCTCAGGATAATGGAATGAGGGATGAAGTTCCTGCTTATTCTGGAAAAAGGCCCTACAAAATGCTATCACTGGGCATAATCATTCCTCTCATTCCAGCCTGGCTGAAAGGCACTGCTCTCCTACCCAGAATCTTTATCAGTTTAAGTCATGGCTTCCAAGAATTCCAGATCACAACTTGCTGGGTGTATAAACTGTTGTGAATGTTCCTAAGACACTAAAAACTCACTGTTGCCTCTGTGTAAGCAAGGCAATTCTTCTGTCTGGTGACACTTTTGTCAATATTGTATCACCCAGGAAATCCCACTTTATCCTGGAATCACTGAAGTTAAGATCCACTAGAGTGCAATTCCCACCTTTTATCACAAATAGGTTTCAAAAAACCTCTTTAGAGCATTCCTTAGCAACTACAGAAACCAAAATCAGCTTTCACTTTTTCTTTTTTTTTTTTGGGGTCAGAGGGTCCAACAAAAAACCCTCCAGTCTATTAAATAGACAATAATGGTAAAAGAGATAGTTTTTTAAAACAATATTTCTGCCTGAAAAGGGTCACATGATCTACAACAGCATTGTGTGACTTTATACGCAGAGAATGTTTGGCAGCTTTTTTTTCTGATTTTTTTTTTTAATGCAATAAGGGTCTGCAATCATGTTTCTGAAATATATCTCTGAACACTGTACCAACTTCTTGAAGTCAGAGCTTCTTTTGAGCCTTGGAGGTGGCTCTGTAGGGTGGGGGGTTTTGAGGTTTCTTACCTCAATTTAGTGGTATCAGTGTGATCCAAAGTAGCTCTTCAGAAGTCAATGGAATCATCTAACAAAAAGCCCGTATACACTCATGGAATAAAAGGCTCAGAGTCACTGGAATCAATCTGTGGCTGTTTGACCAGGCTGCCTTCAACAGCTGGGTGATGAAAATGTTCTTTGCTGTGAGATTGAATCTGTTAGAGCTTTTCTGGCTCAAATCCTGTATAACACCAAAAGAGAGCTTTTACTCTCCTGTGATACATTTCATTCCTCACTCTGTGTGAATTTTTGTGTGTTAGAACTTCTTTGTGACATGGGAGGACAATACAGACACAAGACTGGTCAAAGCTTTTTTGTACCCTCAAACCTTTTTGTACCAGAGATCTTTGTTCCAGGCAGGCTGGCTGGGCATTTTTCTGAGATAATTTTTTGTGTGTGATACACTGATGTGTGTGTCTGCCTAAATGCTACTATTTGTAAGTTATTCATCTCTCATGAGGACTCTAACTTTTTTTTTTTTTCTGTTATGACCTTCTTTTCACATATTGATTATTTTTTAATAAAGTTTAGCTACTTTAGACTGTTGTGCTATAATGTATTATAATTCACTGGTTACATTAAAATCCCCAGGCCTAATATATTCCTGAAATATTTTTAATGGAAGACTGAAGGCAGAAAGTAGGTAGCTGAAATTCCCTTTCTGCACCAGAAAATGTTGTTACTTTGCTATTTTGATATTTACCACACTGCAAAACATTTCCCCATGCCCACCTCCACAAGCTATGCTTTGTCTTTTATTTCTAATTTCTGCTCAGTAGATATGGATGCATAACAGAGAAATGACATCTTTGTCAAGTCACTTAAACCATGGGTGCTTAACCTTTAATGAGAGTTTCTACAGATATTTTAAAGGAAAAGTTAACCAAGTTGCTCAATTTGGCTCTTTTGACCAGACAAAAAACCAAGAAAGGCCTTTCTAAAATATCTTTGGATCACAAATCTTAAACACAGATCAAAACCTTACTCATTTGAGAAAAAAGAATGCAATTACTTCTTAACCAGTTGAATGTATTAGTTTGTCCCTCTAAAAATATCTTCCCTCCAAGATTTTTTATGTATTTATTTCATTTTTACGCAGCTTTTCCTATATTTTGGAGTTTTTGGAGGGAGAATCCTGTCTCTCATTTATCCCCACTGTGACAGGGTGATCAGTTATCAGGTAAAAAATAGGAAATCAAAAGAGGCAAGTTGTTTGGTTTAGAATGACAGATGGATTGCCTTATTAACATTATGGACTTTTTAAAGGCAAAGAGAAAAAAAAAGAAAAAGGACAAAAAGGAAAAGCAAACGCTTTAAAAGAACTGCAATCTTCCAGGCTGTGCTAGTATTTACCCAATATTCCACCAAATCCCTTCTTATCACTAATTTCAAATAGCATCAAAAGTAAGAAGAGGCAGTTTCTTAACATTTTAAACTTCTTGTAGGCAATGCTCCAGGTAATAGCTCAGTACAGCAAATCTAATTTGTGGATTTGTTCAGACACCCCCAGACACAAACACACTCCACATACAAAACAAGAAATTAATCGACTCTTGGTCTTTTCTTGCAAGACTCGGTCAACACACCTCCTGTCATCTGAAACCTCACTGACTTAGAGATATACTCAGGTCCTATAAATTTACAAAAACTGTCTCCCTAAAAGATCCTCCCATCTCCCAGTTTTTGAAAAGATTATGGTTTAAATACTTAAATATTACTTAAACCTGTTATATGAAAAAATACTGCTTTATTTGACTATAAATATTTGAAATACTTCTGTGAACGCTCTAAAACAATGAAACCACCAAATTTCAGCTTAGAAAGAGAAATATTTGGCTCCTTTTTTGTTGCTTTTTGGGGGGTACTTTTTGTAGTTGTATTAATCTTATGTGGAATGGACTAAACTTAAATTTTTTCAAAAATATTGTCTAAATTGGCTTCTGGCCTCTTTATAAAAGTCTGCTGCTTTTCTTGTTAGGAAAGGCTGTAGTCTTCATTACAGAACTTTGTTGAGGCTGGGGAAAATCCAGATTAATCTGACATGGTTTTCTGGTTTGTTTTGGTTTCGTTGTTATTTGTTTGTTTGTTTTGAGGCGTTTTTTCTGATAAGAAAAATGAAGTAATAAAGTTCTCCTCTGGTCTTCTAAAACCGTGGAGGCTCTACTACCTATTTCAAAAGGGCTTTCCAGCACTGAAATTTTCTGCTCTAAAATTACCTAGTGTTCCATTTCTTGCTATTGTCAGGGGAAAAGAAGTGGCCTTTCCATTCACATTTTTATGCTCATCTTGAGGCTACACAATACTCACAATTTTGACCAGACATAAAATTTACAGACAGCCCTAATGAGGCCTGTTTATATTCAAGAGAATCTGACTCGTTCCAGCCATACATCTTTGAGTTCTGCAATTTGTTGACATGTAATTTGTCAACATGTAATTTGTCACGGGCTCAGGGGATGTCCTGGGAGAAATATGAGGGCTGAAACCTATAACAGGCTGTGTCAAAGCTTTGCTCTGTGCCCTCCTGCAGTGAAAGTGCATTTCAGAGGCTCAGCTCGCCTGCTTTTGGCCACACATCCACCCCTGCACATGCACCAATAGAGGTGTGATGGCCCTCTCTCCCTCCCTGTGTATATTTTGGTTTTGTATTTATTTGGACCTGCCTGATGCTGCATAAATGTGGGAATCCCAACACCTGAAGGGGTATAAAATTTGCTCATTAGCTGTATTCCTTTCATCCTGTCATATTAAAACAGCCATTTTATTATGCCATTTGTTGTCAGGCATTTCTTACTGAGATTTCAGCACCTCCTCTGTACCTCTCATTCACCATTCCTCATTGTAGAATAGAAGTCAAATTTAAGGTGAAACTTTAGGGAGAGGAGTTAGATTTTTTTCCTCCCATCCATCCTCCTCACCAGAGTAAGAAGCCCACTGCCAGCATTTAAACTTTTATGCTAAAAGGCTTTACCCTGCATGCAGCAAAACAGCTGCTGATGTGCATGTGGACAACTGCTCTCATTTCCTTCTGTCTTGATTCACTTTCCCAAATTCTGGGGGGTTTTCTTCAGGTAACACCTTCAAGCTGAGTTTTTGCCAAATCATTCCCTCTGTTCTCCTCAAGGAGTCTGGGGTTAGTGGCTGTACTGATATTCCTACACATTATGGCATTGTGCTAATTAAGCTTTACAGCCTGGTCATCTAATGAACTTAAAGTCCATGACACAGTTGTTGCTTGAGTGCTGCACTGAAGTTCTTAAAAGCCTTTACCAAAGTCAGGTGAGTGTTAAATGATCCACTTTCATAACATTTTCCCAAGTAATTTAGATACTGATTTACACCACGACTGTGGTACTGTAGCTCAACCAAACTACAATTTTGTGGGGCCCAAATGATGTAATTTTTGATATTGAGGAAGTTTTATGGTAATAGCATTCCAAAATGTCTTAAATTAGGCAGCTGCAAATCAACGGTTACTCTGAACATTTGAATTTAAGTATTTTCATTAAGCCTAATATAAAAAGAGCCTGCCAAATTAATCTCCTCTTGGATGCCAAAATTGAATGTTTCAGGAATAATATTTTTAAATACAGATGATTATACATGAAACAATTAAAGCAATCTCACGGTTCATTCATTTTAAAGACCTTTAAATCATTCCAGTCTTGAATCTAATTTTAAACTTGCAAGCATTACTGAAGTGACTTGAAGTGTTTAATGCAATACATATGGGAAGGTAATGTTGATAACTTCCCTTGGGCTAGGCTGAAAACAAATGGGATTTTGCAAGTTGTGCCTGGAAGAACAGCTCTTTCCCTAATAATTGAAAATCAGACAAGTTTCAGAGGACTTATTTTTGTTAAATTCATTATGAGCTTCTTAACCAAATCTGCCTTACTCTGCTACCACATTTTCCTTTCAGCAGTTATTGAATAACACTGACATTCATCCAATGATTCTAAGAACCTCTAAGGGAATGCCATAAACCAAGGAAGAACTAACCTTTAAGAGGTTGCCTAAGCACATCCACATTCCCAAAATTGCACAGAAACCTTATTAAAAAAAAATCCCACTGCAATAATATCATTTTTTTTTAAGATTTATATGTTTATATTCAACCATTAATTCATCTTTAATCTCTGTAATTAGAAAAAACTAGTATTTGATTACAAGAAATTCTTCAGCCCTGAAACAATGCTAAGCTGAAGACTGGAAACCACCCATGCAAAGTTTGTATTCGTGTTTCTGGTTTGAGATTTCCTGTTCAGTGATCATAATGTGCACATTTTGCACAGGAACACATTTCCACCTCCTTGTCCCTGCTGTGAAGTACCTGTGATCCCAGCTGTAAATGCAATAATAGAAAATAATTTTCTTTTAAATAACCCTTTATGTTCACTCCCCACAATAAATTCCTTGAATAGCTTTCCACTCTTGCTATGGTTACAGACCAGGGCTACTTGCAGAGTTATTCCTTTTTTGCAAGGGGGAAAAAGGCAGGAAAGAGCTTGAACTAGGCAAGAAGAGAACTTACAAGGGTCCTGTTCTCAGTGACAGCAGCTAACTAGGCATAAAAATGGGCATGGGGAGAGATAACAACGTGTCTGACACTTCCATCTGCCCCATCCTCCTTGTTCCTGCTGGAACACTGAGCTGGTGGAAAGGAGTCTTATTTCAAGCCTCATGTTCTGTTTTGCCCTTGCAGCTACCTGAATTACTGCACAGATGGCAGATGGTGCAAGGATATTGCACCCATGCTCCATTTCCACAGAGTCAGAGTACAGAATTCCTGTCCTTCGTAGTTATTCGCAAAATAAAGCATCTCACAATGCTCTCTCTCTGTCTGCCCCTGCACTGGAGTGTCACTCCACCTTCATTTTGTGCAAACTCCAGGTTTTTAGCCTGAAAAGTTGTAAAAAATGGAAAGAACTGCGTTATCAAAAGAGCTTTAGACAAAATCTTCTAACAGTGTTAATTTCCTGTCTAAATATTTGTGTCATGCTTCTGCATACAATGTTTAGGCCAAATTTTACATTTGAAACAGCAGTATTTTATATAACTCAATTAACAAAATGTGGTTACCCCCTGCCCCAACTCACAAATCATTACAGCACACCTAGAATCTAAACATTTACCTGTAACTATGAAAATTACCAATTGCACAACATTGTAAATTATATTGCTTCTGATGCTGACCTAATATGTAACCTAGACTTATCTTCAGTCTTGTCATGCTTCGTTTGGGTATGAATTGCTTCTATTTCACTTGCAGCCTTCAATTTAATATAACAATAACATCTAGAAGTAATCCCTACTATTTATCTTACTGTGGATTGTAGATAAATCTCCTGTGATTGTATTAGTAGGTACAGTATTTTAATTTTTGTGAAAAACAATTTTTTGTTGTCATGGTGCAGCTGAAAATTATTTTCTAATCTCTCTTCTCTCCAGCATCATGCCAGGGTTGGCTGGGATTTAAAACTTAACTCTTTTATTATTGTTTTTCCTTTTATTACAGCTTTGAAGAGGGATTTGGGTGAGGCCAAAGAATTATAAAACTTTGCTAGGAAAGTTATAAACGAGAGGAAGCATTATGAAATAAACCTGATGGAGTGGAGTTTGCTGTTTAGTTTTGTAATTCCTAATGAGGAAAACAACTGCACACCTGCTGTAAGTGGATAAGATTCAGCCTCTGTTGCCTCTTTCTGACAACAAAGAGAACCCAGGGGATACAGAGCTTAAGTAGTAGTCATATTATAACTGTTTTAAGTGCTGGTGAGACCATTAGTATCAGTGATTTAGCTAAACTCCTTATTTTGCTTTCAGAGTTGACTCCTCTGTCATGGCTGGGGTTTGAAAATGTATAATAATTGGCTGAATTCTTTTTTTTTTCAACTAAAAAGTCCTGATTAGCAAACCCCATGTACCCATGGCTACAATTACAAAAGGAGTTATCCAACTAAGTGAGTTTTCAGATGCTCAAGTACTTCTTGAGAACTAGGCTCCAGCATTGAGTCTATCTGATATAATTATTATCTTGCCAAAAGAGTTATATTCTGTCAAAGGCTCAAACATTTATTTTCCCTCTCCTCTCTCCCTCATTTTCAGCTATTCCTGGTCTTTGGAAGCTGCTCATTTGCTTCAGCCCTCATTTTCTCTGGGCTCCTTTCTGTGCCTGCCCTTTGCTGGTGCTCTGTGCAGGACATTGCGGAGCCCAGGTTCAGCCACTCTCTACTGTGATTGTCCCATTCTCAACAGAAACTGGAATCTGGGCTGGACACATTCCCAGGACTCATCATCTCCATTATAGAGTTTGATCAGTTAGTTAGTGATGCCTCCCAAGGTTTTTTTTAACATCAACAATGTGGTGTGTAAATGACAAAATATCAAGCATTTCTAACTCTTTAATCCAAATTTATTTCCCGTTATTAGTGTACTACCTAGACAAGTCTGCTTTGTCCTGGTAGGTTCTATCTCATTTTCACAACTTTTCTTTGTAGTTTTTTTTGGAACCATCTCTCTTTAAAAAGTTATCCAATTATGCTAAACCTTCTTTTTAAATAAAGCTTTCTCAGTTTTCTGAAATATTTATTATTAGAAATCTATTACCTAGTAATGGGAATGAAAGAGTTTGTTAAGTTGTAATTTGAAAATGTAAAAATTTCCTTTTTTTTATGTTACAGGCTTAAAATAACTGAACCACCTGTCAAGTTTTCCTCAGTCTTAGGGTACAATCCATTATTGTTTGTATTTTACTGAAGGTGAATTTCTAACTCCTTACAAAAAAGTTACAAAGAAACATTTGAAGGAAAAGTCAACTCCTGCTTCACAAGGATATGTCTTCCCACCCATGCAGATTTGTCAGCCATGTTCATTCTGCAGAATTTGTCCCAACAAACCCCTCCTTCCTTGCCCTGTGCACGTCTTAAACTCTGCAGAGATGGAACGTGTCAATAATCAATTTAATCCAGTTCATGGCACTCCGAGCGTTCGCCACAGAAATGAAGAATTTGTGCTTTACAAAGCTGCGCGCTCTTAAGAAAATCCACTCTGATGAACACTGGTGGAAAAATGGCATTGTGTGAGTTTGCTTTGAGTGAGCCTACATAAAGCACACTGGTTATGAATTATTAATGCAATAAGCCAGAAGGCTTAGGAAGAAAAGCCCTCTAGGAGAAGGGAAAAGGTAGTGTGGGAAGGCTTCATTTACATCAATTATTATTCAGCACCAGCGCATTTTTCACTCAGCATTTTGCTGCGATCTGAGCCTGGCAGTGAAGCCTGTGAGCATGCAGGAGGAGGAAAAGATCGGGGAAGACACAGCCTGGGGAAAGTCACTGCCCTGAGCAAACTCTCAGGTAGGGGAATCAAAGGCAATAATCGCCTCCTCTGATGGGCTCCTGGCAGCGCCTCTGGTTCGCTCAAACGCTGCCCAAAGCCCAGGCTGCAGGACCAGATCAGCAGTGGCAGCTCTGAGCACGACCTGGGAGCAGAGGTTTGTGTGCACCTGAGCAGAGAGAGAGTGCAAAGCCAGCCCTGGGGTGATCCCGACTGCCTGAATCTGTGGGAGGTGATTTTTAAAAATAAAGGTGAGGACGTCGTGTATGAGGAGCTGTATTACAGAAATCCAAATAATTGGTAATTGGAGAGGGGTAGCACCGCCCTCATCATCAAACTCTTTGAACTATAGTTACCTTTACTTAAATAAAAAATACACATTTTTCACTAGCAGGAGCTCAGTTGCTCCAACCCACATTAGAATGACTGCCAGGTGTGAGGGAGAGGTAAGGGCAAATAAAGGAATCAAACCCTAGATTTCAAAGCAAGGTTAATAACTTTCCAACTCAAAAACGGAGCTGTAGTTGTATCTTTATCAAACACTATGTCTTCCTGGCTCTGTTTTTGAAAGCAGCCCAACATACTGATCCCCACATTTGGCAGCAGAAAAGGTGTAAGTTAACCTGCATTTATCCCTGCATTTCCAGACATTTTATGGAGAGAAGATATTAGTCCAGCTTGTTTTGCTAGGTGTTAGCAACATATTTGTATTTTTAAATTCCTCTTACTTTTTGCCTACAACAAAATTCAAGGCTAGCAAGCAAGAGTTGCAGTCCTCAAAGGAAACTAATCATTTGTGAAATAGTCTGTTTGGAAAATAATCTAGACTCCTCTTTTTCTTACAGAAGGGAATGCAGAGTCCCAGAATTTTTTTTAAGGAAGTCAACATTTCTTTGCATGAAAAACAAGAGATTAATTTTAAAATTTTCCAGTGGTTTCTGTTTCCAGTATGTAAATCTGAGTATTTGCAGAATTCATTATACTTCCCTAAAGGTTCTGGAAATGTTAAACTAGCATTATTCAATTATGTAAAGCAGCAGGAAAGCCTTTCTTCTTTGTGTCTTGATATACATAATAGCATAAGTCAATATTAATGCTAATATTAATTGAAAAATAAATGCCATTTTATTATTGTTGTCAGAAATAATAAATATGAAACCCTGATTAAATAGATAGACAACCCTCCAGTTTCCCCACTTCATAAGATTACTTTCAATGTTTGCTTAGACTGCAATTAGTCATGGGTCAAAATCAACTGTTCTAGGGAACCTTGTTTAAAATCTGGGCTAATATTTGGCCTCCTTTTACCCCACGAGGAAAGTTCAGTGGGCTCCTCTTCATGTGAAAATCTCCAATTACGTTTTAAAGAGCCCCTCCTTCCCATGCTTCGGTGGCTTTTACTCCAGACATCCTAACTGCCATGAAAATAAATGGACATAACAAAGATATTTCCTAGGGTTTTGAGTTTTTGTCTTGTCTGATAATTCTCTTTCAAATGAACACACTCGGATCATTCAGACTCTTGCCCAGAAGTGATTATAAATACATGCATAAATCTGAGAACACCAAAGGAACATCACAGATAAAATTTTGGCTCTTGAACTCTAAGCTAACTTCTCACTCATTAAAATTAGTTTTAACTATACAAGTTTAGAGAAGTAATAAATAATTAATGGACATACCCACAGCTCTCTCCAAACTGATTTCAAACACAATCATGTTCTGTTTAATCCTCAAATTATAAAATGTAAGATAGGGATTGGTGACTCTTCACTAGGGAGCTGAGGGCTTGCCTTGCCATTACCCTGACAGAATTTCCCTGACCTGTGTGATGTTCCTGATTTTCATTATTAAAAGCAGGTTCAAGGCCAAGGAATGAGGTGAAAGTTACAACTTGGGAAAGAGTGTTTAATGCTGACATCTTGCTTCTTGATATTGATCTTAATTTTTAGTCTTCCATCTTTTTTTTTTCCACAATAAAACTCAGAAAGGTTGTTAAAAAAACCCATGTTAAATAAAATCAGGTTTATTTCCTATCGCTGCAATTTTGTGTTTACAACAACGGGTTGTTCAGAAGGCTGTTCCCTCAAAAGAAAACATCATGAAATTCCTCCGTGTGCAAAAGCAGGCTCCTTTTCCCTTCCTTTTCTTTGAGTCTTGCAGCAAGTGTATAAGGCTAATTTTGTCCATTATCTTTGTGATTTCAAACAGCAGCACGACAGGCACACCTTTAATACCTCTCACAAGAATGGCCAAAATTGATACAGTGGAATATTGTACAGAAAATGAAGTTGGGTATTGTAAAAAATCTGTGCTAAATAACAGAATAAGTGTTCATATAGCAGTTTTGATAGGTAATTCAGTCTGAATCACACAAGGAATGGTAACATAAGTGAGCAGGGTGAGATTTGGGAAGTTTTGCTTGAGGTCCGTTGCTGAGGTGCTGTGTACTCTCGGAAAGTTTTTTTCAGTACTGGTTCCTTTGCTTTGTTTGCTACTTTCTGATTACCCTTTCTGTGTAAATTCTCCTGTTGGACCACCCCTCTGCATGCAGTGGCAGAGCACTTGGGGCTGGTGCCTGGTCTCTAAGAACCATAAAATATTACACCCGTACCATGGGTTTGGGTTTGGGTTTTAAGAGGGGTTGTTTTTTAATGTTTTTTTCCCTATAGTTGCTGCACTGGAGATGACAAAAATCCTCCAGGGCACCATAACATTACATTTGAAGTTATTTTTGGACAAAGGAGGAACATCCAGAGACTAAAACAGAGTTACCAATGCAGCGGGATGGAGTGCAGAGGTCCCAGTGCTTGGGGATTTCAAATGCAACCCAGCCAATTCTTCTCTTCTGCCTTTTGTGGCACCTTTATCCCTCATTAGGTGAGAGTAGGAAGCTCTGACAGAAGGATTCCACTGATTTTCCTCTCTTTTGCCTGAGTCAAAACTGCAGAGAAGGTGTCCAGAGCTTGCAAAGGTCTGTAATAAAGGAGATCTATATTATTTTGAGGCTCTATGGTAAATAAACTAAGCATTACTCAGAACTCATGTTTGGATGTGTTTTCCAAACTGCAGTTGAGTTCTAACAGCAAAAAACCACATGGGCCCTTTTAATTGAGATGCAAACCTTCCAATACATTTTAGTCCAAGGCAGCCAAGATTTAAGTGCTTCACTACTGAGGCTGCATAAGCTCCAGGAAGCTGTAATTCATTAATGGAGATGAGGAAATTCACTTCTATAATTAACAATTCTCATTGAAGACTGTATTCTTCAAAACCACAGATTGTAAGAACATTGCACAAAAGCAAATGTCAGCTCTTTGTGACTCAGAATTAATTAATATTTCTAAAGCCTTTAATATATCACTGTGTTAAAATAGGAATATTATCTTTCTTGGTAGTACCTTAGAAGGAAAGTAAACTGAATAAGAAATCCACATGGCTTCATTAATTAGTCAATGGAAGAATTAAACCTTATTTTCCTGTATGCTTTCACTTCATCATAAAATGGTAAGACCTAAACCTATGTATAGCAGTTGGGAATTTGCCTGGTTTTATTCACTTCTCTCAATAAAATTAAGAAAAACAGGCTCATTTCCTTAATGCTATTTTATGTACATCATTCTTTATGGTGACTACATTACAATTCTAGACCTTACACAAGGTCTCTAAGTTCATTCCTAGCTTCTCTTTTGGTGCTGATCAAAGAGATTCCCCTAAAATTAAATTTGAAAAAAAAAATTGGGAATAGTTAAAAGGCTGAATGAGCAGCCCTGTTTTTAATGGGAAAGCAAAATAAAGCAAAATTTTAGAAAGTCTTTTAATAGCAGCAACAGCTCCCCACATGGCCTCAGATCCTGTTGTCCAGCAGACAGAGCCTCTTCTCACCAGGCTACTGAGAAAATGAATTTCTCTCTAAGATTCTGATATAGCCTTCACAGTATTTCAAGTATTTTACATTAAAAAGTCACAAACCAAAGTATTTCAGGATGTAAGGAAGTCCCACAGCAGCTTGGGTTGCAGGAGCACAGCTGCATTCGAGTGGGAAGGATTAGCTTTGAGCTACAAGAACAAAAGCCACTGCACTATCTAATCTGGAAATAAAAGAGTGGGTAAATAAAGAAGGGGTTTTCTAATAAATTATTTCTTTTTATATGATTACTTATATTTATATTAAGGTACAATGAAATTTGACTGACATTTACAGGGAAGCTGAAAGAACTGCTGTTTCCAGAATGGGTTGATAGAGTCTAAAGGAAGCATATTTTGGTGTGGAAAAGGGACCTCAGCTTCACAAGAAAAACAAGGTCACATGCATCTCAAACAAATGCATTCAGCTTGGTGTCTGGACTTCCAAAAGCAGATAGAAAGTGAAAGCAGGTAAAAGGCAGCAAAAGGTGGCAGAATATAACTGTTGTGAGGATTGAGCAGTTAATCACCTCCCACAAGAGGTGGATAAACTTAGAAGTCAATATAGATAAGCAAGAGATTCTTCTGGGAAACAAAGATGAGGTAAAGTGTGAAATGGGCACTTTAAACTGAATTAGCCTCCCTCTAGACTCTATCTAGGGTCGATCACTTACCAGTGTGTGAGTCAAACCCCTACATATCAGCTCAAGATTTGATTAACTGAGAGTAAGCCTTCCTAATGCTTGTGCCAAGGGAGTTACAAGGGTAGGAGTAAAGCTCCAGAAACCTCTGCAAAAGTCTATTACAATACTTAGATTAAATAGGTCACACCCCACTCTGACCTTCCTGCATTCCTTCCACATCTCAGCCTCTCAGTTAATATTTGTTTGCATTCATTTTCTACACTATACCTGGCCAATTTTTGATTTTTGTGCTGCTCACCCTGGCCTTGAGGCCACCAGGGACACTGAAAGGGTGAGCAAAAGGCTGCATATCACAGGGCTGAAAAGGTCATCTCTGAAGGGGAGAGGTTGTCTTAGTGGTTAGCAGATTTTAAATTGTGGAAAATAAAAAAAGCCTCAAAACTCTTAGAAAGCTGTGGGAAACCAAATATCAGAAATGTAAGGAAGTTACAGTAAGCAAGGTCAGTAAATAATGGAGCTGTATGCAATATCAAGTACAGCCTAGAAAATAAGTTAACTAAGATAGTAGAAAATGTATGCTTAATAATGAACTATTATCCATTGTCCTAGACCATTACAAGAAAGCATTGTTAGAAAAAAGAGTACATGAGCTTTTGGAACTTGGCTAAAGCAACTGCCTGTAAATCTGCAATTGGCTGAAAAGTTTTTAAAATGCACCATAACCAGGAAATCTTTGGCTGATGGTGCAGTGGCTGAAGCTGCTTCCATTTCCTTTGCATAGCCTTGTCAAATGAGACTGATAATTATAATGGAATAAAAGCTTCAAGACAGCCACTCCAGCCACCCTGTCTCATTCGTGAACATTATAGTTCCAACAAAAATCTACAGATTGCTCCTGCCTCATGCTTTTTCAAGAAGGTAGCATGAGTTCCAGGAGGAGACAGAGTTTATTGAAGGACTTCATTGCAGGTGTAGAGGGAACAACCAGAGCCAAAAGTGGTTTAGTTGAACAGGAAGAGGATCAAGAGACTTGTGGGAAATGAAGCCTTGATTTACTTGGTGAGGGATATATCAGGGGAAAATTTGCATTCTTTTACAAGAGGAAACTGCTAGATTAAGAGAAAAGCTGGAAAAGTCTAATGCTCAATTCAAAGGAAGGAAAAAACAAATGTTTTATTCATAGGTAGTCTTCCAAGAGCTGGATGGGCTTGAACAGTAATAAAAAAAACAGTGTGAGATATCTGGCAGTAAGTTACCAAAAACTTTGATAAGCTTGTCATTTTTTCCCCTATTTTTATCTAAATCCAGGCCTACACACAAAGCAGGAACTCTCACCATACAGCCCAAAGAATCAGTGAGACAGCACACTAGAGTGATGTGGAAGGACAATGAGTTTAAATATCAGAATTCTGTTTCCAGTTCTCCTCTCTACTATACTATTTATGTAAAATCTAACGAAACTTTATTCCAGGTTTTATAAAACTCCTATTTACTGGAAAAGTACTTTTATACTAAAAAGTATAAGAGTACTTTTCCAGTATTATTCCTGTGATCCTTTCTGTTGTCAGCTGGGAGCATTCAGCACAAACAGATGGCCTGTTGGCTAAACCAGCACCCAGAAACAGCTTGTTTAGGAAGGATCCAGAACAGATTTGCAGCCACAAATTCAGCACAAAAACATCACCTGGAAACTCAGGCTGCTGGTCCTGCTGAGAGAAGGAAGATGAGGAAGAAAGGAATTACATGGAATGGATATGGCATAACCTTTACCAGAAAAGGCTGGAACCTCTTCCTCCTGCTTAACACTAAAGGTAATTTTTCCAGTGATTGATCCTGTCATCATGAACAGGATATTTGTGTACATAAAGATGTCTGAAGAGTGGAAATAAAGGCAAGCAAACTCATGGGAAGGTTTCAGAACCTGGATCCAGGCTGCTCTGCTACATAGAACTGGTGTCAAGAGGTGGTTTGCTCCAGCCACTCGATTTTCCCTGGGTGGCATGGATGAATTGTGAATTATCACCTCATCTTCCTTAATTAACCATACCAAACTCCTGCACTTTTCAACGTTCATCCATTACTGCCTCCACCCCGACACGTTGTAATGGACATATTAAATGGCAGGAAACTGCTGCTGGTCTCAGTGCATGGAATAATGTGTTCCCACTTCCACACAGACGAGAAAATTAACAATCGGAAATGAGGCGACCTGGAATATGTATTTCTCATGAATCACTGACAAAATATTTTATGACCTCCTGCAAGATAAGAGGCAAGACAAAGGAGATATTAGTAGATTTGTTAAAAGGGAGAATAGTTTTGGCAGAATATAATTCTTTTCTATTTCAGAAGTATATGTGGAGGAAAAGTTTCCCTGGAAAAGAGAAGGTACAATTTAGGTTAGACTCTTACCCAGTGTAAGGTCATTAATACACTCATTTAGGAACATAAATATACCCTTCATAATGGTTTGCTGTCAGATCTCAGCATTTTATTGTACCATTTAAGTAGATGCTAAAGCTGAATTGCCCTAAATAATTTCCTATATTTATGTATTTAGTTTTCCTTGTATTCCTTATAATTCCTTAAATTTATGTATTTAGCTTTTCTAGTGTTGCTTTACAGTGATAATAGCAGAATAGCAAACAGAAATAAAACTGCTGCGTTTGTGTTGGAAACATGATTTGTCAAAAATGGGATGGAAGAGAAGGGCAGAGAGGAGAGGTCTTATCTGCCACATTGCATACTTTTACCTTCCCATTCAAAAATTAATTTCAGCAAAAGCCAATTATTTTTCTGCATGACATTGATTGTACCATTACAGAATTCTGAAACTGAGGAATTTTTTTTTCATTTTTATTTCTGAAAATGTGAAAAGTATTAAGTATCTTATTTTTCCCTTCCTCCTGAATTTTTCATGGTTGAAATTAGATAACATGGAAAACAGAGAAAGATTCTCCTTTCCTTGCATTCCCTTCCCTCTCCTTTCTTTCCCTTCAGGTAAAGTAGTTCTGAGATTTTAAGTAAGAAAAGTAAAAATAGCATTTTTTTAATACTGGGTGAAATGGGGTTAATTTTTATGTATTGACAATGGTCTTGGCTTGGTTATGTTTGGTTTTTTTGTACACAGACATAGAATTATTGATAAAGGTGATGATGATGTTGATGAGAATATTAAAAAAGGTGACTTTTTAAAGCAAATGGATCCCCTAAAAAAAAAAATCACTTTTTAAAATATGTAAATGGAGAAAAAAAAATCTCCTTAAAAATCAGCTTCAAATTTTAAAAGCAAAAAATATGATTGGAAGTATTACACCTGGGAGATGGTTTAGCTGCCATGTATCACTCACACAACAAGAAAAATGGTTCAAGATTCTTAGTCAGATAACCAGATAACTTAAGGTTTCTTTCTTCCCTGAATATGTAAAAAATTGTTAAAATGCTTTGGCTTCTGGGAAAAAAAAAAAAGAGGCAGCCAGAAAATGCCAATATAGCACCTCTTCTGTAGCTGAACCTTGTTCTGAGACACTCCATGATTGTGTGGTGTCATCAATTAAACAAAGTGGGCAATGAACCACAGGGCACTGCTCGGGCAAAAGCCTTTAACCTTCTCCATTTCCTCACAGAGGTGAAGTTAACACAGCCAAAGCTGCACCAGGCACAAGCCCCCAGAGGCTTCCACGTGAAATCTTGCAGGTTTTGTAATAACCCTCAAGGTACTCAGATACTTCCCCTATCCGTGTCTCTTGGAAAAATCCATCCTCGTTCATTCCCAGGCTGTGCACCAACCCTGACAGAGCCACACCACCAGGAGAGAGCTCCCAGGAGGGCTGGGCAGCCTCTTCCTCCACAGCCTGCAGGTGAGTGGGCAGCCCCTGCACACCTCAGGGGTCAGTGGAGCCTCTCTGCCTGCTGAACCTCCCTGCCCTAAAAATCTTCTATCACCCACCCTGTTGTGCTGGCAAAACAGAACAGGTGAGTAACTTCCTCTGAAAAGACACAAAGGGAGGACTGAAAGTGATGCCTTAAGTTTTAGCTTTTATGTTTTTTAGATTCAGTGCTGTCTTAGTGGTACTTTTAGGTTTCATGTTAAGGGCTACTAAGCTCTCTTCATAGAGTAAATAGACAAAAAATTCCTTCTCTTACTTAACACCAAAACCAACTTTCAAACCCAAGAACAAAAACAACAGTAAAGTAAAAAGAATAAACAAAGAAAATAAAACTTCATAACCTGAAGCTGTGGTTAAACAACTCTAACATGCTAATAAACTAGAACTTATAAAAGTGTAATAATAATCAGTCATAATCAGTCATCCATTTTGTGACCATTTTGAGTTCATCTTGGGTGTAGCCTGGCCGGGCTCTTGTGCTGCCCAGGTGTACCCATTAAAGCCTTTTAATAAATCCCTACTTTATCCTTTTACTCTGTCTAGTCTCTGTTGCAGGTCAGCCTCCAGAAGGCATCAAAAGAAGAGGTGTTCTTGTGAGGGAGGAATGGACTAAAGCCCTCCCCTGAGGTGAGACCTGGGCTCTGGGCAGTGGGAAGGAGTTCTAAGAAGTTATCATCATTTGTAACTCCACAAAATATCCCATAATTTCCAAAAATTCACTGGGTTTAATCTTTCACATAGCGATGTCATTGCTCTCTGCCATCTCATTTTCCCACTTGTCCTGATACTCATTAGAGCACCATCAAAACACACTTTCATCAATTCTTTTTTTTCTTATTTTCTCAACCCAGTCTTGAGCTACCCATGGCATCTCTCTTAACTCTCCCCACCCTTACAGAAACCCAACAGGAGCACTGGTGACATCTGCCATGCCACCAAAGCCTGGCTGATGCAGCAGCGTGGGCTTTGCCAGAGGACAGCCATCTGTGACAGCCCCTCTGCCAGACTGCCATGGATTATCCTCTCATGGATAATATCTGCTGTGCTCAGACCAGGGCAATCAGAACCTTCCTCTCACAGCCCTGGCTCTGGCTGCTTCCTGGCTCCATCCTGGAGCAAGAGTGATGAGGATTCAGGAAGGAAACCTGGTGTTGTGAAAGACACGGTGATGGATACGAGTCAGGCCCCTGGTGAAGGTCTCAAGGACAGCCACGGTGTGTTCCTGCTCCTCTCCCCACCACCTGCTGCAACAACCACACACACCCACACGTGGTGCAGCCTGGAAAACAAATCTGCCCCTGCTTTCCACTGAGGAACATGTTCACTGTGCTAATAATGCAAGTTTTTACCTGATCATTAATCAGCTGCTGAGCTGGCCTCTGCCCACCTACCTGAAGTGAAGAGTCCCAAATGACCTTCTAACTATTTGGTAAGAGAAAAAGAAGTGTGTTAGAATTTTATTATAGGGTAAGTAGTCTAAGGAGAGACAGATGACACAATGGAGAAAAAGAGTTCTGACTGTGGTTAGGTGACTTTGCCTGAGGCTGAAGTGACTGATCTCAAATGATTCCCCCTCCAGCTGCCGCCAGATCACAATTACACCTTTAGATGTTCCACCAAACACCCAGTGATTGCAGTTTCACCCCATTGTGTTGTCACACTTACGGCTATGGCAAGTTTTCAGACAACATAACAAGAAAATGGCAAAAACACAGTAAAACCGAATATTTTTAAGCACATATCTCTTGAGGGGTCAGAAAACATTTCTTGCTAAACACAGGTTTCATGAGATGCAATTTAATTCCCCTTTCTGCCCGTTGATAGAGAATTTTTAGGGTACTGCAATGCTCCAGAGGTCAAGGGAAATTTAACAGTGTTTTTACTTTTCTTTAGTCCAAAGGCAACTGCACATCCATTTCCTCAAATATTTATCTTATTCTTAACAGCTTTGCTGCTCTCCTTTTCAGCTGAGCTGATACTGGATGGTGGAAAGTATGATAATTTATGAAAGTAGTGAAGGGTGTGATTATTGGGATGTGCATTTTTCAGTTTGTAGCACCATAAGATAAAGCCAAGCACAAAGCAAAAGATAGATGAAACTTTACAAGCCTTGTTTTCATTTAAAAATCATGTTCAAATTTTAATTCTAAATCTTTCCTTTACTGAAGAAAAACCTGGCAAAATTTCATCCAGAAAAATGATAAATTTCCAGGAATGCAACAGAAAAAGAATAATTAAAATATGATCGTGTTTTCAAGAGTGGTTTTGTAGGGAGAGCCAGATTATGTAATAGACACTTATAGAAGATATGACAGAACTCAAGTTTGCTTGATTTGCCATCCAGGAAAAGCAAACTTTGTTTACACTAGCCTTAGGACTTTTCAACCCCATACATTGTTTCTCCTGTTGAAATTAACAAAACTTTAGTTTAAGGAGTTCACAGCTGTCAAAGGGAGAATCTAAAAATGCCCTACCACCACCACTCAGTACCTCACAGCAGCCCCTAGGAATGTCTGTTCCACAACCAAGAGAGCAGCTGAAGTTCCTGTAGCCAGGCTAATTTTAAATTAGCCAGCACATGCAAAACTCAGCACAGCTGAGACAGGTTCACACAGCTCCTCAGAGGCAGATTGAGCAGCTTGCTCTGAGCACTGAACACCTCCAATTACAACATCAGTACTTGAGCTGCCTTGTTTGGGGCCAGCTCAGTGAGATCTATGCGTTCAAAGGGCAGAGCAGACCTCCTCTTGGAGAATAACACCTAAATGAAGTCTCAGAACGAGTAAAGGAAAAAGGAAAACATCACACAAAGATACAGAGAAAACAGTGGGAAGTGCACTTCCAGCTGCTTCAGACCCCTCCTGGCAATCACAGTTAGAAATGAGGCTTTGTTTATAGAGAGAGTTCTCAGCCTTGCATTCCTAAATTCTGTGGACAAGAGCAGCATGAATCGCCTCTCTTTGATATCAAGAGACCAAAGTGTTCCTGCAGACACAGTGATTCTATGGGACAGCTTGCTTGTGCATGAAGTTGTGCATAATGAGACTTAATGAGCTTAAAGAGCTACCCCTGCCTTTCTCTATTTGACCACATGCAGTTGTTTAATTTCCCTGGTGGTAGAAAGCCCTGGCAGACAGAACAGGCAGTAGGTTTGGGTAGCTTGGCACTCTGAACCTTTCTCCATGTCATTACAGTGACACTGGGAAAAGCAAGGGTCACAGGCAAAAGGTAGTGATGAAACATTCACTCTGAGTTCTTTCTAGTTGTATTACTGAGCCATCATCCTTTAAACTGCTCACTATTTATGGTGTGCACAAAATACATAATTAATTGCCCAATTCAACACTAGCGCTGTGGTCTGTGACAGTCTTTCATTTATCCAAGCATGTTTTCTCTCTCTCTGGGTTTATGATGTTGCCTAAGAAAATTAATTTGGCTGATTTCCCCCAGAAGTTCAAGGGAACAAACCACTCCTTCATTTCCACGGGAGTTATTGTTATTTGATTTTAAATTTTCCTTTCAACAAAAACTTAATTTGCATACATTACCAGCTAGACAGTTCTAAAATCAGGAAGCTGAATAAATGCAGATACACATTCCAGTATTTTTAAATATGAAGCAACTCCCTGTCCCCAGGAAGCAAGTTCTGGCTACAATTGCTGTAAAAATGAAAATTCTGCAAACAGAAATAATTCTTAATATCTCTTTGATGAAGGTGGGGAAAAGGCCCCTATGGATGAAATAGTGACTTCACACACAGTGGTCACAACTCTGAGATATAGAAATGTAATTTCTGTACTTTTGGAGGCAAGGCAGAAAGATTTTATTTTGGATATCATTTCCAAATAGCAGCAATATGGAGAGGAGTATGGCACTACAAATGCTAGTAAATAGATATAGACAGATATTAATCATGTCGGCAGTATTATCTCAATTCCTTTTGTGTATACACTTTAATTAAATAAAACAATTCTATGTGTTTTTCTGACACTTTTATGTTTTCTTTCATTTGAGTAATTCAGTGATATGCGCAGATACGCAACAAAATTTTAATTTAAAAACTTCATACTTTTGTTGCTCTCACCAATCCTCTATGATCTGAAAAAAAATTCAAATTATCAGCTGCACATACAAAATACTTAAAAACCTGGGAAAAAAACAACAACCCTATCATCCACTGGTTACAGCTACCAAATAAAATAGAAATTAATCTCAGTGTTTTGGTCTTGATTATTTTTCTATCAAAAACTGAAATGCAAGTAGTTCCTAACTCCTGGAACTCGTCAAAGCAATCCAGGCATTAAGGATCTTTCTCAGTGCTGGAACAGTGACAGCCAGAACTTGTGTCCTGCTCTTGATGAAGTTCATGACAAAACCAAGTGAATTAAACGGGGACATTGGAAAGTATCCTTCAGTTTTCAGAGAGCTACTTGTACCATCTGCTTATTAATTCATAGCCTCAGGACTTATTCTCAGGCTACAGCTTGTGAGCAGCTTCAAACAATTGACATTTTATGGCAAAAAGTCAACCTAGTAGAGGACATGATTTTTGTTATCCCCTCCAAAATCTATGCCCAAGATTCTCTTGAACTTTTCACAAGAAATTAGAGCCTTTTTTTTTAAAATTTATTTTGTAAAGCAGGAAAAAGTTTTACATCACATCTGTAAGTACCAATTTTTTGTGTTATATGATTCTAGCCCAATTGAATTTTGCTTGAGGTGAAGTTCAAGCCCTTCTGTAAAATGACAGTGATGTGCAGCTGCAGCAGATCATCATCCAGACTTGATCTTTTTAATTTTGTGTCAAGGAAGCAGGGCACCCAGAAACCAAGTCATGAAGGTGTTTTCCTGCAAGTAAAAAAGTGTAGCAGGGCACCTCTACAGAGACCCACAGTCCTTACAAGGTTCTGTTTGCATTAGCACACTGGAATAATGATGAATTTAGGATTGCTGCCACCCATTCATCATAACCACTATCTGGAGACTGAAGAAATGAGATAGGACTCAACCACTGTCCACATAAAACATAAATCTGAAACACTGAAACACAGGGCACTTTGTTCCCATAATGATGGTGCCTGTCAGATATCACTGATGAAGCTTTAACATCATTATTGTACCCTGAAGTCCATTTCATTGCAGCTACGGAGTTCAAGATGCACAAAGGTCTTGCCTTGTTTTTAAAGGAACACATCCAGGGTTGCTTGAAACACCAAACCCTTAGCAAATGGTTACTATACCAAAGTGAGACTATGATGTCTGGTCAGACAAATCATTTTCTGCCTCCTAAAACAACACCTCCTGTGCTGGTTCAAGACTCTTTATTCTTAGGCTTGCTTACTTCTGCTTTCTCCCCTCTGTACCAGCTGAATTGTTAGAAAAAGTATCAGATGCAGCTGCAAGCTGCAGCTTCTCCTTTATCTGTTTAGAGCAGTTTGCTAGTGCAACATGATAAAATGTGTGGAAGGAATGATTCCATGGCACAGGATCTCTCCTGGGGCAGGGCAGTTTCAAATACTGGGCTTCCCTCAGCAGTCCACCCTTAAGGCAGAGCTCTACCATAAACACTCATGATAAATCCCATGATTTACCAGGAAAAATGAGGTAGCCCTGAACTTCCAGCCATAAAATGACCTAAACTTCCTTTTAGTATCTTAAAGAAACTAATTTTTCAATCATGTCTTCAATACAGAACTGTCTGAGAATAACTGCCCATCTCTCATTTGTAGGTGCAAATGAGAGTAACGAGGGCTGACTCCTGTGTCCAGATGCTATGGAAATTGGTAATTTGTTTTAAGTTTTAAGCCTCACTTTTATTATTCAGAAGTTTCTCGATATATTCATACACCAGCAATTGAATGGAACGTATCTGTTTATTGACAGGATCAAATAAATATTTGCTTTAAAATGCAGCCCTGTTTTTGATTTATTGTGTTCATTACACACTGTCAGCTTTACAGGGACAGCAGCAAAACCAACACATACCAGTATTATTTTCCTTTGAGTGTGTGTGTTGAATCTGATCACCGATGATGTATCTGAAGGTGAAGAAGTTAATTCATCCTCATACATGATCTTATTTATGCTTTTGATGCTGTCTACATCCCCAGATAGAAGTGGATGCCATATTAATTCATTTTATTCTGCCTAAAGTGTAATATCTCACAAGACTGCTCAAACTGCTTCACATAAATTAGAAGAGTAAAAACTTCTTTGTCTTTTTTAACCTTGATTCTATTATATCCTGTTGTACATGGAGACTCGAGAACATACTAAGCCCCCTTCCACGTAGAATTAGTGCTTAAATTAAAAAATACTGAGGGAATTTATTGCCATATGCAGGTTGTTCTACCTTTTTTTTATAGCCATATCCACTTAACATTCCTAACAGCACTGTGACTGTTTGTTGATCCTATCTGAGTTTTAGGGCTAGAAGACATCTCATTACAATCCAGTAAGTTTAAATACTGGTAAGAAATCAGATTTTTGTCCTCAGAAAATATAAGTTTGAAACCAAATATTAGGTGAGTAATGAGAAATAAGTCTTCATGAATAACGGAAGTCTTGCTGGTCTTGCACTGTTTTAAATGATTGAAGGGTGATTAATCACTGTGATGAACTTCCTTCCTTGTTATTTTTCATTTACACATGTACAGCTGGATGTTTTCATTTTTGAAAAACAGAAATGTGGGTGCCACCCAGGATTTCTTAGTCTTTGTCACAGATTTTTATTTGTTGTTTTTAAATGCAAAACTTATCTACAAAGGAAAAAAACACACTTGCACATAAAACTTGAAGCCCTCTCTTTTCCATGTGAATGGTTGCTCACTGAGGCCAAGGTACAGACCTTTTGGCAGATCTGGATTTGGCAGATTCTAATCCATTCAATGTCCACTAATTAATCCCAGTTTGTATTCTTATTTTTTGCATGATAAATTGCCTTTCCTTTTTTTCTGAGGGCACCTGGGTTTTACTCCTAACATACACATCTGTGTTTTACATGGCCCCATGCTCATGCTGGCAGCAGAACATCCATGATCATGATGGCAACAGGAACTCCTAGGCCTGGCTTTACAAATTCCGTAAGGAATGAACCCAAAGGGAGTCAGAGCCACTGACCTGGGGGGACTCCCTAACCTGGCTGCAGGTCCCAGTGAAGTGCAGGGTTGAGCTCAGTATTGTAAAAGATTTTTGATATGAAGAGAACAGGCCTCAAGCTCAGAAAAGCTGCATCCATTCAAAATATAATGCTAGCTAAATGAAATACCCCATATGCAGGAAAGAAACATGTAGGACATAAAGGAAAAAAGACCAAGTGAAAGGGAAATCCAGGTGCCTTCTCAATCTTGAGCTGATTCTTGTCTTTAGAGGAAAGAAAAGTCCCTTAAGAGTAATACACAAATGCTCTGTGCAGGGCTAAGTGTAAATAAGATCCAATGCTTCTTTGGAGTTTGTTATATACAGCAGCCATGCACCTATCACTTCTAAAGAAATTGAGTTAAAGCTTGTTGGCATCCTTAATCACATCAATGCTCATTTCCACCTTCTCAAACAGCAACTCTGAAAAAGTTTACAGAAAAAATAATAGCTCTTTGATAAAGCAATAGAAACTAAAAAGGACACTGGATATTGAAGAGGGTAAAAGCACGTCTCTAATTGTTTGTAAACTGATGACAAAGTGAAAACTGGAAGATTTGTTTCAACCAGATGTTTGTTCTAGTGCTGTTCAACCATCAAAAAAAAGAATGTCTCCTGAATATTTACCAAATGAGGATTGATGAAAGAGCATTAAAGCTGCATTAAACCTTTTACCACTTCTGCTAAATAAGAGTCTCAGAGCTTGCAAGAGGACTGCCAAAGATTCATACTTTGATCACAGGCACACACATTGAGGAAGGTTTTGTGTGATCTGGAAAAATCCTGGTTTGTAGCTATCAGGGAATCCATAGATTTCAGAGGGCAAAGGTTTAGAGTGCAATTAAACTATAATTCAAGTGTTGGGGCAAAAATTATGCATCTGAAACACAACCTAAACAGTGATCTAGGATTCACATTCAGGAAAGTATCAAATACCTCTTTGTGAGTCTTATGAACAGGGTGCCCCTTTTAAGTCACTAAACTGTCAACTCTGCAGAGGAAAGCTGTGCTTCAGTTTCATGGAAACAAAGGTTTAGTGGGGTGAAAAGGGGCTATTACTGCTTCCAGTTTATGAGCAATACAAAGAGGTTTGGGGTGTGTGTAAGACAGTCTTCAAAACAGAAAACAGGAATAATTTTTAAGAAATCCCCTGATAGACCTGATTCAAAAGCCAGTTGTAACAAACAGACTATGCAGCACATAACTTAGAAACAATTCTATGAAAAACTGAGGTTTGAAGCACATGCTAGGAACTAAAATAAACAGAAAAGAAAGTTCAAATTTAGAACACATTCATTCTTAACTCTCCTCTCTAATGTTATTATGGGGTGTTGTTATGTACAACCTGTCAGTAATAGAAATATTAAGGTTATAAAATTTTCATTTTAAAACCCTGTTAACTTAATTTACCGTAAATGTGCTACTGAACAGAAAAGGAAGTTCACATTTCCTTTTAATGAGGAAATCTCCCGATGGTGTTAATAAACAAAGTCAACCAAAAACCTACAAAATTTTGATCCTTCTAGTCCGATGGATTGAAACCTATTTGGCAAGATGAGGGAAATTCATTGATGACCACAAAGCCTCTCACCTTCACACTGTTCCTCTCAGCAGCTCTGTTGGAAGAATAACATCACCCAAATCTTTTCTGATAAACTAAACCAAATCAAAAATCCAAAGACTGGATTTTCTTAGAGAGCCACAAAGAAATAATCTTAATAAATGTTTCATGGCAGTTGCTCTGCCTATTTATCTGTTTTTATAATTATTAATGGCAAGAGGCAAACTACCTCTTAGGGTCCAGCAATAGCTGGTGTTAAGCTTGAAAAGGAAACAAACATTTCTGAGCAAGCCAAAAGTCTGGAAGAGTTACTGCTTCCCATAAAAATCTGAACAAGCTTCTGTGGTGAAATGATTTCCAGATTGGACAGGAATGAGTGACTATGGCTGGTCCTGAAATAAAGCCCATTCTTCCAGCTTCTGGACAGACTCTGTGCCCACTTTGCAGGAACTTAGAACAAGGACAGCCTTTGAACTGCAGTTCTGAGGGAATTGCTGAAGTGCTTCATTTGCCATGGGTGAAAGGCACAGCCCAGTCACTGCAGCAGCAGAGTCAAATCTCAGGGCCTGCAGCCTGCCAAGTACACACAGATGTGCATTACAATTGGGAATTTAGTCACTATCACCTACGTGGGTTTTTCTCTGAATGCAAATGAACTTTTAAATGTAATCTTAAAGTGGTGCCTGGGGTATACCCGTGAAAGTCAAACATAGCCTGAGCACATCGTTCATTGGCAATCACAAATTCTTTTGCTTCACTATCTTTCCTTTGTATTTAATTCTTTACCAAGAATAATGCATTATGCTATAAACTTTCTGATCTAACTCTCTGTAAGAGTCTTTTTCCATTTATTTGTAGAGTGATATCCAAAATAATTATAGAAGGAAACCATAAACACTTGACATACTGGTGAAGGCAGGCTGATAGAGCTGAGTGCTGTAAAGGCTGGGTGCATATTGAGAACATTTGTGATGTCAAGAGAGTATTTTTACATTTATTGTGAGGGCCTTGCTTGCCACATTGAACACACACGTGCAGGGTGATGTGGTGTGCTGGGTAATTCAGGGATTTTATATTCATTTGTTCATTTATTGTAGATTGCTCATTCTGCAGCTCCTGCTGGGTGACACCTTGCTCTGTAGCTCTTCACTGTACACAGTGCCTTGGAGGCACTCTCAGTGACAGATGAGGGTTTTTTAATAACTTCAAGTTTCTCTACAGCTACAAATATAGGGCCTAACTTGTGAGCAAGAAAATAAAGCTTTCCTCTGCTTGGTGCTTTCAGTTTTTTGTTGCTACAATTTTTTAAGTTATATCCCTATTTTCCTTATAATGAAGGATTCTTCCCTTCAAGGGGAAGATAGAACAGCTTTACTGCTAGAAGGTGGCAACTGTCCACCTGGATTCAGTTTTTCATGCTGCTTGGAAACACAGCTTTTAAGTTAACTTGGTCCTTTCTCTATTTAGAATGTGCCCAGCAACCAACAGTTCACATAAAAATGATCCAAACATCTCGATTCTTTGCTCCTTGCCTGAACACAGCAGGCTCCACTCGTGCCCACACAGTGACCCAGAGTTCCCTGGAGGGGAACTTTGCAGAATCTCATCAAAGCACACACTTCCAAAAAGCTGTAACTATTCTCTTAGGGTGGCTGTAACACTTCTGTAAGAAGAGTTAAACCTGCAGAAAAATAAACAAGATTTATATTTAAGGCTCTACAGTGGAGTTAACACTAAAAGTAGCTACTGCTAATCTTTGGGCAGTGAAAGAAGGAGACCTGGAGGAATTTAGATACCAGCATAAAACCTGTAGAAGCAAATATTCAAAGAACCTGAAAAATACCTTAAATGTTTTGCATCTTGCCTGAAAATTTCCCATCTAAATATTTTAGTTACCTGGATTTTTTTCCCCATTAGACAGAATATTTTACTTCACTGTTTATACAGAGTGGAAAGGATGGGTCAGGTAGACTAGAGGGTCAAGAAATAACCACAATCTCACTTCTTTTTCATATTAAGTACTCCCAGTCTTCCAGTTAGCTTGCTGACTCTACCAAAGCTCTGAAGTACTAAAAAAACCCCAGTGTAATTGAAGTTAAGGGCTTGCATAATCCTTTTTCTAAAGATGTAAGATATAGCTATGAAGATGCTGCTCACTTGTAATACCTGCTGTGATCTGCAGTCCAGCTGCAGCTTGTCAACAGGATAAACACAAGACATTCTCATGTATCTATTTGTGCATGACAGCTGTGAAAAGGAGATTATAAACCCCCACTTTGCCACCAGCCTCATGGAAGGGAAGCTTTAAATGACACTGGAAAGATAACGCAAAAAAAGAGATTTTTGTCACAAGGAAATAGTCTGCAACAACATCATACCTTTGTCTAATTTCTTATAAGTATGTTTATTACCTCAAAAGTTTTCAAAGGCTTGACATTTTTATGGTTTCAGGTTCATTGCCCAGATTAAGCCTTATCTCCTCCCAGTATATATTTAAAGTGGGATTTGTGGCTTTGGCTGCATGACTCCTATTGAAGTTAATGGGAGCCAGTAGGCCAAATCCTCACATGCTATTTTATTTTTCTCCCTATGTGTGTTTAACTCTTCTAAACAAATAACCCTGAGCCTAATAGTTAAATAAACAAAATCCACTTTACTATGTCAACTGATGATTTAGACTTCCAGTGTCACCTGATAAGATTTACAAGACTGCTGAAACAAGAACAGGTAAAAATCTCCAATGCTAATTTTATGACATAAAACTGAAATGGCTATCAAGGAATAAAGAAATAAAGGAATTCCTCTGACCTACAAGCTCATTGCAGCTGGTTTGAATACAAGAAAGTTGGTGCTTGTGTGGGTTTGTGGCTTGGTTTTTTTGTTTGGTTTGGGGTTTTTGAATGTGTGTGTGTGTAAGAGAGTGTTTGTGTATCGTTTGTTGGTTGTGATTTTTTTGGGGGGGATTTTTTTTGCTAAGAAATAACGAGATTTTTAAAGTTGCATATTTATTTTCTAAGCATATTTTATTTCTGACAACAATTAACATTAAATATTCAGAATGCAATTTCTGCAGGAACAAGATGAAATTTAAAAACTTCCCTGCTAAATGTAGAGCTGAAATGGCTTCATAATTAGGTGAGAGACAACATTTCTGACCTCCTATGTAAATTAAGGTGCCACACCTCAGTTGCCCAAGCTGGGAACAGGTTGCCCATAGAGGTTGTGGTTGCCTCATCCCTAGAAATGTTCAATGACAGATTGGATGAGGCTCTGAACCACTGGACCACTAAGAGATGGTCTGGATTTGTAGGATTACAGAAAATCTTGCAACACCCTAAAACAAACCCTAAATGAGTTCACTCTGGAAATGAGGACTCTTTAATGAAGGAGATTCAAAGAAATGGATTAATCTGCCATATCAATCATTTTGGCAACAGGGAAGCAGCTGGCAGAATCTGCAGTTGTGGAGAAGAACCTGCTTGCATTGGGAGAGAAAATGGCAAGTACAGGGCTACCTAAGGCAAATTGCACTCAGTAGCTCTCCAGGGCTCAGACATTTATCCCTGAGTGAGGAGTGGAGGAACAGCTCACTGGAATATGTGAAAATAACTGTCTTGATAGATTCAGTTTTGTCCACATTATGATAGTTTATTATAATTTTATGTATGTTATGTATTTTCCATTCTTCTCAACATGATGCCCAGGCCACTCTGACTGATTTGTGTTGAATTGGGATAAATGTGTACTGTGTGTGATCACTCCACCGCCTCAGGGAATAAAGGTGTAAAGTGCTGGTTAACATTCCTTCAAACATTTTTCATTGCTTCTTTACCGTGATAATCTTTCCTGACCCCCACACTAATTTCATTTTAGAATCTTCCTGAAGGGAATAGCTGGAGGTGTGAAATAGCTGGAGGAGGATAATGTGACACCTTATTATGAAGTAGCAGTGTGAATGCTGTCAGCTTGGTCCCTGGTTTTAAAAAGGAATACAACACCATACACGAGCTGCATTTTGAACAGATGGACCTAGTCTTACATACAGCATGAAACCTAGTCAGATTTAATTCATATGATCCCCCTCCAGATCTAGGCATATTGTTATTGTTACCCCTGCCATTTTCATGCTACTGCTGTGGCAGGCACAAATATTTGCAGCATGGGTAAGCAAACACCCATCCCAAACACAAACTAGATATTTATCACGTGGGGCTGATTCCAAAATGCTCACAACCTGAGAATGAGATGAGAAAAATACAGAGGTGCAGCCAGACAAGTGCAAAGAAACACAGACTATTGATCAGTCTGACCAAGCAGCTGCTGGTTGATGTACCCACAGCCTGAGCGTGTGCTCAGTTTTCAGTGGATAAACTGCTGTTCATCAATTGTAGCACAAAACCACAGCAAGGGCAGCTCCCTTGAGTGGCTGAATATTTCTGAATGAGTACCTTAAACTTCCACCGTCAATACCCAGACCCCTGGAGACCATCTAAGGATCTTTGCCTGAGATACTTGGCATAGCTGTGCTACTTTCCCACGTGAAGAAGCTGAATTCCACAAGATTAAGCTGAAAATTAGATCTCTCAAAAAAGCTGGCTGACAGCAATGATGGTCAGCACACGTTTGAAAGAAAATCACCATTCTATCAGCTTCCCTTCATTCTTCCCTCTGTCTCTTCCTCCCCCTCTTTTTTTTTTCCCTTTCTCCACACATCATTCTATGTTTTATTATTAATGTTCCTCTGTGTAACACACAAGCATTTTTAAGATTTTGAGCAGTCTTTAGGGTCAGCCCTAATTATGATCCACCTGAGAATCACACTCTGAATAAACCACACAATCATGGAACAGATAAGGTTGGAAAAGACCTTTAAAACCCTCAAGTCCAACAATTAACACTGCACTGCCAAATCCTCCACATCTATCAGTTCATCACTCCCCTGATTTTCCTTTCCTAGCTCCTAACACTTTTTGAAAAAATTGTCTGGTGAAGCCAACTCACACCCTTTACTTCACCTTTTGAAGCAGGAAAACATTGCCAATGGCTGTGCTCATTGCTGCTGCATCATAGTATACACAACATAAAAATTTTTATTTTCTTTTTCAAACATTTGACAAAGTTTGAAAGTTAAAGAATAAAACCCTTAACTATAAAATTTACCTGGAGTCTTGTGGGAGGTAAAAAGAAAGCACAAATATGGAATAGTTAAAAGGCAATCCAGAGAGAGTCTGATATATCTGATTAAGACTTCATGAAAACCAACACAGACAGTGAGCTGAATAATAAAGTATTCAGAAGGAAAGCGCTTAAGCAAATTATTTCTATTTAGGGAAACAGGGACGTGCTATGAGATACAAAGTCAGAAAAATCCTGGCATACATATAGGAAGCAATTAGATAGTGACAGATTTATTCTTGCCATTATAAGCACAATGGGTAAGTTACTTCTAAACCCAAGTAATCTGTGTTGCCTTCACTCTTTTCTGAATGATGGATTATACATAAATCAGGTTTTAGGATACCCATCACTGTACTAGTATATGACACACAATCTAACAAATGCATCTTACACTGAGGAAGAAAAAGTCAATAATTAAGGGAATTTAACAAAACTTCTGCAGTTCTGCTGTTGGTACAAAGTAGATATCTTCTGACTTCACTGGAGCTGCACCAGAAGGTGTGACCCATTCATGCCCAGAGCTTCAGAGTAAGTTGCCTTCAAAGAAATTGCCATTTCACATAACCTAAGCTTGAGCTTCCTCTCCAAAACACAAAAGGTCTGAACAGTAGAAAATTGTTCCTCCATCTGCCTCAATTTGCACCAGCTTTCCTCAGATAACTCATTGTTCTCTGAAAAGAACCCAAATTTTCACATTACTTGAACTATCAAATATTTCTTTCAAACACTGGGACAAAAGGAGTATTCAAAACCAATGACGTACACACAATTATAAAACTCAACCTGTTGAGTGGAAAAGGCCATTCATCTTGAATTCAGAAGACATTTATAGAACTGCAGCTGAATTCCATTTTTTAATATAAACCATCTCCTAGTTCATAACTGAAACTATGTGGAGAGCTGTTCCAGTTATGCCAGTGATAGATCCACAGTAGTAGCTAATATGAAGTTAATCCTGAGGTAGCCACATCTGCTACAGGAAAACCTATGCCTGGGAGACAGCCCGGAATCCCATTTTTACAGCAATTAAGTCTCTCTTGTGGAAAGCCTAGGAAAAAAAAAATTAAACCGGACTTTACAGAAACCAAACACAGCCCTTTAATTATTGGAGGGCCATGGGAATGGCTTATGGCTGTTACTTGGTTGCACAGCCTGAAAATGCTGCCCAAGACTCCCCTCCTCCTGCCCTATTCTCCCTCCCATTCCCGTAGAGAGCAAGGCCCAGTGGAAATTTCAGGCCAGCCTCATAAAGAAGAGGTTAAAAACCTACTGCACAGTTCTGCAGCTGGCATTAACCTGTGTCAGGATAAGAAAGGCTCTTCTCTGCATCTTATTTTGGTCAACGTGGGACAGTCAACACCCTTTTTTTAGCCATTGTTCACCTATTTCATTTATGTAGACTGCAATCACCATGGAGTCATGATTTTATTCTAATTAGCACAGTGGGCCCTGATCTAGAGAGTATGAGCTACTGGAATATCAATGAGATTGTAACTCTGCCATTCAGAAAAGTCTCTGTGCTGCAAATCTGGGAGCCCTGGGGTAATTGTTCTCCATCTCCAGCACAGCAGCAACCCTTACCCACCCAGACCAGTTTGACCTCAGGCTGCACTCACAGCATGGGAGCCCCAGTCCCTACCCTGGCTGCTCCCTCCCCACCAGCCCGGGACTCAAGCTCAGCTGGAGCCTCCAGGTGGGGCTGCTTTGGGAAAGCAGTGCCTCCAGAGAGGTTGCTTTGGGAAAGCAGTGCCTCCAGAGAGGTGATCTCGCAGCCCTGATCATTTTTAACGCCGACCTCCCTCCGCCAAGCACTGCCCTCCTCCCGTTGCCATGCTGCCAGCATCGTAGTCCCATCCCAGGGACTGCATTTCACTTCTTAAGATCTCTAAGGAAACCGCCTCTTATAATTTAGTACATCCATCATCTGGTTATATTTCAGCTTTTTCTTTGCTTTACCTTGCAAACACAACCTAAGCTACATGCAGTATTCAGAAGGGTGAAGACTGGAGGTCATGCAAAGCATGAGGTCTATGCTGCTTTAAGCACTGCTTTTTCCAAATGTTTTGAAAAAGCAAACTCACCAGAATCACTAATTGGCTGAAAATCAAGAGGGATTTTTCTTGGTTGTTCTTTAAATCAGTATCTCTGTTTTGTTTCAGCCTCCTCACCTTCAGCTGTGCTGGGGTAGAAATGAGCTTGGTCTGTCCAGGGGTTTATTCAAAACTGACAGCAGAGGTGATGCTTTTAAAGCTGGTGACTTGATATTAGGAAAACAAATAATATCAGAGAAACACTCAAAATCAGTACAAACAGAGCAAATGTTGTACTATTACAGGATTAATTTTGTGCAAACATGGAATGAAGTATGGTTTGAGTACCACACTGAACTCACCCCCAAATTCTGTAAAATTATTTGTTTTCTATCAATCCCTTAACTTATTTATATTCATTTCAGTGAACTCTTGATTAGGCAAAAATTTAATAAGATTCTCATTTTTTATAACTTAAACTAGTCTTCATTTATTTCTAAAACACCTAAAAATATTTTGGTTCTACCAACAGACTCTCTCTACTGAGAGTCTTGAGTACTTCTGTGACTTGAATTTGATTAATGCCATTATTTTGCCAGCTGGAGGCAAGCAGGCCCCACTGTCCCCATCAGGGACAGCAAAATGTTACAGCTCCACAAATGCTCTTTCAAAACAGCCAAATTTTAGACCACCAGTAAATTTGTCATTACTATTTAAGAAGACTAAGGAATGAGAATTCTCCCCAGATGCAGGCAGGGACAATATGGGATAAATACTCAGAGTCCTGGTTTTGGCAGAACTCATGGATGCCTCTGAGCAAGCCATTCAGTTTGTTTTGGATTTTTTTTTTTTTTGTCCTTTTAGCAAATAAAACTGATTTTGTGGCATATTGTGCCATTTTTAATAATGTGATAAGTCTTTGGAGCAACTGATCTGCCAGTAGGAATTACTGTAATATGAAATATTAAGGAGGACATAATGCTAAAAAGTCCAGTAGGGCCCTAAATATTTTCAGCAGGGAAAAATTTTAGTAGTTATCATAGTAGCACAGTACAGGTACAAACCTTCTGTGACAATTCTCTTCTCTCAGGATTTCTTTTAAAGTAAATCCAAACAGACACATATTTTTCAAAACTTTTAAAAGGGGAGTTTAGTGTCATAAAAAGTTGAAAAAACTGAAAACATACCTTTATAAATTTGAAATCCAGTCATAGAAGAGTAATGGAAAGATACAAGTAAGGCACCAAAAATAATTTCTCTTTCTTCTACCCCTCGATTAGAGTTACTCTTTTTTACCTATCACCTATATATTTCTAAATCCTGACACCTCACATGCCTAGACATTGAGATGCTCTCATGAATCATGAAACAAGTTCCTTTTAAGCAGTTATCTTTCCTTTTTCTGAAGATTCCAAGAGAACAGACACTTTTCCAACCATTGCTACCTTTATCAGCTGTCTTGCTAATGATGCCTCAGACACCAAAATATCAATACCTTTAAGTTATTAGAACAACTGGCCTGGTAGTTTAAAACAGAATAGAAAACATCTAAGTTGGAAGATTAAGTGATACTTGGCACAGCTGAGGAAAGAAATACACTAAAAGTAGTGAAGTATTAGAAATAAAAATACCCTGTGCTGGTTCTCTCAGTCAGGTGCAATGTCCTAAGTGATACTAATGCTGCAAATACTTTCATCTTTACCTAACATAAAATGTGAGTGGTTTACTTTGTTTTTCCTCAAAGCTTTTCTGTTTTTACTTCAGCTTAAAGAACAAAAAAGATAAAAAGACCATAATCAAATATATTCTTACTCTTTATATTAGTTGCCCATTAAAATTTAATTTTCAGACATCTTAGGGGCAGGAAAGTTCACTTGATCATCCAATTTGATCTCCTGTTTCCAAAAAGCATGAAATTAAAGTATAATCAGTCTCTGACTAGCGCATTTTCCAGAAAGGCACTCACCCCTAAAGAAATCCATATGCAGTATAAAAACATTTACTCCTTCCAGAAGATCCCCTGACAACTTTTCTCTGTACTGTCTTCAACTGCCCAGCAGACTCCTAATATTAGACACAAATTTCATTTATGCTCCCTAACAGCATTTTGGCATGACCCAAATGAGTGGTTTTTGTGCTGCTATCTAAATATTGCACATTCCCTTAATGCTGCAGCCCATTCTCCTTTTCCTGAGTCCATCCATGTTTGCAACTGGACATGTTTCCATATAAAACACCAAGAAAGTATTTTATGTGACTGGAACCATCTTTCTGGGTGATCCACATAACTCTGTAAGATTTCTGACACATGTCTCCTTTCAATAAAGCTTCTCTGTTTTCAAGCACTTTAAGCCAATTCTGCAGTTCTTTCAAAATTTTTATTCCCAATGTCAAATCTAAGTAAAATAACTGTAAGGTGTTGTTTTTCTTAGCCAGATGCATCATCCAACCCACAAATAAAATTATGTTTATCTCCCAAGGTCAGTTTTCACAAAGCCACATGAACTTTCATGAGATGAAAACATGCTAAAAGGGAATATTGCCATTCTCTGACAACCAAATGGAGGCTGCAGGTGGAAGAGAGCTACACTTTGATCTCCTGTACTGGGCCAGGCTGATGACAAATTGGGGGGTGGCCTTGGACTACAAATGGATTTTTGGGCAGAATAATTCTGCATGGGAGTGTGTCTGCATGGGCTTAAAGTGAGCTACAGCTCCAGTTGTCCAGAAAAACAGATGGAAAAAGCAGCTGGAAGATTGAAGGAACTACACCAACACATTCCACAGGGACTGCCTAGAAAATGCACCAATGTGACAGTGACTGCTGCTGCACACAGTGTTCAAATCTGGAGTCAGAACAGGAATACTCAAAAAATTAACAGTTAGAAGTGTATAATAGTTGGGATTCATTAAACTCAGGATTTAATGTGCATCCCCTGACATATTAGAAGCTTTGTTGCACATACTTGAGGAGGAACAATATCTATGAGGATTCTTGAAGAGATTTTATAGAACAGGCATTACAGGGTCTTTGACACCATGGTTTGGTGAAGCAGACCGAACATAAAATTAGCATAATCTTTTCTTCATTATTCCACAATCCTTTCCTCAGCAGAGAGCAACACATTTCCATGAGTTTTTACAAAGAAGCATAATTGGCCGACTATTACACGATATTAACAATGACTTTTAAAATATTTCAAACGAGATTGCACACTGAAAACATATCAATTAATGCTTTTAAAGATATTTTATCCCAGGTATTTTATCCAATTTCTTTTGGTGGAGTTAAACACTGAACCCCTGCGAGCAAAGTTTGTTGCTGCTTGTTTAGTCTGTGGTGTGGAGCACGGGTTTTTGTGTGTAGTCTAAAAGTTAGAACCCTCTATCCCAGAAAGAGAGATTCTCCTGTTATCTGTGCTAATATTTGAACTTCAGTAGGTGATGTCACAACAGCTTGAGTATTAACAGTCATCATATTCTAGATCATCCCATGAAATGTTTAGATTTTGACAGAAATTTAAAAAATACTTATTTGCATGCATTTATTTACCATTTAGGCATCTCTATAAACTTCACTTTAGCAGCATTTTTTCTGTGCATTTTTTAAACTTGACATCAAACACAACTCCAATAACAAGTACTGTGGTTTTGCATTGAATTTAAGCTACAAATATTACACAGTAGAAATATTCACAAATAAGCCTTTTTAAGTTAAAATTCTGCCTTCTACCATTAACTATTTTAGTAGGTATTAAATAAACAAAACATGAAAATATATTTTTAAAAGTTTTAATTCTGAAAGATCCATTTGTTGGCTACCTTTGCTAAAAAATATCTTTAAACATCTCTGAAAGCCAGTAATGGTTGTCAAGCCTTGAGGATGATTGTCACATTTATCATTACTCTGTAAGCTGCTTTTAACAATTCCTTGTAGCTGTGTTGGTTAACAGAACATTCTTTCAATGCATTTTGGACATAATTTTCATGAAGGAATTTATTGTTGGTTTCCACTGAATTGTAAATCAAGAAATACCTACCATTTATTTATTTATTGTTTATAAATATATTTATATATGCATCTATATATGAATATATGTATATGTATGTATAATAATAAAATTGCAGACGGCAATCACTTATTGTTAATGTAAATCCAGTCCTAATTTAGCAGCTGCAGAAACAATATTAGACTAAAATCATCAGAATGGACTCTTATCTCCCATTATTGAAAATAGATTTGTCTCTCCTTATTTGTTTTGTGGCTCATGTTCTTGTATCTCAGCCTTTAATTGGGACAAATTATTTATGCAAGTTACAGAATCTCACAAACCTTTCCATCTTGTCAATAAATATTGATAAATATTTGGTTAGACAAAAAAAGCAATATTCCTTAGTATTACTAGCTTACACCAGAACTGGATTTGATTTTGACATTACATAAGCTTGCACATTCCAGTCCTGATTTAAGACTAGTTTAAATGTTGATTTGAGGTAATTCCAGGGAAATTCCCGACCCAGCCCTATTGAAATGAAGTTCATCACTGTTATCAGTGATCCTTCAGTGAATAAGAGAAACAAAGAAAACAAATATAAAAATAAATATTAGTTTCTACACTTAAACAGAAAAAAAAAAAAAGAGCTATCTGTATTCTAAAGGAATAATCACTGACTAAGTAGCAATCTTACAGGAAAGATCTGCAGGTTTTAAAGGATTTTAAACTGGACATGAATCAACAGTGTCAGCCATTTGGACAAAAGGGGAATATTTGGACAGGGAGGAATAAAGTCAGCCTACAAAATTCACAGCACAATCCTTTCCACCTGGTCAGACCCCTCTGCATTGAAGATTTGTGCCAAGTGGAAACTAAGGGAGAGCAAGAACAAGAGAAAATGTGATTTGACAGTGGGGATTTGTCTGGCATGAGAGGACAGTGCTGCAGCTTTCAAAGGGTAGAAAGAAGAAATTCTCCGTGTCCGTGGCAGGGGGCAAACAGCAAATGAGCTAAGGCTGCATTAAAGGAGATTCAGGTGAGCCATGATGAGAAATTTGCTAGTGATGGAGCCCTCTGGAAGAGATTGCCCAGGGAGGCAGTGGAATCACTGGTATTAGACAGGTATCCCTCAGGAGCTGGCCAGGCCTTGGGCCAGGGGAGGGATTAGATGTCCCTTTGCTGTCCTCTTGTCCCCCTTGCTCAGGACTGTGCTGACAAACCTCCAAGGGACCAAGTGGCAATCTGAGAGCGGCTGTAAATACACTACACCTCTGATGGTCTCAGCTGCCCCCTTCAGGCCCACGATGCATTTTGATTTCCGATTAAGCCACCCTTAAATTTCTGAGGTTCACTGGGAAGAAGGGGGATTAAAGCCTTTGTACAATATTTCATCTGTCAGGGAGAGGTCCCATCAATTCTAAATTCATCACGATGCAAATGGGAATGGAAGCACGGAGATTTTTCTTTAGCTGAGAACTCTGTTCATGACCTATCAGTGCACCACAGTGCCTGTGCTGTGTGTTTGTCCAGTGGAATGAAGGCTCAGAACACTGAGTCATGTTTGGAGCAAAGAAAAGGAGCACAACCAGAGAAGTCATTAAAGGTTATTTTGCCAAAAAAAAAATCATTAATTATGTTTATCCAGTGTTCCATGATTTCAGCCACTAAAGTTATGGTTGGAAAAAAAATATTCCACACTGAGAAACACATGTTTCTGTCTGTTGGATCCTGGAAGAAGTCTACTGTTCTGTTGTGTAAAAGCAAGTTTGTTTTTATTGTTTAAACTCTACAGAGTTTTTCTAACTGTTTTTCTACTTCTGTAAATGCATGGCACTAATCTCTGACCATGTGAGAACACTGTAAGCAGGTCCTCACAGAAAATGGGGAAAAAAGAGTTTTGAAATACATTTGCAGCTGTTATTATCTATAATGTCCTGAAGTCCTTTTTTATTTAATTGGGTTTTTTTTCGGAATATAATTATTTTTTAACTATCACACGCTCATTATATTTCAAATAGTATAATCCAGTTATTCTATCTTAGTGTTTCACCAGTTTTCACTGCAATTAAATTTAGCATTTAGTGTCATTAAAGAAAGAACATTCTCTCCTTGTAAACAAATTTGCTTTTGAATTTGACCTTTGATTATGTTTTGCAAAATGTTTCACTTTATGATTGTCTGCAAACCCTTTAGTGAAGCTGAATATTTTAAATTTCCTGTTTGAACTGTTTGACTGGTCACCCAAACCTGTTTCTCTTGTGTGAGTTTCTATTTTGTAAAGAGAAAATTTTAGACAGAGAAGGATGAGAGAGAATCACAGGACTTTCGATTTTCCCAGAAAGAATGCAGTCTGGGGGAGAATTGTTTCAGATGAAACAGCCATACGTTTCATTGTGATATAAGAAATGTCTCCCTAGGTTGGGCATGTGTTTTGTTCCCAGGCTTCAAGTCCCAGATTGGCAATGTGTCACTTCATAATTTCCCAAAATACCACAGTGATTTTTCAGTGATTTTGGTATCTGTTAGTTGGACTTGGTCTGTAAACCTCTATGAAACTTCCTGTCAATATACCTGTTAGCTTTTTAGGTAAATAAAAATGTCATATGTCAAGACAAACACACATTTACTTCTTTTAACTTTCCTTCTGATTCTCTTAAAACCATTCCACTCTCCTCAACTGTGCAGTGACTCACATTCAATAAAACAGACATTTTGTATTGTGTGACACTTCCTAAATTTAGTTGGAAGTGACAACAAGAGATTTTACAGGACAGGAACAACCTCTCTGCTCTTTTGGGCAAAAAGCCCAAAATATAAAGATGTCTTATTAAAAGCCGTTAAAATAAATGTTTCAATCAAAATAATTTATCACTGGACTTCATTGATTTCTTCACTTCCCTGTTCTGCCTTCTGTGGGTGGGACACATGATTTTCCCGACTTCCAGACAGCACCTGGCTCAGGGATTTCAGTGGGACAACACCTTTGCTACTCGCAAGGTAGGTCAGGCAGAAGTGAAGCCCCATCTGCTTTTCTGCCTTTACAGGAGAGTGAGACAGGGGAGATGTGAAACTCAACTTTCAGAGAACCCCCCAGCAGAATTTCCAAACAGGAATTTTTTTTTTCTTAATTAAGAAGAACTAGGAGTCCGGGGGGAAGCAAGAAATTCAAAGAATTTCTTCTGAAATCTTTTGATTCAGGCCCTATTTGCTGTCATGCAAATGTCAATACAGTGTGTAAATACAGAAGGGAAAATAACACCCATTAGCATCCTATTTGAAATGAAAAGGCACTGCTGGTCGTGAGGTGTAGAGCACATACTTCAGATGTCAGAGAGACAGTTTTGAAATTGTGCCTCTACTCCAACATGGCTTCACAGATTTTAACCCATTAACTCATCTTTGTGATGAAACTTGCCAATTAAACCCTGAGGATTCATATTAAACATGAATGAGCTTTCCATTACATTCAATTAGTCCCTAATATGAATCCCCCCCAATTATCACTTTATAAATGGCAAAATGTTTGTTTCTATTCTTTGGGTACTTGGTTTTGCAGGTAGAGGTACAACACATGGGATTATTCAGAATCACACTTAGTTACAAACACAGAAAAATCAGAGATGATTATCATCTTACTTTAGCTTTGGTTCTAGAGGTTAAATTCTGGAATTTGGAGATTTTTCTAAAAAATAGATCCACTGAAAGAACTTAAGGGGTAAATTCAGCCTGGAAATGAAGACAAATTCCCTGACAAGAGAGGCAACAGAAGAGTTTTCTCAATGAGGTTTTCCAGGCCAAGATTAGATTTCAGGATGAGAAGCATTTTACAGCTCTTGGATACAATGGGAGTGAAAGTAGATCAACCAAAATCAAAGATCTCAGTAACCAATTGTATATCATTTACCTGAATTTATGCCATCTTACTTATTGTGCCATGCCTACATGTATATTCTTTATCAAAAACCAAAAATCTCAAATGCTTAGTGGCTCCTGTTCCTAATTATTTAATGCTTTGTAACCAACTGCAACCTTCCACAAAACACAAAAGGAAATCTTTCTTGAGCATTAAGAGAAACAAAGGTTCATACCTCTGTGAGATACAGAATAGCATGTTTGGTATGAAAAGATGTCAAATACTATAAAAATACTCATATTATGGATAAAATACTGACAGATTCCAGCAGAGGGTAAACACATCAGAAACAATTCTGTTTATGTCACCAGATTATCCAGATTAATAACTCAAAGGGAAAGTATTGATTTACTTAATTGTCCCACTATTAGACTAATATGAATCATTACCATCAGTGATGAGTAAGAAACTCTGGTTCTTGTAGGTTTCTCCACCATTTCTTTAGAACAATACACAAACTGTTGGATTTATGTCTTCCAGTAAGAATACAGTCTCCTGATATTTTACCTGAATTTTAAATGCTATTTTAAATCTTACTGCAATAAAGGAATGCTGGCAATAACAAATAAAACCCTCAAATAAAAAGCCAATAAAAAAATTTTGCCTGACTAAAACCTATATCAAACTGATTCTTTCAATGGGACTGAGCTGATCTTGTGACTTAAGGCTCTTAAATCAGGATATAGGGGACCTGTGCCATTATCCATAGTTCTGATATTCTGGAGGATGCTTTCCAAATTTCTATTTTTCTACTGTTATGTTTTACATATTCATTATTATATTTTGGTCCTTTTAATATCCTACTTTATCAGTACTGCTTTTGTAAAGAATATTCCTGGGGATTAGGCAGACATGCAAAATGCCTAGAAAGGAATGCTTGAAGGTAGGAGAGATCACATAGTGTAACAGAAAATTCTCCCTTATTATCCCACCCAATCTGCAACTGTACGAAACCCATGAAATCAACTCAAACATGAAATTTTCCTTTTTTTTAGTGCAAAACCCATCTGTGTATTTTTCGGATGTGACCAAGACAAGTATTTTTCAAAATAATTCTATAGCTGCTCTTTCTCCTCCAGTTTGCACTAAACTCAGGAAGGAAACTTTGCAATCTTTTAAATATGCAAAATCTGAAAAAATATTTGGAAAAAAAAAATCAAACAGATTAAAATGAGTGGAAACATTCCTGGGAAAAAAAATGAAAGGAAGGAAAAGCAGGATATATCTTAGAGATGTGTACGTGCTATGTGTATGTTTTGATATGTGAGAAATGCAAAAGTTCACTGCCTTGCTTGGGGAAAATTAAGTTTACTTCAATTTGTGTCTAACTGCAAGATAATAGCTTCCAAAACAACCACAATGAATTTTTAAAGCTGCAATTCAACTAGTGTTGAACTTTGAAGCCAGTAAGTATGTTTTAATGTGCCAATAAATTCAGAGCCTCAATCTAGGAAAGAAAAAGAAAGGAAAAATACCAAAGGAGACTCATAATGCCTTACACATTTTAATTCCAAGTGTGATAACACACATCTAGCCAAACCTACTGACTCAGTGGATTTTCTGTTACAGAAAGTCTAAGTCAAGCTCAGTGTCATTTAAAATTCTCTGTCTGTAGCTTTAAATGCAAGCTGTGGTCTTGCAGCATAAATTAATTGGATGAGGTACTTAGTGTAGCTAACGCAGGAAGTCAGACTTAATAATCAGCGTGCTCCTGCCTGCCCTTAAAATCTATGAAATGCCAAACAAATACTTTAGCAGGAGATCTACTGTAGACGACATTCCCAGGAGAAAAATCTGGCCTTTGATTTTATGTATCTATCAATACCTTAAGAGAAAGGTCTTTAATGTATGGTTCCGGTCAAACGAAAGGAAATCTCTGATGTATGAAAGGCAAAGGTCAAATGCCACTTAATAAAAATTTCAGCACTGGAAAGTGAGGAAATTAGCTGTGTTTTATAACTGGCTTCCTGCAATCCAAAAGAAGAGCAGGATGCTGTGTCTGTGCCTTTGCTTTAGGAGCTGTGACCACAAACCCCCAATTTTTCTGGGCTGGACACCCCACTAAGGCAACACAACTGCGTGTGTTCTGCAGTTAAAAACAATTTTATTTCCAATGCACCAAATGTTTAACATTGAGACAAATTAACCATATTTAATGAGCTTTTAATCCAGGAAGCTGAGATGGATAGATTTGTACTTTGTGTGCCAAATGTAAGGATGCTGGAGTAGCATCACCAGTGAGCTCTTTCCTCCCATCTCAAAATTCATCTCTCCTTTTAATTCAGATCTCTGCCTTTCTGATGTTAGCACATGACTGGGAGACACCTTCTTCTAGGTAGAGATAATAAGAGATTCTAATTAAAATGAAAAAGGTGAAAATAAACAATAATTTTTCTAAGTGTAATTTTGCAAGAAAGGCTTGGAGGAAGCAAAGGAGGACCCACAGAATGTCAATAAATACATCTATGCCCAAGTCCAATGGAAACCCATTGCTTGAAGACTAAGCTGAAGGAAAACCTCCTTTAGTTCACATTCTACTTTGGGCAAGAAACTCCAAGAAAAAGGCCACAACGTTATAACTCCCCTCACAGCAAAAGGGTGCTTGAAGGAAAGTACTAAAGGACTAAAAGGGCCTTTAAGTTTGTGGGTTTATATCACCAAGTCAGGGTTTAAAAATCTTTGATTTTTCGCAGAATTCTAACAAATAATAGCTGATCTCATGAAAGGAAGCCCTGTAACACTGTTTTAATTAGTATTTTAAACAGTTTTTACTGCTTATTTGCCTTGCACAATTTTCTTTCCTCCCTTTATAAAAATATGATTTGATAGTCATTTGGCTCAGGATTCCAAGCAGAGAAAATTAAATCCTGAGCACCAGAGCAGCTTAGTGCTATTTTTTTATTCTGGTTTCTCCTGGTAACGTGAATCAGTGTTTCAGGTATTAATCTTTTGAAACCTTAGCCAAGCTGTGAAAGAAGAAAAAGTCAGAGCAGTAAAATGTACAAGAGGTAGAAAAGACACCTGGTGTGTGATTCTCATCTCTGAACACAAATTTTTACTGCATGGGCACTCAGCAAAGAGAACCTGTTTATTTGCAAGATCATTAACTAAGAAAACTGAACTTAGAGAAATTTCTTTCTTTCTTTATTTTCAATTCATGCAAATTTCCACGCAAGAGATATCCAGCATTTCAGCACATGCAGAATGAAGAGTTTTAGGGAAGGAAAAAACCTGTGTTCCTTATTGAAGTTTGGGTATGAATAACTAAAAAAAAAAAAACCCCACATCCTTTTTTTTCCACCATGGTAATTAAATACCCTTCATATGTCTTTAATCAATAGAGGAGCAGTAGAAAATAAGTAATGGATTTTCTGTGCTGCCAACACCAGAATATGACAGCCATGCTGTATTCTTAAAAATGCCAGCAGCATCTTTCTCTCTGCCACTGATAACATTAAATGTGGGTTAGTGTCACACTTGGTGGGCTGCTGGCTCTTGGAGAATGATAAAATCATGTCATCTGAGCTGATACATTACACATACACACACACATACATCTTTGAAAAATTATAATCACATAATGAATTGCAAGTTTAAAATAGTGAAGAGCAAATGTGATTATTAGAGTATCATTACAGGCAATAACATTTTGTAAATGTCTGGTTTGACTGCATGCGTGGATAAGCTACTCAAATGTTTCTGGAAAATCTTGACAGAAAAAAAGGAAAGCAAAAAATATGTTTGAAGAATAATATAAAAAAGAAAGAGAAAAAATAGAGGTACTGTAGATTTTGAAAACTCATTTTGAGAATAGGAACATCATCTGCAAGATAAAAATACTCTAATATCTATATGCATGTGATCAGATGAAAGATGACATCTGTCAACTGAATCTTAATGTGAAAAGGTACTTATTAAGCATGATGGAAAAATCCTTGATTAAACAATGGAACATTTTACAGTTTTTCAGCCTTTGAATGCTGCCTTCATCTTTCCTCATTCCTGGCCCTTTATTTAAGTGGTTGCATCTCCTCAGTAACCCTCAGGAATGAACAGACTCAGTTCAATTCAGACAATTCTTTGCACTCTTGCAGCTCTTGAACTCAGCTGAGGTAAAGGAGCTGAACAGATTGACCAAACTCAGAGATATTTAATGGCCACTCCTTCCTTGCAAAACCAAGTTTCTGCCTTTTTTCACTGTTTGCAATCCTTTTGCATAGAGAGAGAATGTACTCATAACCCAAAATTCAGCAGATGTTTAAGAACATAATTACCTTCCTATCAGCCAGGAAAATGCGTGAGCATGTTGGTAAAGTCCACTTTGGAGGCTAAAGCAGCTAAACAAAGTTTCAAGTAATTCCTAAATCGAAAGCCAACATTATGCCACACCAGTCCTGGAGGAGAACCAGTTACCCCCTCTCATGTAGCTCTCAGAGTTGCTTTCCCTCTGCTTTGTTCCAAGGCAGTGGGAGAAGCAAATGGAAGCCCATCTGCCCCTACATATGAGGGGACTGTTCAATTCTGTACATTTTACTTGCATTATTGACTGCATGAGCAAACAGCTGCAGCCAGTGACCTGAATCTTGCTATCAGCCCTCCTAAAACAAGCAACTAACAATAAACACTCTTCAGGCAGCTTGCTGAAACAGAAAGAAGCAGTTTTGTTTCAGACTGAGCTTGAAGTGCTGATTGTTGGAAACAAGGGGTTTTGACATGAATTTAATATGGAATCAAGGATAGCAAACCACCAGCGAACAGAAAGATGTTATTTTTCAGCATGACTTAACCAAAGTTTTGCAAGAATGATCTTCCTTTCATCACCTCGAGACTGAGTCAGGTAAGACAGACCAGAATAGAACAGAATAGAATAGACCGAGGGTGGTACAGTATTGTACCTTCCCCTAAGGGTTCTTTAAAGAGAAATGGATTCCATTGTGTGCAGCAGTGTGTTTCAAACTAAACAAAGGCTATCCAGCCTAGCTTTAAGAGCATACACTCCAACTGTGTGTCCCGACAGCATCATCGTCATTGTTTGTATCTCCACAGTTTATAGTATCAGGGTCTTGCTCACTGTCTTAGAAATTATTCCAACAAACATGAGGGCATTATTCCCTTTAAGTAATTAGAGAAAAGTTGCATTTCCTGTCTAATAAAATACTGACAAACTTTCATCATCACTGATGCAAAAATGTTACACAATCATCCTTTCTCTGGAAAATAAGCTACACATGTGACTGGAATAGTACTACACATGCACAGCTTGAAATATAATTTACACCTTGGAAAAGAAGTTGTAAAATAGGCAGCCTGTGCTTTGATTAATTAAAAAGATCATTTCATGTTCTTTCTGGTGTAGTAAAGCAGCAGCATTCTTTCCCACTTTGCATGGCCTTTGAGAAATTCAAAGCGGTACCTCTGAATAAATGGGAAGAGCTGCCCCTTTCTATTCCCTTGCACAGAAGGGGCCAACCTGTGCCTCTTAAGGGGTGTGTGTGACACCCACAACACCTACAGCTGAATTTTCTGCTATTTTTTGCCCAAACAAACTCCACATTTGATCTGTGGGATCCCTGAAGAGCATGGCAAGCGCTCCAGGAACTCTTTTCTCTCTGTGCCATGACCACATGAAGAGTGCTGTAAGACCATTTTGCCTTTTTGGCATTGCCATGCAAAGATGCAGCGCTCCAACCCAAAAATCAAGCCAGCAGACATAATAAAGGCCTCAGGACGTTGTTTCTTTCCCAGAGGAACCCCATTAGTTCCTCTGGAAGGTAGCACAATTAATTTAGTTTATATTTAGGTGGCCCAGGCAGTGGTGAAATCTGTTTCCTCATGCCAGTGGGATGGATAATGGGAGCTCATTCACAAGGATATTCATCTTTCCTTGCCTTTTGTGCATCATAGATGGGGTTAATCAAGGAATGCACTAACTGGGGATGAAATGACAAAAATCAGCACCATTATAATTTCAAGGCAAGATCTATACCCTTTCTAATTCTTCCTCATCCTTCATTTACAAATGACAGGCTGTTTCTCAGACTGCATTTAAACTCATTATTAAAATGCAGTTATTTGTACAATGCATGCCATTCAAACTCAGATATTTTCTCCTACAAAATACTGGCTGAGACAAGAATGACCTGAAGTCATTATTTTTCCTTATATTGTGCTGATAAGAATATTCAAGCTGATTTAAAAAGAGCCCTTGAGAAAGCTAGCTAAAATTTCCAGATGTTTCCAAAAAAAAGTAATTTCTTTTTATCGTAGCAACCTATTTAGTTCTCGATTGATGCAACTGCACTGAAAATTTCATTGGGGCAAATCATCATATTTCTAAACTAAAATATAAAGTGCCTGACTTGAGGCTTCAGACACGGAGACCATGATTACCAAGAGTTGCTGAGACCAGCAAACCCTGAAGGGAGACACTGACCCTGCAGCATTATGAGGTTGAGTTTGGATTCATTTAGGAGTCCAAATATTGGTCTAGCTATTTGCCTGTGGGTGCCTAAATTGTTAGGGGATGGCATCCATGCCAATAAATAATTTTAAAATTCTGAACTTGTTTGTGAAACAACAGGCAATGAGCTAAGTGTAGGTGTTCTCCTAAATTTTGAGGACTATCTTTTAAGATCTTAAACAAATAAGGATAAACCAAACACTTTGTATCTATATTTAACTGCCTTAGGCAGTTAGTTTGTGTTTCAAAACAATTTTCTATATATCAAATTATATATACCTGGCACACCATTGCAGCTAAATCCAGAAATCTGGTTGATCGTACAAGCATCCGTGGTACTAAAAGCAATTCTTTTACAGAGTTATTACTTAACAGTATTTAGAGATGTGTAAACAAAACAGCATATATCTATTTAGGAAGTGGTTTAGGAAATTATTATAGGGTGAACAAATGTGCACAATCTTGCATTTTATTTCAAAATTAGTCAATTATTTAGTGGCTTAGACACTCAAGGATGATAAATCTCTTGTTTTTAGCCATTAAGCCCTCATGTTACTGTACATTTCATAGAGAAAAAGATACTCCACTTTATTAGCAGCACTGCTACCTGGCCACGTCTGACACTTCAGAACTATACAAGCAGAAAAGTCCCAATTCAGGAAGGTAGGCATTAAGAGTAACAAATATCTCCTTCTACAAGCCTGGAAAGGGCTAGCCTGGAAATACCTGGAGAGGAGGGAAAAGACAATGTCAAGTTCTTACCAGCTAAAAATTCAAGGTCTGTTTTGAAGGGCAATTTTCTCCATTCCCTCTAGCTTCTCTTGCCCCTTTGCTTATCTGGCTGCAGAAGTTCAAGAACAAAGGTTTGGGGGGCTGCACTACAATTTTTCCATGTCCTCTCAAGCAAGACTACACAGACCCCAATTTATAGGACCATGGGGGCAGCAACAAAGGTGTACAGAAGCTGAAAGATATGATAAATCATGGAGAATTCAGAGAGGAATAGGGTGGCACACACAAGAGCCAGAAAAATGACTGTGCCAGTGTCATTGAAGCCTAACTGGACAAAAACTTAGATGTTCTTTATGTACAGGAGTATCCCAGTGCACACAATTATATTCTCTCTTTGCCAGACTTTTTAAAAAACAGTTCCCATTGGAGGAGGGCAATAAGAGAAAGATAATTGCATATGGACTTAATTACACAGCATATATTAGAGATAAATGGCACTTTTGTTTTCCAAAGAAAATAATCATAATCACTACAGAGCCTTCAGAATCTTTAACTGCCTTTTAGTAATTGCCCATTTCTCCTTACACTATGTTCAATTTAATTTGGGCAACAATTAACTGAAATAAAACACAAAAGTAAAAATAATCAGGTTTTCTCTTTGATTATTTATTTAAGACTGGGAAGACAAATCATCCCAGATATTAAAAGCTGGTTTCCTCATTCTAGTTATTAAATTTTGGATATTTATTTGCATTTCCTGTGGTTGGCACAGAATCACCTGTGAGCTCACATATTAAGAAAGACAGCTATAACCATTTTAATAGTTGTATAAATTAGTACGGTAATAAACACAAAATAAAGTTATTCTGCATCAGTGTGTTCTTCCTCCATTTTTATGCTGCTGACACCAGTTTAGTTTTTGATTATGACACTGTTTTGTGATGCACTGGTAGCATCACTGGAAAATATAATAACAAAGACTTTTTCTAACAATATGTGTAGAATAATAGGAAATTTTGCCATGGTAATCCCTCTCTGAGAAGCAAGACAGAAACTGCCACCTGGGTGTGTGAGTGAGGAAGTCTACGTTTTAATACAATGTGGATTAGATACATTTTGGTGTGGATTTTTTGGTTTTAGAAAAGGAGATGGAGTACATTCAGCAGAAGACTTTTCACAAAATCAGCTTCAGCTTTTTGTTTCCATTCCTTTCTCCATAAACTAAACTAATTGCAGGTTTGGTTTTGTGGGAAGTCAATTTTATGAACATAGTTTTGCACTGCCATAAAGTGGGGAGAGAAACCTTTCAACAGGATATAAGAAAGAATTTTAAATAGAATCTATGGTTTTTCCTAGCTCTTGGGGTCCAAATGAAATTGAAATTCTTTCCAGTTACAGCTCTTGTTCATTTTCCCTGTTTTCTGAAGTCACCAATGTCTCTCACCTTTAGCCTGGATGTTGTGATGGGTGTTTAAATCAGGCAGCTGCTGGTGGCTAAGCCAACACAAGAAATAACCTTTCCTCCCCTGCGTATGAAACTGGACTTGATAACAGTATCCTGTAAACTCTTGCAAAATTTCTAGGTATTAATGACAACCCAGTGAAAAGCTGAGCTTCATAATTAATTCCAAGTAAAAGAGATTAAACACATGCTGATGGCACAAACTGTTAAAATGATCATCTAAGGAAGGTCACACACTGCATGTCTGCCACATCCCACACTAAGGAGGGCCATGGCAGAAAGATAATTTATTACCTATTGCCTATTTATTATCTATTAGCTGGTGGTAAAGTCCAAAATCTGAAGTCTAAAATTAAAAGAGCAATTTTCTTTTCACATGTGAGCATTCAGTCCATGGTATCCTGGCCTCTGCCACTTTTATAAGTACTTATCTAATAAAAACTGTATCTGCAAGTTTTAACCTGATGCATGAACTAAGGCAGAAGAAAATATCTCTCTCCCCTTGATTCCTTAGTAAAATCTCACCATACAGCTGTTAAATTAGTGCAGGCACCACAGAGCTCAATAAACAGAAACTGACAGAAACCCTCCTAAAAGGTGTCATGAAAAAAAATGAAAGGAATCAAATTTTGAATTCTGAGCTATCTTACCAAGGAAGAAGTCACAGATGGCCCATTGAGGAATCAATTATGGATGGAAGGTTCATGATCCAAAAGCTTTGTGCCAGTGAGATGAATCTTAAAGGTATAATAAATGATGATGATGTTAGGAGGGAGATACATAGCAGAGGAGAAAAGATAAAGTGAAAATGGCCTGTAGGATGGAGTCTCACTCATTTGTCACAGCTGCTACAGAGGACATGAAAATTGCCTTTTTATCCCCTTTCCCAGCCCAGTCAGGTCCAGCTGCTTCTTCATCCTAAAACTCTCTCAAGTAGATGTAATTTCAGTATTCTGCTGGATAACAGCCACCAGCAGCTTTGGTAGCCTGTATTTTCCAGGGAAATTTGGTCAGGCCCAGGCCTGGAACTAAAGAAATGCACTCTGTCAAAATTTCCCTGCATTTTAATATAACCAGAAGTGGGAAAGTGTTCTTTTTCAGGTGATTGAACCAGCTTAAAATTCTCTGTTTGAAATGTGCTGGCTGCCACCTGAGCTTCTGTTTGAATCAAAAGCTCAGTGCAGAATTTCATCCAGACTGCACACTGCGTTAAGGGAGAAGCTCACTACAGAGTTATTCCCTGCAAAACTCCTCTCTGCCCACAGGTGGGACACCAAAATGTTTATTTTTCCAGTGCTGGCAGTAATGGAGCAGGATCCATCCAATGAGTAACCAAATGCTTGCTGTGGAAGTAGCTGTGTCCCATCCCTGGGAGAAAAACTGGTGGGTTCCTGTAACATGGACCATTATTCAAACATCATCAGAGGATGATGGTAATGAATACAACAGGAAAACTGGAATAACAGCAAAGCTACTTTCTTTTTTTTTTATAGGCCACCTAGAGAAACTGTGAATACAATTGAAAGGGCTAATATTAGTAAAACACATTTAGAAGCAGCTAGGGTTGACAAGGATAAAACATTATATGAATGTCTCCTCCAAAATGGAGAAAAATAAAAATATCATTAAAAATATCATTCTATTCTGATTCATCAGATTTCCTTTGTGTATCCATGAACTTCCACCTAAAGATAGTTAGAAATTATTTCTTTAATCAACTTCACTTTTTCCTGTATAAATCTTGTTTTTCCAGACTAGAAAACAATTTTAGCTTTGCAAGTTGAACTTTATTAAAAGGTGTAGTCATCATTCCAAGCCTTTATTGCACTTGTCTGCGGGCTTGAAATTTTTTAGTTTTCAATAGGATGATAAATAACAGAGGGTTGACTTTTATGACTGGAAGGTGTCTGGGAACATTAACACTGCCTCTGACATAATGGCTTTTTTTTTTTTTCTTTTCATGGATAGAAGTTAACCATCAATTATTCCCCTACATCCATGAAAACATTTTGAAGCCTTTTGGTACACAAAAAAAAATTGAAGTAATGAGGATATAGTTCAGGAAGGCACAAAAGATTTTCATTCAAATTCTCCTTTACAAAGTCTGTCACAAATTTATAGTAGACTATGCAGAAAAGAAATTAGCACCAACTAATTTATACCTGTGTTTATACCTGTGCCTATACTACATAACTAAGAATGAGCCAACTCTTAAGTGTTCTAATGTTCACACAGAGTAAAAAATGAGAAACAAGAGCACACTCACATGTAATAGTATCTGTTTCCTTGTTCACTCATTTTAAGATTTCAGAAAAGCTGGAAATATTGCCTACAAATGATTCCAGTCAATTTCAAAATTTGCTCATTTTCCTGAGGTATTTTTTACACTGTAGAATGCTTAGTTCCACCTGAAATTTTAAATTTTTCAGTAAATCTCACCTGATCTGATCACCAGTTCTAGCAATTTTGAAACTGCACTTTCAATAAATGTATTATTTGCTGACTTTATTTTGTTTTGACTGGGCATGCAGCTTTACTGGGGGTGACTGGGACTTGGACCAGACAGAACTGAAAAGTAACAGAACATAGAACATTTTTCTAGGAAGCATATTTCCTTACACAATAAAATCTGAGTGGGATTTTCTTCTGGCAAAACTGCATACCATATTGTTTGTTTTATCCTCTCTGACAAAGGCAAGCATGGTTGTTCACAACTTATGAATAGCAACAGACCAGCAGAAAATATTTCAAGGTCTGTGCAACTTATTTCCTTTCAACTAAGAACCTGATGTATTGTAAAGCCTCAGCATCTGCTGCCATTCAGCATGGGGCAACAATAGACTGTTTCTGCTGCTGCTGCTCAGCAAGAAGAAAAATATGTTATTTCTACAGTCTTGCAACTGCCTTTCATAGCCTTTTTCTTCTACCACAGAAATCCCACCTGTTCTACAACTGAAAATTCTCCAGTATTAAAATCTGAGACTATATAGTGCTGAAAAGGGACCTTCTGTCATTGCTACAAGTCAGAAAATCTTTTAGTGGAAAAGTTGAGGAAGTCTCAGGCTAGCACAACAGAAAATAAGACCCTGGAACTTGTGGGAAACATGCCAGGCTGATGGCTGCATTCAACCACTGGTTCCACCTCCTCTTTTATACAGAAATTACCTGAATCTTCCAGGTTCAGTAAGAAGACCGCTAGAATTCAGCAGATGCTGGGATAGTCAGTAAAAATAGGAATAACAAATAATAGCAGATGTGTGGGAGAGCACAGAGATGGTTTAGTCTGCCCACAGCAACAATGCAGAAGGGATGGAGAAAGGAAGAGGGAAATCACAGGCTGAAAGGAGCAGGGAATACATTTTCCATTTAAAATGTCTTTTTCGCTCCCAGCTGCCTTCAAAAGAGTAGTTCAGAGGATAAAACAACAACAATTCACTTTAAAATATATTACAAGTAATGTGGAGATAGCAGCTCTTATATGTATGTTTCTGCCTGTAGTACACCTGAATTTGTCCCCACAGTTATATTATGAGGATAAAAAAACTCTCAAAGCCCTGCTCAGCTCTGCATCCTGCCTTCAATTTGTAGGAACATAGTATGAGACAAGCCCACACACCTGTGGCTGTCAAATTTTAACCTAGATGAAAATAAACCTATAGCCCAGTCAGACAATTTCCAGTGTAAGAGTATAAAATTTACTATGAAAAGATTTATTCTAGGAGGCAAATCTCACAATAAAAATATTTAATGAATATTTGTATAGGATATAATAACAGGTAGGGTTTTGTTTGATAGGAAGAGGCAGCCCTAGACAGCTTTAGATCTATTATCTTCTCAGTTCTGAGTATCTTCCTGTTGCTTTCTTTGATATTTTTAAAGATCAGAATACCTGTAACCTGGCTTCTTAAGTGTGCTGTGATATTTGCCTCCTCCCAGCAATGGGGAGCTGAACACTTTAGAATGGCTCACTTCCTTCCTTCCTCATCTCCAGAAAAATCTACTCAACATCATTCTCTCCTAAACTGTTTCTCAGCCCTGCCAATCTTCTTGAGTTTCATCTTATTGGTGTCTCACTCTGTGACACCTGGAACAGCACAGCCTCGTTGGGACAGGCTGTAAATCCTAAAGCCAACCCTCAAACTTCCAGGTCCCAGTTGTGTGTGGGCCAAGAATCCTGATTCACCTCCTGCCTATGGCATGCTGAAGTGCTTCCACCCTCATTCAGGGCTTCCAAAAAGCCCAAAATGCAGCCTGGCCATGCATGGATGCCACACAGCTTCCTACACTAAATATAAACATTAGTAGATGATAGAAACAAAGCAGTTAAAACACAATAAAGCAATTAATTCCACTATTTGCATTAGTTGTCTCACAGCCTATCAACAGATATTTCTTGACTGCAAAATTAAGTCTTAACTAACATATTTATTTCTTCTAGTTTTTGTGCAGGCCATATGGTTTTCTCTGGTCAGTAATATTCTCTTAAGTGTAATCTCTCAATGTTATATCAACCTTGTTGTGGCCTTATTTATCCTTCCCAGATACTCTGCACACACCACACTGGTTAATAGGTAAGTGCAGCCAGATTGGTGGCAATAAATCTTCCTAAACTGGCCTTGTAGCCTGCACTGAAAATTACAATGCAGAGCAAATGGGAATGGCTACATGGAGTAGCTACAGGAGTTATCAGGAAGCAAACCAGGCTATAATTTTATAATGTGTCAGATACTTTGCTAAAAGCAGTGTCTGTGTGTGTGCTCTTTCTCTGTGGGGTTAGGAGGGTTTGCTGCTCTAATTCTGTTGAAATACTTTGCATTATTCTAAATAATGTATATAAAGCACCCACAGAGAGTACTGCCAAGTGTTTATACCTGTGCCTATACTACAAAAAGTGCTCATAGGCAGTGAATCCCTGTCTTCCCTGAACAGTGAATCTCTGAACCAGCACAACCATGAAGTTCTTTGGAGGTGGCTGAGAGAATTTCCAAATTCCAAGGATTGGTGCATAAAACAAGAATAAATTTATTTAAAATGTGCAGAATGAAGCTGCAGTAATAAGGGGAGTGTAAGTCCTCGGCATGTTCCTCCAGACAAAAGAACTCTGTGCCCACAGCATCCAGATTTAACCTCAGATGGCAGGGCACATACAAGGACTAGATATATTTGCCATCATGACTCCTCTTTAGTAATAATAAAACCAAGGCCTGTTTTGCTTGATATATTTTTGAAAAATTTTGTATAATTAAGCATTCACTTAATAATTTTTTCCTTCAGTGCTTTTACCATGTCAGTAGGCCTGAAATACTCTTCTGCTAGTTGAGAGGCACTAAAACAACAAACAAAACTGCTGTTTTCCATCTCCCTAAGTGCTTCCACCAAACTCCCCCTGAAAACAGGGGGAGAGCAAGAGGGATGTTGGGTGGTTTTCCATCAGTCCAAGATGCATGCTGGTAAAGAAGCTGGCATTCCACACTGCAGAGAGGGCAGGGCAGAGGCTCTGAGGGACTGAGGACTCCCCTGCCAGCACCCAGCCCTTGTCCTGCCCTGCAGGCAGCACAGCCTGGGGCTGGACAAGGTGTGCCAGAGGGAGCCTGGCTCACCTGGAGGGCTGCTCCATGGTCTGCCAGATGAGGCAGATAAGGCTTGGGCTTTTTTACCCAACAAAACCAGGAAATAATCTCCCAGTACACTCCCTCCAGACAAACCATTCCATTTCAGAACATGCCTACACTTGCAGGTGCATTTCAAGGGAGATCAGGCCAGGGAACACGTTGGCCTTCTGTGCCTGAGAGACAGCTGAAGAGAGAAACTCTTAGAAATGCCATTTCAGAATTGGAAGTAGAAATCTTTCTTTTGTCACTGAGTACTGCCAGCATAATATCTTTTTTCTTTCTTTTATATGTAATATTATCTACAAGGCCAGCTTTGAGTTGCAATGTACAAAGCACTACACAAAAGAATGGACTATCCAATATTTTATAGACTACTTGGGTAATAGAGAAAAGAGATGTAACCACCACAAAAAGGTGGTTGACTACGGCAGGCCTTTATGGAGGAGGCAGGCATGACCATTATGTCATACTCTGGAGGAAACAGCATTGTCAGATATATTTCAATTACAGGTTAAAATAAATCCATTGCTTTTTAAACTATACTATAGGAGTGTGATATCTAAAATTACCCAAGTGATTTCCCTGGGATTTACTTTTTCCTACTGAAAATCAGCAACATTTGTGTTCCTAAATCACTTATGATTTTACAAAGAACAAGTAGAATAAAGCAAATTCTAGCAGTTTAGCTACACCACTTGTCATTGCTGCAGGACCAAATCCACAAACCCAGCCTGCAGGAAGCTGAAACAGACTGCATCCATTAAATAATCACTCCAAGAAATGTTCATAAATTTGCCCTAGATCACTGATTCTTCACCTACTCTATATGCAAATATTCTACAACATGCTGAGCAAACTCCTTCTGCTCACTGACAATTTCTAAGCAGCAAGACAATAGTCCTAAGAAAGAAATAATGGGGAAAAAAAATTAGCAATAGTTATCCATAACATTATGCTTCTCATTAGTAACTGTCATAGTAGTATCATGATCCTCTTTTATTTTTCTTTTCAGTTAAAAAACTGAGAAACAGAGAGATGATGTCATTTTTGAAAAGTCAGAAACTGATGAGCAATCTGAGTTCCCTCCCTGCCTGATGCCCGTCCAGAGAGACAAGATCTCGTTGTTCTTTCCTGAAAAGTCTAGAAATATTTAAGGAAAAGAAAATCAAATTAGCACACTACCTTGGATACCTTTTATACTGTAAAGTGCACAGGATATTGAATAAAAATAGCACGGTGGTTTTATTTTTTCCTGCTCACAATCTTTAAATGATTGTATTATTTATCACAGTGATCATGAGCACTTTAATAAAAACTTCATAAGTATTTAAATATTCATCTTTTTTTTCCCCTGGAAGATTTTTAGCAAAAAATGCTGGCAAGATAGTGGGCGCAGATAAAAGTGCATGAGTCATATTCCCATGACAGAAAAAATGTACTTTAAGTGACTTCTTTTGTGCCTGCATTTGAGTATGCAACTGGCTTGCACAGAGCAATAAATTAACTTATTTTTCAATACTGAAGGAGAACCATGAGATTACTCAGTCTTCTGTGATGATCAATAAGGCTTGAAAACGACAACAACAAAATCCAAAGTAACTAATTTTTTTTTTATAAACCACAATATCTGGTGGCCACAGGTTTCTCTACAGGCATTTTTGTATTTGACACTATTCATTGCACATCTTGAAACTCATATTAAAAATTTTATGACACTGCTGGGCAACCAGAAAAACACACAGGAGGTTCATTTACAGCAATCCCAGGGCTGAAATAAGAACCTTTTGTATAATCCTCCAGTGCTAGAATGCATATGGAACAATTCTACAGTCCAAAACTTGTTTTCTTGAAATCAAATTTAAAGGTATTAATGGGGATAGGATGAGATGGACCTGAGGATAGATTTGAAGACTTCCAAAAAAAACTTTACCTGTGGGTATTTTGCATGTTAAAAGAGAGAAAATCCAAGTCTTGGCAAAAACATTACAAAGCACAGATTTATTTCATTTTGAGTCCTCAACTCATCCACACTATCAGGAAAGGATACAATCACATGCATTTTTTATATATTTTCAGTATGAAAGATACAACTAAGAGAAAAGTATTCAGTTTGTTTCTGCTATCCAAGGACAGTTCTGCTGACAACTGAACTGAATTTGAAACTGACCTCAGTAAGCAGTCCTTACTATTTTAACTTTCATCGCTTCTTCACTTTATTTAAAGATCTTGAAGGAATTAGAGACGATATTCTGGAAACAAGAAAATTGATGTTGCTCTTCTGGCAATCCAAGGTATAGGCTGTGAGATTTTAAAACTTATTCTGACTGAATTATGGCTCTTTTTATGCATCTATTTTGTGCCTTTATAGCAAATCTCTGTGTAGGAATACAAATAAAGAACAGTCCAATCAATCAGTCTCTTACTCCCCAAAGAAGAAGGTGTGTTATTCAGTCTTTTAAATGCCTGTGTGATGAACTTCTCTATGTTTCTGATATGTACATGGAAGCGACAACTCCCCCTTTTGTACAATATCTAAAATTTTTAAAGCAATTATCCTCACAAGACTTCTTAGAGATGGAAAACATGGGAATACTACTGCCTACTTGAAGTGGAGGAGTGCCATCAATCCAAATTTACCAATGGTGGGCTAAGGTCCAGTGATGTTAAATAATTTACTCTAAAGCATACAGTAAATTGGTAAATTAGTAACATCAAGAAGTGATTTACAACTCTTCTTCAAAGCCTCTTTTAATTTTATTTTAAAAGCTATAAACTTGAAAACTAAATATTTCACTTCTCAATGAAAACTGTTTTAGGGGATCTATGAATATTAGCAGCTTTTGAATTTGATAAAAATAATGGGCAGTCATAATTTTGGATTTATTGCTATAAATTGCTATAGGATTTAAATTGTTAAAATTATTGGTGGGAAAAAAAGGTTCTTTGCATGTTTCCATAAACTTTAAATCCCATATGGATACTTTTAGTCCTGACAGATGAAGTCTTGCTGTCCTGCTCTGTTCCTCATTATTTTATGACCACCAACCACATTATTTCAGAAGCTCCATTTTTCCTCCAGCAAACACATAGATCTCAAGATGATTGTTGGAAAAAACTTCTTACCCTCTCCCAGAAAGACATTTTAACCCCTCCAAGATCTGTTTTATGCTCCTTTCACAGTACTAAAGAGAAGAGTCCAAGGCTTTTTTAATGCGAAATTTACAGATTCCATTAAGGCTTAAAATAAATATGAGCTTGGAGTAAATATGGTAGAGAGTGATTATGGAAATTAATTAACAGGAAACTCTTAGGAATGACAAGATTTTTAAGAGAATAATCTTTGTTAAATTTTGAGTTCTAGCTTTTTCTGAAAATCTGCCTCTGCTTAAAAATACTATTTTTCTTCCTCCCAGGATATTAAGACATTTTAGGCAGCTGAACCATGACACTTTCAAACCAGCAGAGTTCTGTGGCACTCGTGGCTGAGCTGGGAGCTGAAATTCTCAGCTGAAATTCATTCCATTATTCAGGCTATTTTTGAGGTCTTGTGAAAATCAGGTCCTTGTTTTCCCATCTCTTATTGCTGGCTGGAATGCAGTAAGCACTTACTTATTTCTGACTTCTTTACAGCAACCTTGTCCCAGGTACAGAACAAATCTGACCAGACACACACGAAAAACAAAGTAAATGCAGCCCTTTTTGTGAAAGAATAAAGGAAGTGTTAGATTCATGTTAAGCCTAAAAACATTCCTAGGTTTAATGCCAGTTTGTTTTTTCACTAATCTTATATTTTTGGGTTTTTTTGTCATGATTTCCATTTCAAAGGACATCTTCTTCCTGTATTGGCAGTGCTGTTTCTATATTCTGTAGCTTAACTTCAAGTTTTCTCCTTTTCTCTGTTATTTAGGAAGGCTATTCTATTTTAGCCCGTAATATTAATATATTTAAGTGAGTCTGGCATGGCTCCTTTTACATATTAGTTATTCCACAAAGAGAGAAAAGGAGGATAAAAGATAAATTTCAATAATGGAGGAAAAATGTGATGATACCTGGAAATTTCAGTTCAAGCATTGTGACATTGCTCTTCAAAGCTTTCCTGAAAGTTCATTCCAGTGAAATACAATACAATAAAATATCTCACACCAGACTTACCCTCTTTCCCTTAAGGACATGATAAGTTCTTTTTTTGCGCTCTACTTTGGCATGTGAGTACTACAACAGGCATAAGTTATCCCTCTTCAAGCACGCACAGAACTCGTGTGGGGTAGAAAAGACAGCAATAATTTCTAACAGCTGGATATTCTGGATTCCTCTGCTGGTTGTCAGTACTACTCCAGTGTTAAAAAGAGCAGATTATATACATATTACATTTTCCAAATAATAGATGCAAGAAATGCTTTAACCTTTGAAAAAGGAAGGCATTAGACCCTTATTTTTGGAGGCTTCCAGAGGCACTGAGCCTTTAATACGCCCATGCTTATATCAAGGAGGTCTTCAGAGCATGCATCTGAAGATCCCTCTTTAATTCTAAAAACTGAAATAGCTTTGTTTAGAAATCTCTTTCTGTTAATCCAATTCAGAGTGCACCTTGCTTGTTAACGTGTTAGCACTGGCAATGGGCATCCAAAATGGACCTCTCAAACTGGAGACAACCAACAGCTTTGGGAATGTGAGCAAAAGGATTTCTGCACAGGCAAAACCCCTCACACTGTAGCTCTGAACAGCTGCATGCTGTACTTGTACTCTCTAATCACTCCAGGTGGTTCCTTGGTAGCTCATTCCAAATAATAAGTAGATTATCTTAACTTCAGAGCTCTCATAAGTGACAGACTCTCAAAATTACAGAAAAACAAAGGTTGGAAAGATAATACTTTTGTTTTAAAAATGCATTGCTTAAGCTCTTTCATCACAGAGGAAACCATTAGGTTACCTCATCTGAAGAAAGGTAAATGCCAAATCAGACAAATCAATGCTGTTAATATTAAAACTAATTAATAATGTATTGCTTGGATCCTTCTCTGGGTTTTCTCCTTGCAGTGCCTAGTGGCAGCAATGCAGAACAGAGAGGCAAAGCAGTTTCCATGACAACAGAACTACAACTTGATGCATGAGATATAATTAAAAGGTCCAGAACATCTGCCTTGCAACCCAACTCTCTTCTCATTAGGACACTTCTCCTCATGGATCACATGGGTGACCAGGCACCTGTACTCTGCACACTTTTGGCTTTCCCCAGTCGTGCTGAAGAGCAGCAAGTAGAAACTGTGTTCTCCTAATTAGGGAGTTCACTCACCTTCCAAATAGCAGCCAAGCTGCTGAGGCAGAAGCTGCTGTTTCAGAACTGCCTCTAAAGAGGGAAAGGTGGGAAAATAACATTAAAAGACAGAGAGAAGCCGTAATCAAATATTTTATTAAGTGTCCTGGCTTTTTGGGAATAACAGTCCTTGAAATATTTTGCCTTGATTCTAGAGGCTGAAAAAAAATTGTTATTTTCCATCTGCCTCTGCTGCTTCTCACCTCTGCATGAAAAAGCAGAGGCTGGGAAAGTTCTGCACAGCTGTAGCAAACAAGGCTTGAGCAGCAGCACATCCCTTCCAATTTTGTGCTGAAAGAATTTGGCTGCACCCTGACACCCACATTACCACCCACACAACATCACGCTGCAAGGATGGCACACTCTGCTACCCAATGGGTTTTTCTGCTTTATGGAGCATTCACTACTCTTAATTGCACACACCTTTAAATTCATTAAAATTGCAACAACGAGGGAAATTTCTCACTCCTGTTCAACTTCTTTTCTTGTCCAAGCAAGAGATGTAAGGATGGGGAGTCTTATGAGGAGCAGCTGAGGGATCTGGGGTTTTTTAGCCTGGAGAAAAAGGGGCCCAGAAGAGACCTTATGGCTCTCAACAGCTCCCTGAAAGGATGCTGTAGCCAGGTGGGGGTAGAGCTCTTCTCCCAAGTGATGGGACAAGAGAAAACAGCCTCAAGTTGCAGCAGGGGAGGTTAGATTGGCTAGGAAGAAGAAAATTCTGCACTGAAAAGGTGGTCAAACATTGAAAGAGGCTGCCCAGGAAAGTGGTGGAGTCACCGTTCCTGGAAATGTGCAAAAATCATGGATATGTGTTATTTGTTAGCATTCCAGGCTTCATTTTCCAATCTAAACAATGTTTATGACCACAGCTCTTAGCACAGCAAGGTTTTCATTCATTTGAAGCAGACTTGAAGAATATAAATTTCTATTTAACACAGTTATACTACTGCTGTGGTTACAGGACTGATTTCAATGAAAGGCAAAGCAAGAGACAGTGGCTTCTTTCTCTCCCTGCTGTCTTTGACTGCAAGAGATGCAGCATCATCTGCTGCTTTGCAGAAGACAGCAGAAAATGTGCTCTTTCAAAGATGCCTTCCCAAATTGAATGGATTTCCCCTGTCTAACAGCAAAGGCTTTTTCCAAACACCGCGTGGATTAATATTTTTCAAAGGAAAGGTCATGCAAATCCTTTCTAATGGGAGAAGAATTAAGTGACTTAGCTGACCCAGCTGAGGAGCAGCAGCTCGCATAGTATTAGTCAGCAGAGGTTTCAGCTTAGTTATTGACAGTACTAAAATATCCAGTGGTATTTATGCTCTGTCCTCTCCTAGTGCCAAGCAGGGATAGTGGGAATCCTGACCAGAGACTGAGCACAGACCTTCACACTTTTAAAGCCTTACTTAGGCTTTAGGGTGAGAATGATTTGTGCTGGATCCCTGAATATCTCTTAATACCTTGTTTTCAGGTTAGTGGAAAGGTATCCTGCTCAGTTTTTAAGCAGAAGCTTCCTGATTGTCTGCTCAAGCAACACTGTATCTCCAAGTTAGATTCATCCTCCCTTTCTTTTCATCTCAACTTTTTCCAATATATTTATTTCCTTCAAAATTAGAGGAGCATTCCATTCCTGATTTATCTGTATCACTCTGCCAATACAAAAGCATGGCAGTAACCAAAATCAGAATTAGTGTGCAATGAACCCCTTAACTTGCATATTGAAAATAGGCAAACATTAACACAAGTATCTGTCTCTAGATCAGTCTCTTTTGTCCTCACAGATGACACAGCAAGTGCTACAGTCAGGTATCCTTAGTAAAAATTCATTATCTTCCCACCCAATTACCAATACTCATTAGCAATAGACTAAAATAAGATGTCAGTGCATATTATGTATAAAAAGGTATAGTAAAATTATAGCTTTTGTAGTTAAGAAACACTGTGGTTTGCAGTAAATTTGACTTTACATAATGCCTGCCCATTTTTTGGTTAATTCACAGAATTCAATAAATTCCTCTGCAAGTGTCAGGTGGTCAGGTTTGGTAAGATTTTAATGTACTGTACTGACAGCCTTGTTCACCATGTAATTAAGAAAAAATTAATGAAGCATTACTATAAATATATGGTCAAGCCCACTTAGCAGCTCACAGTGGTCTTAGATGGATTTTTATTTCCATGCACAAACCAGCTTGCATTAGTGCAATGTAAATCTGCTCATTTAATATCGTTTGTAATAGTAATGATTTCCATTTTTAATGTCAAGAGAAAAATCACTGGTTGCCTGCTCCAAAGAGCACTTAATGTCCATTATTGCACACGGCACAAATGAGTTGGCAAATTTAAACAGACTTTTCAGCAATAGTTATTATCTTCACTCTATCTGGACATTGCAGGTGTGGTAAGAGCCATTGTATTTTTATTCACAGGCATAAAAGCACTTGAAAGTCTTTAAAATACCAAGAGCTTTGATATTTTTAAGACTGCAGGCCTATTTAAACACATAAAAATTGAAAATCTCCTTCATGCACTGTACTACTTCCATAAGTTGTGTCGATGCTAACTCTTATAATTAATTATGTGTCTACTTCTTCCCTGGAACTACCAAAGGAGTGGCAGAGTATCCCAGAGAGGATGATGAGAGCAGCACATCTGAATGGATGAAGGAAAAAACAACTGGGAAGTTTCATAATGGCTCTGGGTACCTCTGTCTTCAGCAAAGCCAAGAGAACAACACTTGTAAACTCAGAAAATGCTTTAAAAAAAGGTGAGAAAAACATAAACATCAAGAATATACACAGGAACAGACATAAATACTGACGATGAGTGATTTGCTCTTAATCTTATTAAAAAAGAAAAAATCAAACCAAAACCAATCCAACAAAAATGAGAACTGAGGAGCCCCAAGTTACACTGTATTCTTTTTTATGTTTATTACATCTGATCTTCAGTACATGTTTTTTTGGACATCAAAGATATCTCTTGACATTTGAACATGTTGGTACCCTCACTGTGACCTGTGAATTGTCAAATCACTGGTAAAAAATGGTTCAGATATAGTTAAAGGTCTGTTGTTCATCTCTGGAGGGCATCAGGATAAATCTGTATAATGTCTCAAAATCTCACTAACAAAACTGAGCTGTTTTATCAGTCCAGGAGCCACAAACCTTTCTGTTACTAAGTATAATAAAATTTATTCTATAGTATCTGTGATCCTGGAATAATTTCTATTTTGAATTGTATTTGCATTGCAGCTGCACCCCTGTTGCAGCTCTGTGAGGCTCAGACCCTCACACTTCCTCCTGACTGGAACTCTTGCTGAGGCTCATATATTAAAAAAAATTAAATGACCCCTGCAGACTCATCTCCCAAGGTCACTGCTGCATTTCTTGCCAGTGATTAAATATGCATCCAGCAATCAATAACATTATATTCCCAAGGTACATGCTGTTCTTCAATTATGGTATTTAGATGGAGGGCCTCTCAGTATCATCTAGCTCAATAATACTTTGCAGATCTCATTTTATACAAACCTCTCCCACCAATTTAAGGTTGAGAAAAATATCTGTATTTTCTTTAGATTCCCAGTATAACCTTCCTTCCCCAGAAGTTTTTGGTTATCTTCTGATTTCTCATAATTCCCAGTAAATAATGAATTTAATTTAAATTTAACATCATTCTGTCAATTTTACCTTCCCAAAGAGTTTTCCTTTTGGTCTTTACAGCAGCCTTAGCAAAGAGCTGAGCTCCTGCCAACAGATGAACTTTGGTGGTGTTTTTACAGCACTATTATGTCCTCCATGCATGAAACATTAAGATTATGACAGGTTGCCAGTCTGGAGGCAATAGACTGATTTAAATGCCTCAGAGGTGTCATGCCAATCAATTCTCCTGTCTCACTCTTACTGGTCATAGAAATATGTATTAATGAAGGGTGAATAATTAAAGAGAGGGGATGAGTTACAAGGGACAAGACAATGTCACAAAAATGGGAACTCAAAAGACAGGAGTTAAGGAGAAGGATCCAGTCTACTGAAAGACAGTAAAATTCACCGTGTGCCACTCACAGCAGACACACATTTCCTCCTCACCTGCCTCATTTTGGCAATTCAAAGCACCTAGCTCTGAAAGGCTGCAGAGAGGTGAAAACTATTCCTCCACGCAATATTCAGGAGTATTTGCTGTTCCTGACTTCACAACAGAGCAGCCCTCCCTGTCCTTCAGAAGCATCACAAAAGCAAGAGCTCTGTGCCCTTCAAATGCTAGGCTGAGGTTTCTGGAGGGGGCACATTTCAAGCACGTGAGGGGAGGACCTCCTTCACCAGGTAAATTTTTTTAAGCACACAGAACTCCTATCAAGGAATACTGGGGATGAAGGAAATGGCAAGGAAATACTGAAGGAGATTTGGCCTTCAGAAAAGACCGAGTTCTACCTGCTCATCAGGGCATGTCTGTCTAGGTTCATGTCTGGAACCATATTGATCCACCTGGAATACAATTCTAGAAAGGATAGTAGTAGTAGTACTATTAGTAGTAGTAGTAGTAATAATAATAATAACAATAATAATAATAATAATCTCTCAGATAGCTAGAAACCTCGATAAACCTAATTTTTTTTATTATTCCTTTTATCTAACCAGATATTCTATCAGATATCCTGGACCTCCTTCCTTTTTATTTCTCTGAATTGCCCAAAACAAATTCTGTAAGGATTCTCTGCACTTATCACCAGCTCTGTTTGTCCACCTATCTCTCTCTCAAGTAATCAAAAAAGCCTCTCAGCCACATCTCAGAAAAAGCTTTTTTTCTCTCTTTGAACACAGAAACACTCATGGCAAAGCCCACAGAGGCTGAACCAGAACCACTGTCATGGTCAATTTAACACTCTCTTTAAGCACAGCTCCTTTCCATATTCATGGAGTCAAATTTGGTTCTGACTTTCATGTACTTGCAAGGTAATTCTGTCTCCTGGAGAAAAGTCAATTATGAATAAAGTCAAGGGCAATACAAAATACAATACAAGGCTAATGCAATTACGGATTAGGTTCAGGTATTAAAACCAGCCTAATAAGCCAAGTAGAAAGAGCTTGCAGTCCAAACTACGCCTGTGTAAATTCTGTACTCAAAACCTATGGGGTTTATCACTATCAGTTTTTAAAAGTGGGAAAAAAATAAGCTGGATTAATGTGAAATACTGATTAAAATAATAATACAAGTGTTTATCCGGTTGACAGTCAAACTTTTTTTTTCACCTCTTATGGAAACAAAACCATCATGATATTCTAACAGATACATTAAGAAAAAAATTACACTTTTCTGTTGGGGCTTTTTTTGTGATCAAAACCCTCATATTTTTTATTCTATATCTAATAAGTAAAATATGTGTTTATATCCTGACACAAGACAAACATTTTATGGACGTGGAATGCAATGAATGGAGTAGACGACACATGTAACAATGGATACCATTGCTCTGGTGGATAGTGGGGAACAGGATTCAAAATAGAGTAGAAAAAAATGAAAGTATTAAATGTGGTGATTTAAAGTAAGATTAGTTTACAACCTATAAAGCTAATTTGCTAAGGCATTACACTGTGGCAGAGCAGAAAACAAACTTTACTCTTCTTGGACAAACTTGTTCTTATTTCCAAGAAATTTCCTACTTAGAGGCCATTCCTGGGCCACTGAACTTGTTAAAAGTCTAGCAATGTTCTCAACTACTGTCCTAAGAGTGCAATTTTATACAGAAAATCTTACTGTGCTCTGATGCAGGTTTAAATATTCATTTTTAAACAGAAGTTAGTTGCAGAGATCTGAGATAATGGATTATTTAATTCACAACCGGGTAGAAGCCAGTAGTCTTTAGTGGATTTTTATTTCCCTGCAGATTGTTATCCAGCATTTGTTTACAATTATATGGCACTGCTAGCAAAGAAATTATAATTCCCACAGAAAGGAGACGACTGAATTTCTCAATAACTGAGGTCTTGGCACACTCAAAAGCATGAGATGCAGAGGGAAGTGCTAATGAACTTTGAGTAAAATTTGTGGTTAAAGTTGAGCTTACAAAAAAAACCTTCATCCTCTGGAAATGACATAGCAGTAATCTTGCTTTGAACCTTAACATTCAGAGTGGAGGGGGGAGGACGTTTACTTCAATTTCGTTTGGGGCTGTGGCCCAGTGACATTTGTTAGATTAACTCAGCCACACACTCCATTGCAATCCCAGAAGGACAAGCAGCAGCATTCCAACACTTGTTTGCCAGCACTTTAACTTCTAGTGAGAATTTCTCTAGTGAGAAATTTATAAATTCCATGTAGGTACCAGATTCTTTCTATTCCAAATCAACGTACAAGAATATGCCCAAATTCTAAGTTAAGAAAACAGAATTAAAATCCCAGCAACCTGTAGATCATCCTCATTTTTCTAGAAAGTTTTCTCCCTTTCCTTTTGTCTTTTTTGGAGATGTATGATGTAAGGTGTAACAGATTTTTCACTAGAGCTTTGAGCACTATCAGTATAAATGCATGGCAGAAAATGGAGCACAAAGATGAAAATCTCATTGGGATGGGATTCTGTAAGCAATTATTGCACTAAACCAGAACTACAACCATGTTCCACAGAAATTACCATACCTGTTGAACAGGGCTGTAATCAGATTTAAAGGATCCTTACTTTTACCTTCCCATTTTCCAGGCCTCAGGCTCCTTTGGAGAACTGTGGTGAGTAACACTGCCAGAATAAATACTGGTCCTGGCTCTGCCACCTGAAGAGACTGAATCCTGACCACCTTCAGCCCTTCCTGTCTCCACATGCCTCCTTTTCCTTTGGGTTTCTGAATTGAACATAAAAACAAAAAACAACAAAGCAAAACCCACCATAATTAGTTATAATGTCTTTCAGGCTACTCATTTTCTTTCTCCCAATTTCCCTAGTATTCCACTGTTCATAAACACAAATATCTATATCTATATAATTTTTAACCCCCTAGACACAATTTAATACTAAGCTGTAAGTTTAACATACTACTTTCTATTGCTCTTTTCAATTCTATGCATATAATTAAGAATATTTGTTAAACCAATAATTAATTATAGTTAATTACAGGTGTTCAAGCTCTAGTATTATTTATAACTTTTCCTCATGCCTGTGGAAACAGAAATCTAAACCTGGCCTGTTTATAAAGGGTTATTATTGAACTGCTTTACTTATTATAGTGATTTAATTCAGTAAAGTTGGAGCAGGAAGTAAATGCACTTGAAAAGAGTGGGTTTAATTCCTCACAAGGAAAAAAGGAGGACAGTGATGTGCTAAGAGCAATGATGTTCTTATGTACTGGAAAAAATTGAGGGAATCACTGTGTTTAGCAGTTTTCTGATTTTGCCATTGGCTCAAAAATACAAAGGAAAAATGTAAAACCTTTGCAATGTAGCATAAAGTTAATCCCTGCAAGGAGGTAATGAAGCTGCTAATGTTTGGCTAAGTATCATCCTTAGCTAACACACAACTCTGCAGGCACAGAAGAGCAAAGGACTTCCCTCAGCCTCTCACACAAGTGATCATTTATTGCTGCAGGGCAGCACAGGCCAGAAGGAATAGCTGTCAAATCACTCTGGTCAGGGCTGCCCTTACAAAAGCAGAGCAGAAAACCAAAATACTGGTTCCAGTTAAAAGAAGAGAAGATGCCTACACTCTCAATGAAACCCCTAGAACTGGTTTTCTGCCTGCTTGACCTCCTTAACTCTCCACTTAGCCACTTCAAGCGATTTCCTTTATTTAGGCTTGATTATTCATCATCTCATGCCCAGCCCTGGGAGGCAAATCAATAAATGTATATATGTTCTGAGTAAGTTCCCACACAAAACAAACTAAAGGAAAACAAGCTGGACACCTCAAAGTGAAAATACACTCATCGATTCTCTCCTGATTGCTATTAACTGCTACTGCACACTTGGTAGAGATTACCTCAGGTATCCTGCAGCCTTTCAAGACAGCAGGGGGCCACATAATGTAAGACATCAGGTAAATGAACTAAAAAATGGGTTTTAAAAGGAAAAGAAGAGGAGAGAGCAGGAAAATTATTGAGGATAAAAATCTGAAAGGATGACAGTGAGTAAGTTAGGATTAAAAGAAATACATTATCATAATACAAAGTGCCCAGAAATTCTGCTTGAAACCTTTGAAGTCTGCCATTCATCTAAAATTAAACACTACATAAAAACAAAGAGACATGTTGTGGAAATGCAATTAGACTCTGTGGGGCAAGAAAAAGTCTATTAGCTGTGTTCCATAGGGAATGAGGGCAACTTCTTCAAGTTCTTTTTGCATGTTTGCAAATTCTTTTTGCTTGCAGAAATAAACACCTGTTAAGTCACAGGTTGGCTCAAAGTGACCACCAGTAATAACTGACTGTCGTAAATGAGAAATAACAACTATTTACAAATCTGACAATTTTCTTAAGGTATGAAGGTAACCCTGCAGTGGGATGGGCTGTGATGGGTGAATACACTCCTGCAGTTTCTGCTGGGAAATCAGTTAATGTAGAAATAGAGACAGAGAATGGGTTGGGTTGGGAGAGACCTTAAAGATCATAATCCTAGCTGCCATGATCATCACATAATTCCCATGGTTTCCATGAGGTTATGTGTTAGAACCCCTTTCTAAGAGAGACATGCTCTGGAATAATCAAATAATATATCTGTGCACCTCTCAAGTACGATTTTTTTTATTATCTATGAGGATTCTTAATGAAGAACCAGATCCTCACATGTTCAATTCCTCATGTCTTACTCATTTAACAACAGCTTTTACAACCAATTCAACCTCTGAAGAAAATTACCACACATTTCTTCCCATTCTCAGATCTTCCACAAGGTAATGTAGGCTCCATTTGGAAATTGGGGGAGGGAACTGGCATTGCTAGAAAGGATTTATCTCCTTTTAGAATGTAGTTCCAACCATGTGACTTTTCTAGATGAAGTCAGCAAACCTAATACATTAGAATATGTTCTCTATTTTCTTATTTTGGAAAAAGAAATGAGAACCAGAAGCAACAACATACAAGGTCCTTTAAAATATAAAATGCATCAAGAGTGTATGTGATGTAAAACTTCTGTTATAAGCCATCAGTCTAAATAATTTTAATCCACTTTGTCAAATGATAGCTAAAACACATTCTAAGGAAATTACAGAAGTATCTAGAAACAACTTGTTAGACAAATGAGAGGCTATAATTACAAAGCTGTTATTTTTTTACTTAATTTTCTGCTTTAGCCATCATACTCATTTCAAGCGATATTTCAGTGATTGTTCCTACTGATGAGATTTTATGGTTTGGTTTTGGTTTTCATTTGAACAAGTATCCAAAATCTGAAAATCTACTCCACTTATTTGCTGATGCAATGAAAACTTTGGAATCTTAAGATTTGGAAAATTTCCAAAGGAAAGAAATCAAGGCAGTTGAAGACAATTGCTTGATACTTTTCTGCTGCTTGTTTTCACTGAGCAATAGATTTTAGGGATGTGGATGGGAAATACAGACTGTCCTTGGAAAATCTGTGTTTCATACCAGGGTCTCATCTTATTTAGCAACATTTCCAGTTTGGGGGTTTAATCTTAACTTCAGGTGCAAAATGTGGTTGACTGAGTGGACTAGACTGGGGATAATCTACAGCAATGTTGGAGAGAGTCGTGAAAATACTTGGGGCCTGGCATCTTCAGCTGTTTGCCCTCAGGATTGAAATGACCACAAAATTATTCTCAGTTGTGAGGACTCTGCCCACAATCCTACCCTTCTTCTCAGGCCACCTGTAAAGAGGTGACTTCAGACATCCATCTGAGACACAATTAGGGGGAAAATGCTGATTTTCTTCTTACTGTTACTTCTAAAATATATAAGTGCAGAGTTGGAGTGCCATGAGGACACCAACAACTTATTTCAAGGGAGTGAGTGGGTGCACTGGCCCTTCCCTTTTGGTTCCAATCATGCACTCTAGCACAGGTGTTCACTCATGTCATTCCATGCTGATAATTATTCTCTCTGCCCTGCTGCTACTCTGCCCATTCCTGCAATTTAGCTGAGCTGCATGGTTTGGCAAGCAATAGTCCCTGCCCTTCTGAGTGAAAAGTAGACTGACACATTCCAAGTGTCAAAATGCCATTTTTTTAGTACTTCACCTCTAATGTGAAGGATTTTTCCACTGAAATGGTAGAACTTTTCGTGAAAGCAGGAAGCACTTCTGAATATCTATCTTGGATTGTAAAACTCACCCACAGAGCTTCTTTCAATAGCAAAATCTGCCACTTCAATCTCACACTTGCTAATAAAATTCTCAGGTACAGCAAATAAAAACAAAGCAAGTCCATCAAAGTGACACTGCAACTCCAGACTGCAATTTGCACTCAATTGCCCTGTCATGAATTCTAAGGTTTTGTCCTAATCCCTTGATATAATATCGTGCCTTGATACTAACTTCCAATAACAGAGCAAGTTTGGATGCTGCTTCTTTTATATCACTGTGTCATTTAAGGTAAAACAAAGCCTTATTTTACCTTATTTAACCTGTTCATTTGTTTGCTTTCCTGAATTAGAATTGAAACCAGCATGAGTGACAAATAACTTAGAATGAAATTTAAGGCACATTAATTTTTTATGATTCTCCCACAGTTCATTTTAATTTAGCTGTATGCATCATTTGCTTTATTAATTTTTCCATTTAATGAATTTATAACCAAACAAATCTCTAATGCTACTTTTAAAGGGAAAAGGTATTGAGTTAGTCCTTTCTTGCTTGGAAATCATTTGGTCATTTTCTTACAAGTAAAGCAGTAGGCAGTGAAAGAAGATTAACAAGGAATGCACCCTGTGACATGGAAATACATGATTATTTTTGTCTCCTACAACCTCTCTTCTTGCTGAAGGTAATTACTTTTATGTCTACTATATGAACCATAATTAACAACTAATGTTGTCAGTTGAGCATGCATTTAATTTGTAATCAAATGGTATTTACTGAGTCAAAACCATCAAGTAGTTAGTACTTGAAGGAAAAGTTCTGCTAGATCTGTGGGTTTAAGATTTCAGTAATTATCTAATATTGCACTAGTTTCCCAAACTGTCTCTTCACAAACTTTTGCTAGAACAAGCAGGTCTGCGGTGACAGAGTAAAAGATTTTGAGGATAAAAACCCTCATACAGTAAATACGCAAGTATCTTAAATGTCCTTTTTCCTTTTGAGTGCAAAATAAATAAAAATCAAGCTATCAAGAGCATTTATCTAGCTGTACAAGCATGACTTACAAGACTTCATTCCATTCGAGCCTATTCTTACAAAATTGCATCTGGCACTCAGCTGCCAGAATTTCTATTTTGACATCTTGAAAGTACATAATATTACATTATTCTCAGCGTGAAAAAGTGTTTTCTAATCAGCAAATTTCCCTGTTACACATTCCTGCCTGCACTTGTCAGCTCTTTCCAATCCTTGCAGCCCTTTTACTCTTAGACAGCTGTGAAATAATATTAAATGCATTGGAGAGAGTCAAATCTGACGGTCCCCAAAACCAGTAATGTTGGTTTGGCTGCACATCAGATGATACCTGGGTGGTTCCTTTAGAAGGCTTTTTGTCAATGTTATTTTCATTTAAAAGTTCCAGCCCTACAAAACAAACCCCAGATCCTTCTTTCTTTTTTCTTTTTGTTCCACTTCCTAAATTCTGAAGTGTAACAGATAATGAAAGCAGAAAGATTGTTCAAAGCAATTCTTTGATCTTGTAGCTAACATCCATCAAAGTCTTTGAGAGTCTTGTGTCAGCCTGATTTCCCCTCTCCTGCTCATGAGTTTCTATGAAATAATTTCTTGAAGTGTGGTCTTGAAAAAATGAGCCATGTACAACAGGGAATGGCAAAAACTACGACATTTCTAGGAACCAAAAATAACATTGTGTCTATTAGGAGAAAACTCAATTCTAAAACATCAACATTTTATCACTCGTTCACTTGAACTTCAAAACTTGAATTCTGAGCAGGTAATTATTTTCCATTTATTTTACCTCTGCTATAAGCAAGACAAGTAGTTTCTACAACTTTTGATACTCTTTCCTAGAGGGAGAACATTTGTAAATGCTGACCTTTTCTTGAGGAAGGCTTTGATTTTGATGAACCGAGTATTTTGTTCCTATTTTTTTTTAACAAATATCTAAAAAAAAAAAAAAAATTGAACCAGATCAAAACTACAAGCTATCTCTCTCCTGGCTGAGGCCAGTGCAGTTCTGTCAGCAAGCAGTGAGTGGGAGAACAGGTTCTTCCATGCAGCCACAGAGGATCTGCTCCCATCAAAATCCGGTATCAGTGCAAAGAGCTGCACAGAGGTTCAGCTCCACTGCACGCTGAGGGATTATTTCTAACCTGCAGATTGATTTGTCATGTTCTACAGCAGCACCTTTTGAACTCTCAAGACTGAAAGGAAGGGCAAAATGTAATATTCTCATAAATCTTGAAGGTTACTCTTTTCTTAAAATTTTTCCACTGTACTTGGGGTTCTCTGAATGAAAATATGGACGAACACCACGCTGAACTTTGCTGATCCAATCCGCTGTGCATGGATGGTCACAGAGCATTCATTAAAGTGGATTCTCTGAAGTTTTCTTCAACCATGCAATTTTCAGCTTGGTTCTACACTGAAGAATTCACCTGAGATTGACTTTCTGACATTTATCCAAATCCAAACTCTAAAAGCCTTTAAGGTTTTTTTTATATTACAATCTAAACACTAAAATATCCAGTTTAAGTTATTTCAGAAACCAGATTTGCAGTACAATTTGTCAGAGCCATTGTCAATGGCACTAAGTAGTGTCAGAAATATTTCTAGACTGTCAAGCCAACAGAAATAATTGACTTCAGGACAACCAAATGACATAATAATTTAATTCCTATGCCCCTACAGGAGAGAGTGATGCAACACCGAACTCACTGAAACATTTACCCCTCATAGTTTGAACTGTACACTTTAAAATTAGGCATATTTTTAACTATTCATTAAAATACAGTAATTCAGAGAGATCAGAAAATTATTACTATATTTTTGAGTGGTTTTGCAGATATATGGGTACATTTTGTCCACAGCTGCACATATGTGTGCGTGTGCATATGGACATACACGTTTATAAGTACATGTGACAGATTGTCCTGAAGAATTTTATCAACTTCTCATTACATCCACTTCAACTTCCTTATGCTCCAAGCATTGTTTTTACTGCATCACACAGTCCAGTGATTTTCATGGAATCAGAGGACTGTTAAACCTGGAAAGGATCTCCAAGACCATCAAGCCCAAGTGTTAACCCAGCACTGCCGAGTCCTCCACTCACCCACATCCACAGGGGTTCTGCTCCCACCCCTTCCCTGGGCATCCTGTTCCAGTGCCTGACCACCCTTGCAGGGGGGAAATCTTTTCCTAATATCCAACCTAAACTTCTCTAGCAGTACTTGAGGCCATTCCCTCCCATCTTTTCCCTTGTTTCCTGGGAGAAGAGACTGATCTTTCTCTGGGCCCAGCCATCCAGCCAGTTTTTCGCCCAGCACAGGCTACACCCATCCATACCATGGAAAGCCAGTTTTTCCAGGAAAACTCTGAGGGATACCGTGTTAAATTCTTTAATAAAGTCAGACAACATTCACTGCCTTTTCCTCCTCCACAAAAAAGGTCACCTTGTCATAAAGGCAGCTCAGGTGGGGCAAGTAGCACCTGACTTTCATAAATCTGTGCTGACCAGGCCTAAACCTTTTGTTGTCTTGCTAGAAATATATTTCTGGACAATATTCCTATTGTTTTCATCTGTTCCAGAATGTTGTAGGCTTCATGATCTCCATGGGGAGCTAAGGTAAAATGCATTATTTTGAGAGCCATCATGTCCACACTCTTAATGTAGAGTGAATGGTTTACTGGTTTGGTTATTAATGCCTGAAAATGAGGTCAGTACAGGAAAACATTTTTTCATAGCACATTTCAAACCTAAATTCATATGGAATCATACACTAAAAGATATAACAGTGTATAAATGCCCACAAAGTAGCTATTATGAAGTCTTCCATCACTGAGTTCCTAATTAGTCTCTCAATTGTAAAGTACAAAATGTGTCAGCTAGGTATAACAGAGAAAAAAAAGTCCCAGCATAGTTCTCCCAACAAACTCGAGAGGTATTTAGGCAGTTCTGTAATGTAGTGCTGCAGGGGATCAAGGCAGCATGCTGAACTTACTGGAGTGGAGCAGAATTACAAGCCCTGGTGCAGTCTGATGTACTTTGAGGGGATTTCTAGGCTAGATTCAGTCCTGCAGACACTCATGTGACTTTCTTGATCTCTGTATTGCTACTGAAATCAAAGAGCCAAACAAGACGTAGGCATCACCCTCTGAGCACCCAGCTTTCCAGAGCAGGCTAGTAGGCAAGATGCAATTAAGCACCCTCATGAATTTTTCTTCAGCTTGGATGCCTAAATTTGGCTCCTACATCTATTCAAGTGACCTATTTTTTAAATATGCTGAGTGCCTGCAATTCCCAACAATTTATGCAATCAATCATCGTTAAATTGTATGAAAATACTGATGAAACCTAAGTTGCCCACAGGCATTTATTTCTGCTCATCGTTACTATTAGAGAAATAGCATTTATTCTGAGAAAAACTTCTTTAAAACTGAAGAATAAAAATGCATTTTTAAATGTTGAAAAGTAGCATGCCATGAATTTTGTTTCAGGAGGGAGGAAATATTCTCATGTTACTCAACTATAGCATATCATTGAATAATAAAATGGATTCTATCTCCAAAATTTAAAATGATGACAATAAAGTGGAGCAATAACAGATTCCTGAAATAATTGGTATTTTTGGACTGCACTGCTTGGATCAAAAGAGACATTTTTGGAACAGCAGGACAGACAGTCCTTCAGCTGCCTTAAGAATTACCATCACCTTCTCTTTCCAGGACCTTAAGTGCACTAAATTTCCTTTCAGCCTTTGGTGAAGTCAACCAGAGAGCTGATGCAAATGTGGAACATGGAAATGCAGGTATTCAATTGATGGAGGAGCATTTCTTTATAAAAAATGAACCAACCCAAGAGCTTTCTCACTTTTACCCTTCTGATCCTCTCCCCTTTCCCACAGGGGAGAGTGAGCAAACAGCTGCGTGGGGCTTATTTGACACAAAACCCCAAAAACACAAAAAAAACCACATTTCAGCTAGGGAAACAGCAAACAGAAACTGGACTTCTTCAGGTCCCTGGGAAAGCAGTTCTTCAAAACCTGATATGAATATATTTGATATGGGCACTTTTAGAAATAAGACCACGTGCATCCTAATTTTGCAGGCTTGATAAGAGCACATTTCCTTGGAGATGAGAGCCACTGCCACCCCTGAGCCAGCCTGAGCACTCAGGTGAACCAGGAGGGTTAATGAGTGGCTCACATGCTCTCCACTCAGGTGTCTGAACACCAGCACATCTTGGTCCTTGTGGACATACCATGAATACAAAAACAAAGTTAATGACATTTATTTACACCTATGCTGACATTTTTCTGTATGCAGAGGAAAATCATCAACATATTTTCTTAAAGGTCAAAAGCCTTTGCATAATATATTTCACTGCATGGAATGGATACCCTCTGATATAATTCAGTTGCTGTATTTACCCTAAAAAAATTATTCTCTACTCATTTTAATGTACTAGTGTGTTTTCTTTCTTTCATTTCCCATTTTGGAATCATATTTTTTATTCTCTCAGCATATAGCATATTCTTACTGTTCAGTTTGAGTTGACATTAATTTTTTTTCCTATTTTCTCTACGAACATTTATTATACTGTGATGAATATCACAAGTAATGGATACACCTTCAAAAACAATATTCTTCTTGTTTCTCTCTGCAGATTTCTATGTACTTAAACGTTCTTAGAAACTCAAAGAACTTAATTCCTTCTCTGATTATTCAGGTTTGGTGGAGATTGCACAGTTTCTAAATTCCATCCCAGAACAAAACTGTGTTTCTGCAGCCTTAAATCTTGCTCTTTCCCCCATGGCTCAGGGTTGATTGTTGGGTGGTACCTTTTCAAGGAATCTCTTTAGATGAGAAATCAGATGAGCAGCCACTCAGTATACTAAATCCACTCGTTCTTTCAAATATTCATAAATATTGTCACTTTTTTTAACCATTCTCAGGTTGCAGGTAACTTAACCTCTTATAAAAAGTATCAATTTAATACATGTACTTTCACTGTTGCTTCATACCAAAGGAATTGCCATAATAACTGTGGCAGGAACGTTGAGGAAGGAAGATATCAGTGAAAAGAGTAAGTTTTGTTAAAAGTCATACACCTCTGCTACTGAAAATAATAATGAAAATTATCTTTGCCAAAAAGAGCCTGTCAACTGGCAAAGGGAGAAGTTGGTGGTGTTAAGCACAAACATTTTAGGTATTTGAGGTGGACCAGTCCAGCCTGAGAACTGCACCTAGTTTCTAGGCCTAAATAAGGTCTTCAGTCACTAATTAATCATCATGTTTATTTTTTTTTTCTGTAACAGTATGGTCTCCCAAGAAGAATTCTGGGCAGAATAATCAATGCTTTGTTTTCATGAAAATGGAATATGTAACTTAACTATACTCAGGTTTTTAGAGACAAGGGCTTTATAGGTCACCAAGTTCTCAGGATGCTTTTGAAAAAAGGCTTTGAAGAGGTGTGTTAAATATTCACTCCTTATTAATATAATGCATTAAATATATTATCAAAATAAGAAAAAAACATTAATTAAATGAAATAAAATTGAAAGAAATTAATTAAAGGACAAAAGCTAATAATGCAAAAGTATAATCAATAAGTTTGAAGTTGTTGTGAACTAATTCTCTGCATTTAAATTAAAACTGATAAGAGTCACAGAGACTGTAAATGGTTCAATTTCTACTACATTTTCCCCCCCTGTTAAATTCTGACCTCAGCTAAATTTCATCTCTCAGCCATCTAGAATAAGGTTTTCCCTGTTGTTTTGTATACAATAGTTGATTAGGAGAGACTTAGAGGCTGAACAGCAGATATCGCAGCAGACTGGGAAACATCATCCTGCACAATGTAACTGATTAAAATAAAAATATCTAATACCATCCTGTACTCGTACATCAGTCAAGTCTCTTCCCCTGACGTTCTGCTCACTACAGAACATCTCACTGCAGTTTGCTTTTTCAGAAACAAAGGTACAGATGTGGCATCCCTCAAGAAAAACGCTGAATGAATTTAAAAAACCTTAGTGTCAGTTCCATCCAGATGAAGGAAAGGAGGGTGGTGAAACATTGAAGCAGGTTGTCCAGAGATGCTGTGGGGTTTCAGTCCTTTAAGATATTCAGGATATTTTGCCTGAGCAGAGGTTTTGGACTACACAACCTCCACAGACCACTTCCAGTCTTTAGGAGTCTGTGATTCTGTGAGAAGTGAAATAAATCAGACACAGCCTCCTGACAGGCAAGCCAAAACAAACTCCAGGCAGCTTGAGACAAGTAAAGGCAAAGAAAACTTCACACCTTCTAGTTGGGAGGGTTTGCCAATATGTATGTGTCTATTCTAGGAAATACTGCAATTACTGGGCTACCGAGATGTTCTTTTGCTTTCATTAAAAAAAAAACCAACAAAAAAGAAAAAGTCACAGATGTGGAAGAATATTATGTGAAAATATTCTATTTAATTTCCTGTGTATGTTTCCCATCTAAAATGCACTTTTGTTTTTTTCTTTTTCCCCCCCTTGCAATATTTAATTTGCACAAATGAAAAAAAATGCATGAGGCAATAGACATTCACCTACAAAATCTCCTTGGAAAAATATACTGGCAGCACTCGTGTGACAGTATAAAATTTGTGCTTTCTTGGGATTTTTTTTTTAATGAATTCTGTGTGCACCTGATAAGCAGTGGATCATAGCAGCTCATACCTTTCACCATAACAGGAGCATAACAGACTTCATGAAGCCCACATTTTGATTTGAGTACAGCAGCTGCTGGAGGCCAGTGAGTATTTTTAAAGGCAAACTTGTATATTCTGAGAGCAAATTCAGCATATCTGACTTGTACCCTATCTAAATATTCGCAGACACTTCCTAATTATTTTCAGGATGTTTCCTGGCATGACAGATCATGCTAACAGCTTCATTAACTCTGCTGTGCAGCACCACTGTATGGACAGTGTGCACAGCTTAATCTAGGCAAGAAAAACTCTGCAACTCCCCAACTTTAACAGAATAACCATGACTCTCCCTCAGTGTATTGATGAGATTGGGAAACTGTTTCAGGTGAGGCCATCAGAACGTTAATATAAACTGTTCTGGTTCTGTGTACAGTCACTTTTTAGCTGTTGTGCCTGTGCATAGCACTGTTGCTTCATTAAAGAAAACAAATAATGATGTCTTTGCCATGGTTCCTTCATTTACAGATCACACAATAATGGAGCCTGGTGGTCTCCATTGGTAATCACAAAAATTTCAGTCAATTCATGTTTAACTGTGAAAGACCTGATTTTTTCAGTAAATTTTTACCTAAACATTCACTCATTGAACACAGTAAATTTTTATCTGAACACTCACAAACACTGAATATAATAGATAGCAGAGAGACAGCACATTCTTTTCTTCCAGCAGTCTCTAAAATTTCTAGTTCATTTGTTCACCTTTCCAAAGCTAAATTTCTCTAGCTATGGATTACCACTAGTTACAGTTGCTGACAGGAGGAACAGTTATCCTTCACTATATGGCTTACATTAATTTGCCAGGAATTACTGTGTCTGTAAAATGGCAATAAATAACAGTAATCTAGGTTTCAGGCTTTCCTATCATTAGTGGGCCCATCTGTGTTACAGTGTTTTAACACAAGTGGTGAGTTGTACACATTAAACTGGATTAAAACTGGAAATTTAAAAATATCTTAAAAAGAGAAAAAATAAAAAAAATAATTCAGATACTTGCTTCAGCACCCTATTAAAGTATAAAATACAAAGAAAAGATCAGCACAAGACAATGCTACACTTTCCATGAAAAAACACACAAAACTGACCTAAAGTATTTGACATTTGCATTCCAACACCTTTTAAGAATAAAGTTGATGTCTGTGGGGATCTGTTCTGCAAGGCAGTGCTTTTTTCTACCTACTGGCAAAGGGCGATGTCAGATTTGATTATCCAGTCAAGTTTACACAACCTTGTCTTGACTCAGTTCATTTTGTGTGCAGTCCATGCATTGATGAATTGCATAATCAAACTGTGGCAGCATCAAAGGGGGATCACCTTCTGGCCAAACCTGAGACAACTGTGTTCAGTCCAGCTGAAGTCAAAAAGCCAAATTCAGCTCTGGCAGAAACAGGCAGGCCTCCACTAAATCAATAAGATAATCAAAGCATTATAATTAGATCAATGCAAAGAACAACAGCAAGGCCTGGCAAAAATTTGCATTGGACCTAGGTGCAGATATATCCAGGGCTGGGCTTGTCCTAGGAATTTTTCATGCCTTTGAACAGCTGTAGTGAAGCAGAAATTCAGAACATATTTGAATCCTGCTGTTCCCAGCCAAATAATATCAAGAGAGACAGGAGCAATATATTTCCCTGTCACTTGATACTTCAGCCTTCTCTGTCTAATGAGGAGCACAGCAACCACAAATCCCATCTCAAGCCTGAAGAACTCACTGAGTATAGGATGTACTTTTATTTGCAGAGAGGTGGAAAATACTCAATATTCAAGTCTATCAAGACATATCCATCAGACAATCCTCAATGTCTGCAGTCTGGACACCCTTTTAAGGAAATGCTACAACTCAGGAAGAGCTTCTGAATGACAAGGTATTGTGCAAAGAAATTCTGAAACCTTTTAAGAGAGTTGTAAAATGTTTTCTTATGATTCTTTTTGTGACTGGAGGAGAAGGAAATTACTGACAATACATGTTATTTTAGCCCTGATTTAATCCCCTCAGGAGAAGAAAAAGAGTGAAAAAAAAGAGGCTATTTCAGAAAAGTCTTCACCATAAAAAATGGGGAATTGTATACACAACTGTGCATTCTGCACAGTGTATAATGTTCTCATGTTCTCTTTTTCTGACAGGAAATGTTCTTTGAATTCAAAAGCATCTTCTCAAGAATCAGGGTCCTATCATGCTGAGACCTGGGTATTGACAGAAAATTGCACTTCCCTTGACTGCAGAACTATTTATGAGCACACTGACTTCCACAGTTACGAAATGCCTGTGAATAAATCTGGGATTCTTTTGTCTGCTGTAACCAAATTTGAGTTCTGTATTTCAAAAATCACCCGTGTCACAGCAGAGCAGAGCTCTGGTAGCCTTGGGGAAGGCTTCAAAATTTTGCTTGAAACAGAAACCTTTTCTCTTCTATTTTCCAGGTATGAAAATATCAATGCTAGTAATGTACTCCTCGAGTAACAGGAAGAGACAAGACAGAAAATTAGTCACCTTGAGTGGAAACCTGAGTCAGGCCAGGGTGTATGATTTTGCTGAGGCAAAGCAGAATTTGCAGCTTTCAAGGTTTGGCTTGAGAACTGTTGTTCAGGGGAGATTGAGACAAATGTGTTGCTCTGCCAATAGCATTAAGATAAAAGGAGGCTTGTATTAAACAAGAGTGTTCCACTTAGACCATGCACCCAGTTAAAGCTGGCCATCCAGCAAAGACACCACCCTGATCCTTTTCTCAGGCTGATTTGAGCTGTAGCAATTTCTGAACTACAAATGTTCTGAGCTGATTTGGGCTGGCTGCACTTTTACCAAGGCCAGAAGGCATTAACTATATCACTCCTGCTTCATGGTGCAAAATTCAGTCCAAGTGTGCCCCTCTTGTGACAATACACACCCCCAAAGTGGTGGCAAAACTGGCCAGTGGGTTACTACACAAAAGCATCAGTAAAAACCATGAGAAGGAAGGGCTGTAAGCAAAAGGAAAAAACCTGACCACATGCATTATGTTCCCCCTTTGAACAGACAAAAACATTTACAGCTTTTTCAAAGTGCTCAGTCACACACTGAGGCATATCAAGGCAAGCCTTTTAGGAGCCTTTTAATTTAGGATGCCTAAGTGACAATACACGAGTCCCAGTGAGTGGCAGCCGTTCAGGCCAGTGGGGCTCCTCACATGATTAAGAACTAATCAGTGAGTTCAGCTCTGATCCCTGCTTCGTGTCCCAGCCACAGGGCTCACGAGGGCCAGAGATCAGTGTGGCACAAAGGATTTGTGCAGCAGATCCTGCTCAGAGAGCAGCGTGGGGATCACCCGCTGCGAGGATTAAACTCCTCCAAAGGAGAGGGCAGTGGCAGCCAGGCAGGGAGGGACAAAATGAGAAAGGAAGAAAGCTTGAACAAACCAGCCAGACTGAGAAGGGCAGGGCAAGAAATGAGGCTGCTTATTAAGTTGAATTACTTAAGGTTACAGAGAGTTTAATTTTTTCAGACGGTCTGTAGCACCCAACCAAGATACATCCTCAATGAGCGCTGTCAGCTCAGGCCTGCCCACATCCCTACCCCACCAAACCCTCTTTCTGCTCATCCTATGAGGGAAAAAGCTCCCCCAGATATCATAACATTCCCCAAAATATATCTGGAATATAGAAAGACTCAAATTTATACTCTTGGGAGTATACCAAATTCTGAATATTTTTGCCTTCTGATGAGATCTAAGCTTTTTCCTGGGTGTTGTCAATGGAGAAGGAATCAGATCATGTGAAGACTTCCTGAGGAATCAGAAACTTTCAAGATGCAGCTGGAAAAGGCATCCACTAAGGGATTACAGCAGATAACCTCAAAAGATTTCATTCTTCTCAGGTCTGACTGTTCACAGTTAGGTACCCCTGACTGGCTGTTAATAGATGTACAATAGAGGCAGCAGTTTTCCAAAATACGTGGTTATCCTTGGCCACCTATCTGGGAGGAGAATCAACCCCCTCTTTGTACGAGGCTTCCCTTTAGCTCTCCTTCCCAAATTTTTAAAAACAAACCATGGAAAAAACACACAGCAAATCCCTTGGAACAGCTATATGCACATACAGAAACGTACAGGCACGTATATACTCTCTTCATGCTGGACTTCCACAGCATACATTGAATTTACTGCTGTACCTTCTACAGGAACTATTGACTACGTAATTTAATACATCTGTAATTATTACCCTGATCCTCTGGAAGATTGTCCAGCAAAGCACATCAGCAGACACAAAACAAGCTTTTTAAAATATTTTTTCATTTGCAGACATAATTTGGTCAGTAATTTCTACAAAGAAACCTTGGCTATGCCCTCAGGTTACACATATAATTAGCTTGTTTTACATATCCAACATTCAAAATCAAACTTGTTTTGACAAGACACAACAGAGAGGCTCCTGGAGATCTGAAATCCTCCCCAGGACCTGCAGATTGTTAGTATTTCTGACATACATTTTAACTTATAACCTGCAGTGTTCAAATTCAAATATTTTGTTTACTGATACCCTCGTTAAGCTTTACCAGTCAGCCTAAAATTTAAGCTGTTTCAAACAACTGGCACAACACAGAGTTACATTTATATTAAGACACATATTGCATATGCTTAAAAGAAAAGTGGAAAAGATAAAAATATTCTTCTCCCCTCTCCCTTCCCCTTGGTGGCCAAAAGAATTTAAAATCCTATTAAGAGGAATTTATGCACGGAAAATATACTCCTGTTATGTGCAGCTTAATTAATCAACTCCATAAAGCTCAAGGCCATCTGTTCAATGGATGGTGGGGAGAAAAAAAGATGAGATTGGAGAAGACAATTGTGGTGAGATTCAAGTGCACTTAGTGAGGCAATTGCAATACAAAGATACACAGCCAGAACGTATGAGAGAATATTCTCATACTTAAAAGAAATGCTCACAAGGAACACAAATATTTTTAGGAGAACAAATTGCTAAAGCAATAGTAGGTTCTGTTACAGCAGCAATCCATTTTCTACTTGAAATGCTGACAAAACCCTGAGTACAAAATTCAGCTCTGACAGGGATCACCCAACCTGGCCTGCATTCCAGGACATGGAATGGGTGGGTTTCACTGGAAACTGCCTCTTTAAACCTTCATTTTTCTCCCAGTCTGGCAAATTCTTTGCAAGCACAAAAGCCAAAATGCCACCTTCAATCCCACCTCACGTAATGTATCACCTGTATTTCACGGGGATGTAACACGTGGGTTATAAAGTTGCATCTATTTCTGAAGGCTGCTCTGATCCCAGCAGCAAGCACAGACATTTTATCTTCAGGATTTGTATTTGTTGGAGTAATAAAACTACAGAAAACATAAGAAAACTGAAAATTCAGTTTTATCTTATACTCCTCCAAAATGGTTAATTCATACCCTGAATAGTAAATGTCATAATTTCTCCACCAAGGTTATGTTTAGAGCCTTGTTATTGGATACAATTTCCCAAAAATAACTGTATACAGCTAAACTACTATTCCCACTGTATAAATTTGATATGGCAAAGCACATATTAACCTTTCTTTTATATCACAAAAAAAAAATTGAGTGCTCCACTGCATTCTCTGGCAAAATTGTTAGTCAGTGTACATATTAATATAATTGACATGTTGGATTGATACTTGAAACAGCTCACAGCTGGTAGCCTGCTGAGTGAGATTTTATTACTTTTTACATCACAAAATGCCTTCTCAGAGAATTTTCCTTGTGTGCACATTTTTGCTTTGGAAAAACTAACAACTGGCAGGCTTTTGAAGTGTTCCACAATAATTAATGACTCTGATTTACATGTCTACAGGACATTACACAGACACATGTCAGGTTGTTACACTGAGTGCTTAAAAGCTGTGATTCCCCCAGCATCAGTCTTGGATTTGCACATAACAGATACCAACAGCAAAACATTTTTACCCAGCTCAGTGATGGCAGGCAACGTGACAGACTTTCCACCAAAATATTCTCTGCACATGGCAGGGAATCAGCCAACCCACTGCTCATAGGGGAAGTCAAGATGTCACCTGATGCATTTTTAAGATGAACCAGAGCTGGCCGAGGGTGCTCATTGCAGCTCAAGGTTTTGAGCTGTGTGCCTGCAGTTCCTGTCACTTGGCAGCAAGGAACATAAAAGCCAAATCCCCTTTTTATTGAGCCACAGCCCAACTGCAGCTGGCAAAGCATTCCAACCCTGAAAATCCCCACAAATTTCAGTTTTTATGTAATTCCACAAATGCACTAAGCTTACTTTCATTTTTTCTGATTTTCTGGGGGTTTTTGGTTGTCTTTGTTTAGAGGCCTTCCCTACATATGACCTTTACTCCTTTCTTAAACAAATGGAATAAATACAATTTGCACTCACCAAATCAGCTCGACAGACTTTTTCACCTTGTGACAGTTTTTCCCCACTTTGCAGCAAATACATCCCAGGACAGAGCAGTCTTAATACTTCAACTTTCTTCTCTAAGATTTTAATATCTCTTGCATGAAAAATAATATAGAAAATATGAAAATAGGCCAGTCATCTTTAAGCTTGCATTTTAAAATTAATAATCAGAACTGTGTGATTTTTGTGGTCTCTCCCCCCCCAGTAATGTCACATTTCTATTTTGCTTAAGGAGGCTTGGGAAGAACAGAGTGTAGTGGGTAAAGCACCCCTGAAGTCTTGCACTTCTTCCTCATCTTGCATTTAGTAGTGCATTTTCTCATCTCTGCTACTAACAATATCTCGTATGGGTTGTAAACGTCATTGTGAAATATTCCTTTTTTAAAAAGAAAAATAATTCTCAAAGAAATCTGAGGAAAATCACTCACTTCAAATAAGAATTTTTCCATCTCACAAATACAGCAGTTTTTCTAAAAGCACACAAACTAAACCTTGTGGGTGAGTCACAAAGAGCTCACAAAAGTGTGTTTTTACAGGTTTATAGTTGAGACCAAATTAAACTTGACAGTTTCCTTTAAATTAAATTACTAAGTCAGAGATCATAGCATAATTAGTGCTTGATAAAAAAAAAGCTTTCTTCTCTAAAAATGTTCACAATTAGGGAAAAGAGATCTTACTTTTTAGCTGAATGGGATATATCAAGGTAAGAAAGAACAAGTGGATACAATATGAGAAAACAGCTCTGCATTCATTTAAACTGCACTTTCTAGAGTGATAAAGGACTTTTTCCATGACTTTTTCTCGTGCTACACAAGCCATTTTAAGGCTCTCTCCCACATATGGTAATTCATTTTTTTTGTAACAACATGAGAAGGGAAACTGCAGGCTTAGTAAGAAAAGGGGAGCAAGGAAACTACTAAACCAACGCTGGTTTAGACTCAAGGACAAGAGGAAAATTATCTCTTCCTCAGTAAACACCTGCATGACCTCCTTGCTTAAAGCAAAATTGAGTTGTGTTTATCTCTTAAATTAATTATCAATTAATGAATTCCATGTATTTATAAGCTTCATTATTAGTATGGTCTCCTTCATTATATTCACTCCTTCCCTAATAATTAAATGTTTGTGTGTCCCCACGGCTATTAAAAAGATATCCACAAGAGTAATTATGAGGACATTCCCTTTTACCTCAGAAGAAGATAAGAGATTTTCATGAAAGTGCTTTGAAGTATCTTTCACCATTTCACAGCTCACAGCCTTTTTTTTAAAACAATAATAAAAACAATAACAGCTAAATAGTCATTCCAGCTCTAGAAGCTTTAGGATTTTAAAAGACATTACGAAAGGAAGGAATAAGGTTCCCACAAGGACAAGAAACAGTGTAGGAGAACACACTTTCAAATCTACGTGTCATGCTGACAGGAAAGCTGAAATCCATGGCTGTGAACAGTGTGACAGCAGCAGCCCAGTGACAAAAAAATCTGGGCAGGCTGAAGAATTTGGGAATGGGGATTGGACTTGTTCCTCTACAAACACTACAATTAATACTGGAATTTGGGGAGGAATTGAAACCACTTTCAGCAATTCTCTGGGTTCTGCATCACTTGTCTGGAACCTGGGAAC
>VZTB01015544.1:65196-111047 GCA_013397245.1 Thryothorus ludovicianus | reverse complement strand
TTAGTTATCTGCTTATCCTCTGAAGGGAAATTTATTTCTGTCATATACTACTTGAAATATTTGTTTATGTCACTGATGTATAATTTTCAAAAACATGCAGTTCTATCTTTCTTCAACAAAGCAATCAAATGGGTGCTCAAATAAAAGCATATGTTGAAGTATTACACTGCTTAAAATGTATTCGGATCTGTGCATGAGAACACACAAACTCACTGTGTCATGAGTGTGTTGTACCAGAAAGATAACAGTGACAGGTGGCAAAGCTCAAAGCCTTAACCTCAGGGTGTAATTCTTTGAGTAGGTGGCACTTGAGTTTTAATAAAAGCCATTAGTTCAAAGAATTTTCATACTGAATCTAATCAGCCAAATAACCCACACCCACCAGAGTCACTAATATTCCCTCCAGAAAAACTGGAGGGAGGGTAAAAACTAGAAAAGGCTTAATCAGAGGAATAATTTGCCAAAAGGGGATGTTTTTGCCTTAGCTTTCATTGGTGACTCCATTTCTTCATCTGCATTTCACATCTTCATTTTGTGAAGAGTATCTGGAGAATTCTTTTATGCCTGAAAATCTCTGTCCTTTTCGTTTTCAAATCTTGCTCTACCCAGTGTAATGATGCCCTAGGTTATTAAGTTTGGCTTGCTACTTAGAGAAGTAAAAAAGTAGTCCCTTTTCCTCGTTTTAAGTATCTTGCAGGAGGCTTTACTGGCTGTACTCTTACATTTGTCTGTGAAAGAGCACTCCCTGCCCCTTGGCATGTATAGTGAGGGCTGGCATACGACTGGCTTCTCTTATTCATCTCTACTCTGAACTAGTTTCTTCCATTTTTTCATCAAATTAACTTTCATGTGTCTAAATTACAGTCTAAAGGCTGTCTGCCTTTGGACTTACATTTTGATTTCAAGATTTCTCAGGAAATAACTATTTCTGGTATACAGTTTTTCATATGGCGTGGTTCAAATGGAGGCCAAATAATATAGAGGTATAAAAATACATTCAAATGAATTTTCTCTTTCCAGTTTTTCTGAATCAGAGTTCAGTAGTTTCTCTGGTTGTTGGCAAGCATTGGAGATATGATGGCACTGAGGTATTCACTAGGATTTGCTCCTTTTGTTTTCCTCCTGTACAGGACCATTCCTTATGTAGGAATCTGTAAATGTGGTCCAAATTATTCTTTCTTGTCCTGCATTTGTTGGCAATATGCAAATTTAGCCCTTCAGAGACTGGTAGTTTTTACATGAGAAGAGGTAGGTAAATTAATACATGATTCTGTATTTTTTGTCATAAAATGTAGTAATACTTATATATCATGTTGTTTGTTTAGTAAGTATCTTTTAGAAAAGTACACGGAGCATTTAGGATCTTGAACTAACTCAGCTATTTTGGTACAAACTATAACAAAGTTGAAAAAGTCTTTACTTCGTAGCACTAGGATGCCAGAGTTTTTCTTCTATAATTTTCCCTCAGCCTTGAACTCCTTAAGACCCCATAGTTCTCCATTCTACCAACTCTGTTGCTATTTTGAGATAGCAGAATAAAATAACTACTGCCCCTACTGGAAGAACACTTCAAGCAGCAGCTGTTTTCTACCTTGGCAATCCGTCCCTGAGCACCAGTAAATCAGAACTCTATGGTTACCATATCAGCACAGAAAGTTCACAATAAACCAGGTAAGACTGATGGATGTCAATATCTGTGCAATGTGCTCCAGTTCCCAGAACACCTGCCAGTATTTTCTGTTCTCCCATTCTTCTGCTATGGACCTTAACAACAATGTAAGAAAAATTCAACTCTTCATTTTTCTTCAGAATAGGATGCATTTTAGAAGGCTATGCATGCACTAGCAATTTGAGGAACACAAAATGGGCCTGTATTTCTTCAAATTATTGCTTTGGCTTAGTTCATACAAATCTTGCATCGCACTTCAAGTATTCCTGAAGAAAATGGCACCTCTTGTGTTTTTGTTCAAAAAAATGTCTTTTGCCAAAGTCTAAGTGAAATCTGTAATGGAAAATGACAACTCATGCAGTTTACTAGCCATGACAGTATGTTTTTTCAAGACTCTTATGGTTACTTTTTGTATGAATAAAATATTTCTTCTAGAATCACGTTATTAGCATGAGTTACATTAAAAAAAATAAAATCAAATAGTATCCCAAGGACTAGGAAAAAATGATCATAAAAACCCATCTTGCAGAGCTCTGTCCTTTTAATTGCACTCACAGTGTGATGATGATAGAATGATGAAAAACTGCAGGTAAACATGGTACAGTTAGACAGTTAAAAACAAAAGACTTCCCAAAATAACTGTTTTGTAAATCAAAGATTTCTTGGTTAGTCCCCTCTGACCACCATGGATGTGAGTCAGCAGAAGCAAACCTGGTCTTGCTGTGGCTCAGGCAGCCAATTCCACTCAAGTTCCCTGGAAGTTCCTACACAATAAAAGGAATACACTCCATTTCATCCAGTCTGGAGTGTGTAAGGCTGAAATAATTTTTAGAGACCTTGGAACAAAAATTTGTCTGTTATTTAAACGTCTCAAAGCTGGCAGTGAAAACACTTACCATTTCATCTGTGTTTATGGAGGTGCGGATGAGCATGGCCATGGAAATACCAGATTTTCGAGCTGCAAGTGTCTGTTTAAGGCAAACACAAAAGAGTTACCAATTATACAAGTAACACCAGCTGTTAAATCTAATGGAAGGCAAATAGTACTTGATTATGTTACTGGACATAAACAAAACTGTAGAAGACTCAAAACCTTTTAGTTAATGCTTGCAGCTCACAATTTTTAGGGTTTCAGTACATAATGGAAGTACACTTTCCATCATCATTACTGTTTCTTTCAGCAGTGCCCAGCTGAACTGCCATTTCTAATACAAAACCTGTTATTCAGAGGTTTGTGACTCAGTTTTTTTAAACCACAGGCTGTCACTGTTTTTCTGCTTTGCCAACCAAATTAATGTGGTACAAGGATAGGCATCCTGCCCTAATTTGGAAGCTGACTGTGCCTGCAGCTACATGGGAGATCATTTTGCAGCAGTCTTATGGTTCAAGTTGTCAGTCTGGATAATTTTTTTGTAACCCACTGAGCATTTTTAAAGGGTGTGTATGTATATAAAATGCTACCTAAATAAAAAGATCTCAAGGAAGCTTAAATTATTATTTTCCTTAAAGACCATATTAATTTAATACTATGGATAGCTGTATAGCTAAATACTCTGGTTATTTGAGGCAGGAAAAGACCAGAACTCTGTCTCAATCTATCCTCATTTGGCCAAGTGATGTTATTGGTATATGGACAACTTCTAGTTCTGAAGACAATGCACTTGGTTGTAGACATGAACTCTTTTGCTCTAGTAGGGTACATACAAAGGGACTGAAGAAAAGGTAAGTTTAATATACAATTAACAAGGAAATTTTATATTCCTTATTGTAACACCCCAGAAATTTAAATGGGTCCTTGAGCTAGCAAGTATCATGATCAGAAAGGACCCTGGGGGAATAAGTTTTACAAATAATATTTCAAATCTGAATATCACTTCTGCTATCAGTAATCCTTTTGGCCTGACAGAAACAGATAAGATTTATTCCACTGTGCACAATATCAACCATAAGACTGTTACATTACTAGACTGCACCTGCAGTGTTGCTTTCATTCCTCCTCTCTCTTATTCTAAATCATTCCAAGTGTGTTTGTACACTTGTGCCTTATCTCTGTTCTTCTGTCATCCACTATCTGCTCTGTCATGCTTTGCTGCCCTCACAGCCTAGCAGTGTGTGGATCAATTATACCACCCACTAACCATAAGTCTGTTGTTGCCTTTGTTGTGAGGATACAGATTTTTCACCTGACTGTGAAGTGAGTCTCTGTAGCCCATCATTACAGAAGCATTACGGCAAAAAGTTTAAATGATACTTTGTACGTGACATTCTTATTTTTGTGAAATGTATACTGGGCCAAAAGCAATTTAGGCTTACATCAGCAAAGGAACTGCATCATTAATCTCTGGATGAAGAGACAATTCCAATTTCTTCCAATTATATAATTTTAAACACTGGTATATTTAAAATGAATTTCTATTTATTTATAAGACTGTTCAATTTTAATTTTAAAATGTTCACTTTCCCTGATTCAATTTTCAATAAGTTTCTTTTGACAATAATTAAAATTGCATCTTGACACAGAATTATTAATCTTGTGAAACCAATTATAGGGCAAGAAATCATCCTTGGCTTAATAGCATTCATCTCTCTTCTATTACAAAGAACCCTCCTTGGTTTTTTTTCTCTTTTAAACTCAGCAATTTAACAACTCTATGCCATTAATTTGCTATCAGATCATGCATTCTGTTATTATTAAGTAAATAATTCTGTTTACTTCTCTGTGACTGACCATCCTTTCACTCTATTTATTCCATAGGTGTGTGCCAGTGAGATTGACAAAGTCACAGGAAGCGTGTTCAGACTCTGTTTTTTCACGCTTTTTGTGTCAAAACCCTATGCTACAAGACCCACATCTAAAAGTTAAAAATTACAAGTAAAAATGCTTTTGTATCATTAGGAGGAAAAGGAACAATTTGCATAATCAGTACAGTTTTGGGGTTTAATAGCAGGTACTTTAAAAGCATCAACCTTTTGCTCCCTCTTGAAGCAGAGTTTTTTTTCTCAAAGTCTTGCCAAGTACCCATGCGGGTTTACTTGCCTCCACTATGCTAGTTTTATAGTTTTCATGTCCCTTACACTTGGGAAGGGATTTGACCCTTTTAGGTCTCAATTGCACAATCCTAGCCATTCCAAGCAATAGAGCAATGTGAACAACTTGTCAGGACAGGAGCACAAAGGGCATAAGAACATTAACCTCAAATATAGGGCAGTGACTGCTGCTGTGTTCTGTCCTCCAGCAACACCAAAGAACATGAGCCAGCAGAACTGCAGTTTCATGCTATCACTCTAAGTCAATAAACAGATACTCTTTCCTGTGAGAAAAAATATGGGAAAGCAATTTCGACCCTGTCATGTGTCCTTCAAGCCCAGTTCTCCCAAGGGGTGCCCTTGGAATCATGGAGATTTACTATTTGGCTTCTTAATCAGAAATGTGTCTAAAACGATATAACAGTGCCCTATATAAAATAACAAAATCTAATAGGAAACAGGTAATTAGGCTGTTCTTAATAAAGTGTTTCTCATGTTGGAAGAAATCTAGAGGGATGTGTGATAAACCAGTAAATTTAACAGTCGTATGGATTAAATTTACAGGGATTTTAGTGAAAAAAACCTCCCACAAGGATTATTTCCATTTATGTACCACTGTCAGAACAAACTACAAGAGAATCCTCATAAAATGCTTCTGTTCTAAAGCACTGAAGTTGGTGATAATTCAACAGCATGAAGCACATAGCAGTGTCACTTCTTAAGTATGGAATGAAACAAGGAGGAGTGAGATTTTGGAAAGAAAAAGGGGGAAAAGCTGCCAGATTTCTCTATGGGAAACAAGGTGGCAGGTTATGCACATAACAAGAAAACTTCTTTCCCTATTGCCTCTCTGTTTTCAATCAGCAGCAAAAAAGAAAGAAAGGTAAGTGCAGCTCATCAGCTGGAACTTCCAGGAAGTCCAAAATGTCAGAGCATCAAAAGAATATGGAGAGCAACAGGAACCTGCAGTGTTTCCTCCCTTTCCTTTACCAGAACTTGTCAGCAGTTTATATTTGTTTTCCCTCTCAAACTGATGTCCAGATATTACCTCATGCCTCTCCTTAGGTAAAAATTTGACCTGCAGAGCATAAAGACCTTAAGTACTGTTGAATTACAAACATCCAAGAAAAAATTATCAAAAAGAAAAAGCCTAGCAAAAACCTCAAACAATAAGAGAAAATGATAAAGCAGACCATTGTCTATTTAATTTTTAATTTGTTTTGCAACTCCCTAATACAGGATTTAAAATAAATTAGTCTCCTTTATGCTCAAGGCCTTCTAGATTACCTAATAACTTGTATCTACACTAATTTATTACCTCCAATTTTGCCTTAGCAGCTTAAATAAATAAATTAATATAATTAGAAGTCATTCTAGCAAAAACATTGAAAAATGGTAACTGTAAGTAAAAGCAAATTGGACTCAAGCTACAATAACATGTTAAATGATCAATTGTCTTGAGGGAAAAAAAAAAGAGAAGTCCTCTATCACAATGAAATAGGCAAGCTGTGTCTTGCACAGCTAAAACAGCACAGAGGAACAAAAAGTCAGGCTCACGTAACTGTTCATGACTGCTGGCTGAGCCATGCAATATTCATTCCTCTGGTTTTACAGAGGGTTTCAGTTTTCTTGATCATCTTTTCTTCTTTTCCGTTAAAAAAACCTACAGGCTGCTATCAGCAGGAAAAAAAACTTTAAAGACAAACCATTTTTTTGTCACTTTACAAATGCTGATATTATTTTTCATGTGATGTAAAAGTTACCCACCAGAGGTAAATGTGACAAAAATTTCACTTTTTACAGCTTTTAAAACCTGAAAAAATTCAGAACTATTTCTTTTTGAGCAACTACAGATATATCACTCTAGGGATCTCAAATTTGTTTTTTTGGAAGTTTAGTGTGTACTGTTTCTTGGGGTGCTGGGAGGTAGGAAGGAGTTAAAAATAGCTAGTAAGATACTGAGGGAAATTACTTAGCCCTATCCCATAATTTTTCTGTTAAAAACGTTGATGTCTAATCCTGAAATGTTTGACAGAACTGTAGTATTGAGCCCAGAAAACAGATTTAGAAAAAATGACAATTCAGCTCCACTACACAAACATTACTGGACATAACCGTAGTATCATTTGCTGCTTCTTTACATCTTTTGTAGCACAGACACAAAAGCATCATCTGTCCAGCCTCAAAGATAATTATATTGTTATGATTTCCATTCAGTAGACTTAAAAAAGACCTCACAAATATACAAATACTTACTATTTTATGATTTATATACTTAATGTATGAATATTTTTCTTAGGAATATAACTGAATTTGCCTGTCAATGATTAAAGGAGTTAATAAAATGGACTGCTAATACTAGAATTCATGTAAAATAGTCCAGATATTTAGCTGACAACATACCAAAGCAGAGTATAAGACATCTGCAATTTAAATGAATCCTTTTTTTATATGACTCTTTAAATTACCATATTTGAATTCCAGACTATAAATGTTTTTATTATGGAGACATTTACAGAAGAAAGTTTCAGTGCATTATCATTTTAGCTGAAACAGGCAGTTGTTTCATCTGGGGTGCTCACTTCAACAGACTGCTTTACAACAGCAGAAAAATTCACAGATTATTCTTGTGTTCTTATAATCAAATAATAAAGCAAGGGAGCAATACAGTCTTGGCTGATCAAAAGAAGAAATTTGCCTGATTACAGTGATTACACTGTATAAAATCATCTTTAAATTGAATAAGCACAAGAATTTTCTAGAGTCTTCATATCATTCAAAATGATGACTGGCATTAACAGGAGCAAAGACAGTAAAACAGAACTACCTTTGACTATGGCTGGGCAGATCACCACACCTATTTGGTCACTGCGAGTTAAAAACTTCTAACCTCCACTGTAATTATTGATATTTCTCTTCTTGTTTTTTTTTCTCACCTCAAGCCAAGCTATAACTAATCCAAAAGAGATCTTTTTTTTTTTCTTAAAGTAGTAGTTACAGCAATTCCATCAGTAAGTGCACTGGACTCTTTTTCCTGGCTCCACAGTAAACAGAGATCTGTTCATGCTCTCTTTATTGTTACTGCACTTGAACCATCACTTCTCCTTGCACTCTCTGTCCTGTACCAGATATATCCTACCAGAAGTCTAATAATGATCCATGACTGCAGCAAAGATGTCCTCCTGCAGGTGGATTTTGACTGCCTTATCCTCTCCAATGACTCACTCTAAAATAAGCAGACTCCCAAGGCATTAGCATACAAAAACTTTTCAGCAGTTTAGGAGGAGGAGAGCATCCAAAGGCGGGCAGTGAAGTTGTTGAAGGGTTTGGAGAGAAAGCTGTGTGAGAAGCAGCTGAGGTCCCTTGGTCTGTTCAGCCTGGAGGAGGCTGAGGGGAGACCTCACTGCAGATACAGCTTCTTGTGAGGGGAAGAGGGGGGGCAGGCACTGATCTCTGCTCTCTGGTGACAGTGACAGGACATGAGGGAAGGCCCTGAAGTCAGGGGGTTGTNCGAGGGAATGGCCTGAAGCTGTGTCAGGGAGGTGGTTTAGGCTGGGTATCAGGGGCAGGTTCTTCACCCAGGGGGTGGTTGGGCACCAGAACAGCTCTCCAGGGCAGTGGTCACAGCATCAGCCTGACAGAGTTCCAGAAGCTCTTGGACTCCCAGGAACAGGGTGTAACTTTTGGGAATGGTCCTATGAAGGGCCAGGAGCTGGACCTGGTGATCCTTGTGGGTCTCTTTCACTTCAACACATTCTGTGCTTCTGTGTTGAGAACTGGATTTTTCAAAATGTGAACTCATGGAAACAAATGGGGGTCAGAGATGTCATCTTAGGAAAACATATAGAATTTTATAGATACAATATATATATATAAAAAATTATGTAGATACAATGCTGAAAGCATGAAAATAATGGAGTGAAACTGGAAGTGCAGAGGGTCTAGGAAAAGAGGAAAAATCTGATTGATACAAGAGAATTTAAAAGTAGGGAACACTTCGAACTTCTCCTCCTCTAGGTTTCTAAGACTTTCCAGTACCACAGGGAAAACTTCATGCTTGAGGCCTAAATATTGTGCTTGTATCATCAGAAAAGATATTTGGAATATACTGATGACTTTTTAACAAACTTTTTATATAGATTTTGGTATACATGATAGAGGAGAACACATAACGCACCACTTCCCTTATGATTAAATTCTTGGACATAAAATAATTTTTAAACTTTCCAATAGAAGGTCATGATAAAACATGACATTAATGGAATGCATAACAGTTACTATGATCATTTCAGAACATTTATAAATACAGAAGTACTTACCATAGCCTTAAAAATCCAGACAAGATAGGAAAGAAATTATAAAGAATATTAATTTGTCAGATTTATTACAAAACAGAGAAAAGAAATTATATTTTAGTCAGCATCAAAAGAGTCTAGCACTTATTTTTAACAATATTATTTCTGCTTTTCTGAAAAAAGGATAATTTATATTTATTTTGACATCAATATATTCTGAGCTATACCTTTCTGTAAGCACTTCCAACAATTAAGAAAAAAGCAGAGTGTCATTTAACATACATTAAAATGTCATAGCAGGACAATAGACTATACTCATTTAGTACAACAAAAAATAGAGTGGCTGCTGTTAAAAAGATAGTTTAAATGAACACAGGCTCTACTATGTTGTGCAGTATAACTTTTCATCAATTTCAGAAGGAATTCTGCTCTAAAGTAGTTGCTGTGTTTTCTCTTTTTGCCTTCTCAGACAGTGTGCTGAATCACCACAGAGTAACTCAACACAGAAACTGTGAAATATTGAACAGTAATTGGCAAAGGCTGATCTTTTAATGACAACAAGAGTAATCATTTACTTAGCCTTACATCCAATCAGTTCTTTACAGTGAGAAATTGGTTTGGGGGCTGACTGTCATCAGAGACTAAATATGTATTTTATTGAATTATGAATTCTATACTACAGGAAAAGAAAAAGAGAAATGTGAATAGCACTTGAAATTCTTTGGAGCAGAGAGACTACTTAATTTTGTTTAGACTGGAAGTCAGAATAAATCTGAAAGGAACTGCCATTCTTTTCCACTTTGAAATTTCTTTCCTTAAATTATTCTTGTTTACAATGACTGTTAAAACTCCTCACCTTGTACCTAAAGTATGCATAAATCTTTAAAATATTAATAGTGAAAAAGCACTGCTTTTTAAAAGGAACTTTCTCAGTATCAAAATAAATCAAGTGAAACAGTATCCCAAGCACTCAGCAATATTTTAGTGAAAGTGTATTATTATTGCACAAAATGTACATTTCTTGAATACACAAGTAATATCTAAATATCCAATGAGATATTCAGACTTATCTAGCACATTATAATAACTGCCTCATTGACTTTTACTGCCTTCAACCCATTCTCTCAAGACTCCTTTTTTCCATAAAACTATTGTTGCAAACTGTCATTCAGATGCACAACAGTAATTACAAGAAAGACCTACACAACTGGCAAATGGATCAACAGCTTCAGGAGTTACTCACCACATCTCGAACAATGGGAAAAGATTTCTTTCTTCGCAGGTCTGGCATGCTGTCAATTCCATACAGTCCACGACTGTAGAAGATAAGGTAAAGAAGAAAACAAAACATGGAGCTTACAAGACTACATCCTTAAGAACTGCATATAATATCTCTATTTACAGTTAAAAATAAAAATTAGCAGTTATCAGCTAAAGGTGAGTTCTCCAATTGAAAAACCACTGCAAGTGTTCTTGGTGCTTTTTCTTCTGGCACTCAACCAAAGCAGAGTAGCTAAAATGTTGCTTAACACCTCTGAAAACTTGTTACCATTGATTTAGAAATGATAAGAAGAGTTTTCCATCATACCTTCATCATACCTGTATCTGGCAGTTGAGATGCAGCTCAACATTACATATCGAACATCATTGATGCCAATGAATAATGTTCTATTAAATTTGATACAAAGTTTAAAATATCTAGTTAAATACATAATCACATCTCAAATAACTCCTTGTGACTGTGGAAAACAGAACTTGCAGTGGTCTAAAATAATTCCATGGTGACCAATCATTATTTTCTCTAGCCCGGTTTAAGCTTTTTCATTCAACACACAATTAAACCCCAGTTAGATCTCACATTGTTGGAAACAACAACAAAGAGCAACTTGGAGTCACTTCAAAGAATAAAAGGCTGACACACCAACAGAATTTACAAGAATACATATTGATCTGGATAACAAATTGGCCTCATCTTCTCTGGCTCTTCCAAACAATTAACACAGGTATTCACCTGAAGTTTTTCCACAGAGAGTTTTGTAAGATCTCTATAAGCCTTGTCAGTTCTAATTTAGAGATACTTGGATATTCTTAGAGAAGCCAGGATACCAGGTTTTTCAAAACCCAACATTTTCCTTTCCATGGTCCTTTGTTTGGCACTGCCTCAAACATCCTTTCCAGTTCTTATAATTCTATCTCTGTGTATATAAAAACTACATTCACAAGAAAGAGTTTATCATCCGAAAACCCTATATTTATTTATGCACATTACAATTATTGTGTGAAAAGACATATAACTAAAATTAGTGAAGAATTTTTCACTTCCTTCTGATTCACCCGCACCATTCTCTAAGAAAGCGAAAAGAATTCACAGTCTGTTTACGCAATTCCTTTATATTTTCACACAACCATTTTGCCATGCTGGTTGTGATACTAGAATTCTTTTTCAATAACATAAAGATCAAAGCAGACCCAAATTGCAGGTTCCACATGTACTTACAAACCCAGCAAAAGCGTAATAGAAATAAAAAAACATTTCTGAGGTTGTGAAAAGTAGAGGTACAGAGACCAGGAAATAAACTCAGGGCTTTTTGCTACTCAAGAGCAGCTCCACCAGCAGTAAATAAAACTTACTGTGTATAAGGCATTCTTATGCTCACATTGAGGCAATATCTGTAAAAGGATTTCCATCTATTCTGCTCTATAACATAAAAATATGACTAAAATGGAAGTTCTTACTAAAATCCTTTTACTCATCATTAAGAAATAACATAGCAAGGGAAAAACTTTTCATGTTAATGTAGGTTATACACTGAATTCTCTTCTCCTGTCTCTGCTTCCAATTATAACCCAACAATAACTTGACATAGAAGACGATGAAGTGGAATCATAACAATTGATGAAAGGTATCATTCAAGGCAAGGAAAAAAAACCTGTCATATTGACTTTTTTTTGGTGCTTCTGGAAATATTCTGCCTAGCAGTAATCTATTTGAATTTGTCAGAGAATTCAAGAAAAATAGTTTTTTTTACTACAGAGAACATGCCACTGAAGGAAAGAAGTTATCATCTGCATGCAGCACCATCTGTGTATCATTAGTGAATTTCAAAATGGATTAGGCCATGTGGTAAAATTATCAGTCCCTGGCTCCTCATTAGGCAAGCAGTAAATTAATACAAGAGCAAGTCTCTGGAAAAAGTAAAACAGTACTACCCAGGATCTATATACATGATGAGAATTCCAGTTGACCTACTTTCACTTTTTAAAATATGTAAATAATGAGCTCTAAAGTGTCTTCAAGAAAGTGAAGAAAAATAAAATGAAGATAATAGTATGTGATACTGATACAGAAAAACCAGGAAAGGTGGTGTTTCTGCCATTTGACTGAGAAGTTGCATGAGAAGCCACAGAGAAGCTATCTTTGGTCTTTGCCTTTACATTCTTGTCTTGAGCTGTTCTCTCATTTCATGCAACCAAGCGAAGGTCACTGCAGAGAATGGAGAATTCAGTCCCTGCCATGGCCTTGGGAGGTGCTGGTGCATGAGATGGGCTCACAGCTTTGTGCTCTGACAGAGAGGGAAGAGCAAGGCAGAAGAGAGTCAGCTGGGGTATTTCTGCATAGATACAGCAAGGTAAAAATGGTCCTGAGGGAAGCAATCTCCTCCCTCACTTCAAATGGCAACACCTTTTGGAGAGAGTAAGAGGGAGAAGAGTCATAGATAACTGCAGTCAGCTGTGCTGGCGGTAAAAAGACTGAGGGATCCTAGAAATTAGCAATAGTTTTTGCACGAAGGAGTGGAGTGGGAAGTGTGATTAAAACAGAACCACAAATGTCGTTGAAATGACAGCATTCTTTGCCTGAATGTGAAGGTAAATGAAAATTGCATAACTGTTTTTAGGGAGGCCTGGTGAAACAGAGGCTTGAATAAAGATACTGTGGACAGTAAAGTGAGGCAAGGACAGGTCTAAACTTTGTCAGCAAAAGAAACAATGTTTAATCTAAAAACATGAGCTATTATTGAGCTACTGTCAACCATTTGAAGTAGTCCTATGCAGTGGCTACAGGATGTCTGCAAAAGGGATTGACACAGCTTATTCTCAGAGGATTCAATACGTGAATTTATCCACCTGCGAATGGAAGTCAGGGCATAAAAAGAGCAGCTGCAGTCTCTATAGACCTTGTCAAAAGTTCCCCTTACACCCTATGAGATTGCTTTTTGTGTGCAACCCACAAGAACCAGGAATGCTACGTTACCTTTTAGAGGTCTGCATTTATTAAGAAACTGTAATTAGGCAACTGGCTAGGGAAAGAAGTACATACAGCAAAACAGTATGGTACATGCAGCTTCCTACAGATACAGTCCTTGACTGTCAGTGCCTGCATTCAGGGTCTGCTAACAAAATTCTGTTCTAAACTACACAATAACCAGGTGTTAAACTGTTTCTCCTCTGGTTTCCATTTGGTGACTAAGCCTGCACACTGTCACACATGTCCTCACACCCTTACAACTGTGAAGGTTCTAGAAGCTGCAAAGGGCAGGAGTAGAACACTTCGAGCTATGACAAACTATACGGGAACTACCTACACCACTAAAAAACTGTAGATCACACATAAATTTTTTCAACATTTAAAGTTTAGCAGTAAGTACAAATGTTACCCTAAGTATACCTTCCATAAAAGCATGTGCATAATATTAAGCAAATTAATGCCATAACTACCTTTCAGTGACACCCACCTCCCCTCAAAATAGGAATATAAACAGGAAAAACTTCATGGAGTCAATTGTATAGCATTTCAGACATAAAAGCAGAAGATGATTAATTTAATCTCATCAACTTATCTTTGTAATTAATTGTAATTGTAGTAAAAAGTACTTATGGAGTGCATCAGCAAGAGAATAATACCCCTTTTAATTAGGTAACTAATATAACTGATAATTTTTACCAAAAGTTTTTACTTCTTTACCTTTCCACACTGAATAATAAGAAAATATTCAAAATAGGAAGAAATCCCTAGAACTGGATCTAAGACAACTTCATTTGGAGACAACAAAACAAAATGTATAGGTTTCTACCACATTTACTCTCAGCCACTGGAAGATCTTTTTCTGACTTTTTAATTTCAAGTACTAGAGTGGTATTATATTGATAGAATTGCACTACTATACATTTACCAGAATGAAGACAAAATTGTGCTACAGCTTCAAAGGACACATTTTATATGCCAAGAGGTAAAAAAAAAATAAATCTCTTATCTAACTGTCCTCAGCATAGGAACTGTTGTATTAATTTCTCAAAAAAAAAAGGAGTTAAAAAATTTAAAAGGGGAAGACACAACGAAATTATCTTCCTTTTAAAATAATGCAATTTCTTAACACAAAAAGCTTAAAAAAAGTACTATAATGCTATAAAACTAATTTGCAGATACAAATAACAAAATCCTCAGTTATATTTTTACTTACCCAGCAAATGCTTGGACTGCATAAAGCTTGGAAGCATCCAAGGAACTTGCACTTACTAACCGAGCCTTTAAGAGATATCAAAAGAAGTACAATTACTTGGTTGCTTTTAGTAAGTTTTGGACAGAATTTAACTGCATCAAACATATAAGACATATGAAAATGTTTAGCAGGGTCAGCTCCAGGCCAAAGCTAGACTAACTGTTCCTTTGGGAAACATTTTGGTAGCATTCAGCATTTAGTGACACAAAGTGGAAGAACCCATGGGAAGGTAAGGTATTGCTTCCCAAATACTGTTGCTCTTTAAATCCTATAATGAATGCAGGGTAGGTGATAATTAGAGGCAAAAATCAGATATCATGTTTGACAGTAGCAGACCCCTGTGTTGGCAATTATGGTAAGCACAACAGTGAGGGCTACCCTATATATAAATGCAACACATTTGCAATACAATCAAAGGAGAACAAAAGAGTGGAAAGCTGGGAAAAAAACCATGCAGATTTCACAACTAAAATGAAGGAACAAAACAGGTCAAATAAGTCACAAACAAACATCAACAAAATACGTGATCCCTATAGCAAATAGGTGATTTTAAACCTTTTCATCCACAGAACCGCTATCTGAAAGAGAATTGGGAAGAACGGGAATATAGGTTAGAAAAACCAGTCTCTGAAAAAAATCTTATGCTATAAAATATGTCAGTGTTTTAACCTGTTAATGTAGACCAGAATTCAAGTAAAACCTGTGCTTAGCTGTACAACTGCAGCAAGATCACTGTCACTACATTTTAAACAAGCAAAAAGATGTTCTTGGTAGAGAAGAACCCCTCCCACTTGTGAAGGACTGTGTGGATAGCATACAATTCTCATACATATCTACATTTGATTTTTAAGTTTTTTGCTACTTTTAAAATATATTTTTAAAAACAACGAATATATAATCAATATAGTTGCAGTGTTCAAATAAATTATGATCTATTTTCAAGGAAAATAGAATTATTTCTAAGAATATGAACACCACACACCCCACCCCAACTCCTGAACTGTAACTATCGCAGCTACTCATAAAATGACAGAAATTACTCCCCAAATGCCAGCAGAACTACAATTGTGAAAGTATAAGTTATTTCATATATATATATAATTCTAAATTGCTTAATGCAAGAGCACAATGTGAAAATTTACAATCAGATAGAACATAATTGCTGACAGAAAAAGCCACTCTTATTGTCTTGTCACATCTGCACTTTATAGTATGGTGCATACATGAAACAGTATTGTTTAAATTGTCACCTTACTGATCTTCCCACCTCCCCAAAGGGAGTGCTCAAGGACCCTTTAAATAGTTCGGATATTCTTGAGGTATTTGGCTATATCTCAGGTTACATACATTACAAAATAACAATTTACGCCCTTAACATGTGCCACTTTAATATTTAAGCCAGTTTATAGGCAGGAAAAATCACATTCAAACACATAAATCCAAAATATACTGGCAACTGTAAAGTTGCATACTGTACAGTAGTGACAATCTGGGTACTAGAAGGCTCTATTGTGCCTTTTATATAATTTGTACAAATTTAAACGCTGCTTACATGATCAATGCATTTCACTGACTGGATTTTTGAAAATGAGCTTACTCTTTAAATATTTTATTTTTTAAAACTTTATTTGCCTATGTATTTGTCTCACAATACCAGATAGTACTGGCTACTCTTTCAAGCATGTAAAGAGTACTTGATCAACCATATGATCTAACTTCCCCACTCCAAAATTATTACAGCACTTCTCTAGCAGGGTGAGAGCAGAGCCAGGAGGAAAGAGGTGACTGTAAGCTGGGCTGGCCATGGAAACAGGATGGGGTGGGCTTTTATGAGGCCTAAAGAAAAGATGAGGTAAAACCAGAGGGCTGGAGCAGCATCTGGACATAATGAGAGGAAAGGCGTGACAGCATGGACCAACAGGGTAGGAGAGACAGAGGCATCAATTCTCGAACTTGTAAAAAAGGAGGAGTCCAAAAGGTGAAGAAGAATCTGGGGACTGAGGGAAGTTTTAAGCAAGACACTACTTGTAATTTAATAAGCCTCACCACAATCTGTTCATGAAACCTGTACCTTCTTTCTAGAATATATCATCATAACAAAATTGGTAATACTGACACATAAAGGTGCAGAATAAATCTTAGTATCATTTATGTGGAATGCAATTCTTAAATAGTTTGCAGATACTGTACTATCAGATCCCTAAACAATCATATGAATTCTTTGGTTAAATCACTTTTTAAAAAGTTACATTAAACATTGTTGAGACTTGTCTTCTACATAAAATGGAATTTTTCAGAGCATGTAAGATGGATATAGATATTCTTCTTTACCTCTCTTCCTTTCAGCCAACTTCATCTAATTTCACTACATTTCCTTTACTGGAACCTAATTTTGCCCAAATTTAGTAAGAAGAGTGACTATCAAAATTAGGAAGGAGGAGAGGTATGTTTTTGGTTTAACTTGCTTTTCTTTGCAGATTCAACATATAAAAAAAAATGCACCCACCTAATGGACTCTTTCCTCGATATAAATTGCAGAGAATTGCAAATTTCCCCAAAAAAAAGACATCTTAGGAACATATCTTTCTTGTAACAAATGAGTGCATCTTCAGAGACAAAATTAGTTTGGAAACTCCATTGTTTACTGCTTCTTCTGAACTCACCATGAGTGAAATAATCTGAACTGTGGAAGTGTTCTCTGCACGTATGAGAGCACCAAATCAGGAAATGTACAGTCACCAAGTAATTCACTTTAGTAGTCGTTAGGCTACCAGAACAGACAGCAACATTCCTTGATGCAGATAAGAAATGAACTGTGATTATGTAAGAGACCACTGGATGTATTTTCAAATCAGGGATTCAAGGCTAGACATCTCAGATTATACTGTTGAATGACAATGATTTACTTAAAAGAGCTTCTCTTCATATAACTCACTTCTGTGATCCACACATTCAAAATACTAATGTAAAAAATTAATGAGTGTACCAGTGGAAACACTGGTTCATATAGCCAACCTTTCTTACTTTAATGAGTTGTTTCTCCATAAATTTTTATTTTAATTGAAAATTAACTACGTTATGAAATACCAGCAATAGGTTTCATATTGTGCCTCTATACCACAGGCCATTTTAGATAAGAGGAAGGTGTTTTTTACTAGGTTTATAGGAAAAATCCTGTTGCTCCTCAATTTTTGCTATTTCAGCTCAGTGCAGTCCACGTTGATATTTACAAATCCATGCAGCAGAAAGATGAAGAGCAGGGTGGTCATCTATCTGCATACCACCAAAAATTATTTTTTACTAATGTCACATATTGAAGGCAAAAGGAAAATGCTCACAAGCCCTTTTTATTTTTTAAGGAAGTCAAATACATTTAATTAGATAATAGAGCAGGAAATTAGATAAAATTAGTCTTTAAGTTTCCTTTAATGAGTCTCAGGTACTAAAAAGCTGTAGAATACTCAGCAGAGCCACTAAATCTTGGCTTCCTTTGAAAGTGGTTTACATATGGGGATGGCTGGGGAATTAAGTGAGAGGGGCTTGTCATATTTTAAGTACCCTCAAAAAAGCACCAGGATAATTTTGTATCCACCTATCAGTTTATATGTAGGCTAAGTAAAATTTCCAGTAAGTGTTTATTAATGCTGAATAATTACTATTTAATCTTGGTATGAAAATTAACAGATCCTAGAAAAGTTCAACTTTACATTGTTACCAACTATTTTCAGATTGTCATGGTCCAATTTATTCATTCTATTAGCAATGTTGTCATCTGTAACTTCTCACACAAACATTAATCACACAAGACAACCAGTTTCTATACCCAAAAATTATAAGGAAAAAAAATTATAAAGGATGCTGAAAAGTCAGTCTTCCAGCACGAAGGGTATTTTAGCAATGAAGATATGGAAGTCAAGACAGACCTCTTCCTTTGTAGCTTGTGACACCATCAGAAATACAACTGGCTCTGTCAGTCAGTACAGGTATTTCTATCAAAGAGGTTCAGGTTCTGCCCCCCAGTCATAACCCTCCTTCAAAAGTCTTGTGTCATTATTTCACTTCTGCACTTTTCTGAGCAGCAGAACATTGTCCCAATACACTCCTCTTTCTTTAATGACTGCAAAAATTCAGTTCTCTACTCCCTGCCATAGCACAAGAACTGCAACAAGGTTCTAAAAACTAAACTCCCAGGAATCCTCAGAATCAAAATTAATCAAAACACTGATTTTCCACTCTTGTAAGTGTACATTATGGCACAAGACCAAATAGGAAAAAGAATTAAAGATCATTATTCTCTCAAAGTACCATTTCAATATTTAATTCTGCAAAATGGCTGCAAGAATGTCAAACTGACTGATAATTACATTGTTCCTGGAAGCAAAGCCTTCAGAAAAAATACTTGCTGGAATTAGATAACAATACAGCTGTTCTATGAAAATAACATGTGCAAGGTACCCACAGTCAGAAGTAGTTTGAAGTCTGAGGTGGACAATTTTAATTAGCATGTATTGCCTAGAAAGGGAAATAACAGATGAAAATCAAGTTTGAATACAAGCAGGACATCAAAGAAGTAGATTGGCCAAAACAATGACACAAATTAAGCCATGCTAAAATAATAAATGCTGCACCCAGAAGCTATTATTGCCACTACAGAACAGAACATTACACTCTGTAAGCCCAGAGGATGTTGTATCGCTGAAGCTTATTCTAGAGAGATAGCATATAACGCTTGAAAGATAATATTAAAGCTAGCACATCATAAGAGATGAGTGATGCTTGTCTGACAAAGAGAAGGTCAAACTTGAATAAAGCTTGGTTGACAGGAGAAATAGAAGAATCGCTGCTAGCACTTCACTAGCAGTGATGTAGAAAAATTTCTAGCGGATACATGGAGAGTCAAAACAGGAGGTCAGTTTGGTGAAGATGAAAACTGCATTTGTGTCTCTATTAATAAAGTGGTCTACAAATCTGAAACAAAAGGAAATGCTTTTAAAACATTTAAAATCTGGTGCTTAGAAATTGAGTCACATTAGACTTATAATGGCTTTTGCCTTCTATTGTTTTTCAACAGTAGACACTTCTACTAAATTCTAGAACTTATCTCTAAAACAGTAAGTTATAGACTATCAAGAGAAATATTTGATTACAAAATGTGGTGAGCTCAAAAAACTACCATTCTAGGGATGACTGGGCCCTCTTGACAATCTCTAGGTTGTTAGGGTGATAGTAGGAAGTAAAAGTCAGCATGCATTTTAAGCACTCTCTTCTGACCCCAGAAAACATTAAAATGATAAGCCCTACATAATCCAAAAAGGATGAAAAGGCATATCTTATCTCCCTCAATACAAGTGATAAAAGTACATGCAACCAAGTAATTAATTATTTTCTGTGAAAACAAAGAGCTAATTCTTTATTGAAAATTTTTCTGCATTATACAGCTAATGGTGCCACAAAGTGTTTGACTTGGATCACTATACCACGATCTGAGTTGCAAGCTGAAGTCCAATCAGGTTACTTCCAAAGAAATCCAAGCAAACAGCCCCTTGGTTGTACAACAAATGTGAAAGTAGTTCCTCTGGACTGTAACAAACAAAAATCACATTCCTTGGTTCTTCTTGCATTGCACATGAGGATCGCACTGAGCTATGGAAGCTGGTTTATCCTGACAGCATGGGCAGAAATACAGCAGGGCAAGGATGGTTGGTGGCAGCCTGGGACAGAGGGGTGAGCTGCTGTCCACCTTGGGCCACAAAGAGCACGTGTGCCATAGCAAAGAGCTGAGCACCACGAGAGTGGATTAAAAGGGCAAAGCTGTTGGTGACAAAGACACAAGTGCTCACAGCAAAAATGTTTCAGGGGCATTTACTTCATACCACTTCTATTTTTGGCCCTGATGACTGAAAGCCCATTAGCTGCTGAGCACATCAGATGTGATCTTGAACAGCAACACCAGTAAAACACAGATCCCACTCAGCCACTCAGTGATCAAACCAAACATGGTGAATTGGGAAGACAAAGATTTGCTTCAGAAGTGTACTTCTGCTGAAAAACAAAATGCTAATGGTGGCACACCCATAAGTCATATAAATACACTACTGCTAAAGAGCAAGAATAACGTGCAGCTAGGATCAGGAACAAAGGATCAGAACTCAGTGCCTGGGCAACAGTCAGGTATTTCACAGGGCATGATATTCATAGCTGCTGTTGGTACAAAGTTGTTTCTTCTCCAGTGGAGTTGTTTCCACTTCTGAGATAAGGTCAGGAACTATCTAAAATAGACTCAAACACTTTAAACATTATCTTCAGAACCTCCAAACTAGAAGGCTAAAAACTTTAGATAAGCTGAGTTAATTTCAGCTAATTTCACTGCTTACAGAGTGAAAGAAAAAATGATTAAATGTATAATCACATACAAAATAAAAAGATGACATAAAGCTACTATCTCTTACTGAGATAACACAAAGATATCAGATTTTCTTCTGTTCATAGAAACTAGCTTAACAGATACAAGAGAAGACAAATGAAATAATATGATTAGCATTTAAACATTAAAAAAGGTTATTTACTGTTGTCTCTTATGCTATAGGTAAACTCAAAATCAAATTACACTTTGTTTTGGCTCTGCTTGAAATAGTAAGTTGGAGTAATTATGCCTAAACACAAAAAAGAGACACAGATGTTAAGAGCTATAGACAGGTGCACTGGAATTCAAAGGATGTCTTTTGGTACTATTGGACATTATTTACTTGATAAGACATGCATAAATCCTTCTGAATTCCTAAATCTCTCTTTACAGATAATAGAAAAAGGTGTGGGAATGTCCCCTTGTCCTGTGCATTCATGGTTTTCTAGAAAAAGAAAATTTCACCCAACATGCCTTTAAAATTTCCTAAGGAAAATTCCACTACCTTATGTTTGCAGTACCCTCCTTGCCTTATGGATGCAGAGAAGCATCAGCTCCATCCTGTTTGTGCTAAATGAAACAGGAAGAGCTAAGGGGTAAGATTAAAAAGTTCTTGAGTTTATACTCATTCATTTTATAAATATTGCTCTCTCCTGGTTTATTTTTACATTCAGTAAAAGTACATGCATCACATCTATCTATCCTTATTCCATCTTGGTACATATGCAGCTGAAGGACAAGAATTCCTTTGGTGAGGCTGCAGTTGCACTGGTGATACCCAGAGCTATACATAGTTTATGGGTCTGTGACAGCATTGACAAATCACTTGCTGCTGCTCCAATAATCTACTCCAGAGAAGCTACTCGAGTGTCAGTCAGCAGATTGCTCTTTGCTACTACTTATTTAGTGAAAACAGATTACAGTATTTTCTGTGGTATTTTTTTCTAGCTAACTTGTATCCTTGTATCTTTTGCACATCATATTCTTCATCATAGCATCCAAGACATTTTTAAATGGCTCTGTCATAAACACAAGCATAAGCCTTGATTTTCAGATTTACTAAAACTTCTTATCTTGCAAGCTAAGAATACTCTCAGCTCCGCAAGGAAACAATCCTTCTGGCTAATAAAGTTCTGGCAGTATCAACAATAATTTTTCATCAGCAATAACTGGAGAGGTTTCAGGTATTTCCTTCTATTTAGAGTTCCTTAGACACAACTGTCCAGGCGTTCCACTGATCACCTGGAAAATGTGCACAAAGAAAAAAGTCTGGTACCTGCCCCTTGGAAATAGTCAGAATTTCCCTTTGACAACAAAACCTCTTACATATTCTGTCATAATATTCTACTTCACCAATATATCAGAGAAAGACTTGAGCCTATTTATGAATTCATGTTTTCCAAGTCATTACGTTTTTTAAATGCATATCTAGATATTTTTTCAGTCTGATGCTTTAATGAGATTCCTTTTATCTCAAAGCTGCATTCAGAAATTATTTCTACTTCTAAAACAAAATGATCTAAAGAAAATGCTTAAATATTTTGGAAATAAAAATAAAAAATATTTTTTAATCTTGTTTATACAATATTGTGTTCATTTTCCCAGCAAAACCAGTATGAAAACCCCTTGGAATTGACATTCATGGTCAGCTTTGCTCTTAGCTTTAGCAGCTTTAAATCTGGTTAAGCTCAAAAAGAGCAGACAAACCGCATGAATATTTATCAATCCACATTAATTCTAAAGTCAGTGAAAAGTGTGCTAAATGAACTCCTGTTTTCATAAGGAGTAATGTAGCAGAGACCCTTTTCACTTATGTAGCAAACTAGCAGTTTTAACAAATCGCTTTTCTTAAAAACAGAAGTCATTCTCTAAACAGAAGAGGTTGAGGTGGTCACAAGAATTTTGTTTGGGTTTTTTTTTGTTTGTTTGTTTGTTTTTTTTGTCTACTTGTTTTTATTGAATAACCAAAATAGGGATTTCTGCTAAACCTTACTGATTAAGGATGTTGGGGGAGGGTTGTGGTTTACTGTGGGTTTTTTTGGTTTGTTGTTGTTTGGTTTTGTTTGAGGTTTTGTCTGGGTTTGTCTGCCTGGTTGGTTTATTTGTTCTTTATGCCTAAAGCATAGGTGTAGCTATTCTAGGAAAAGGCATCTGATTACAGCAGAATTTATTGAATTCGAGACTGTTACACAAATGTTCTTGTTACACACATTTCCCTGCTGTAATGCACACTGATTTAGCAGGAGTTACTATGCTAGATTAACTGTTGCTCTTCAATCTATTTGGTTACTATCCTGTTTACAAAGAGACCCAGTATTATAATCTAAGATTTTCTGATAAGAACAAATGCTGTAACTACAGAATTAAAACACAATAAGCCAGAAGAACACTATTATGTTTCCTGGAAGATATATTAAACAGGTTTTTAAATAATTCTTTCACTCAACTAGTGGGAAAAATGTACAGACTGAATGTGTAGGAAGTAACTGATAAGGAGCATCCTTTCATGAGCCCCACCTCTAGGGTAGGTGGTGAATAAAACTAGATTTTTCTTCACAGACAAAAAGATGGATGTATCATCTTTATGACTAACTGATTAGATTTCCTGTCACAATTTTTCAAAAGCAACCTTTCTACAAATCTATTCATCTCAAGCTGGACAGACTGCCATTTTCTGTTTTAAGTCACTTTTCTCCATCAAAGTACAGAAGAGAAATAGGAAGGGAAGAGTATAAAGACTTTTGCCTGACTCCAGTGAAACCAGTAGCAATGAAATAATGCATACACTCTCCTGTGCACGAAACAATCATACAAAGCTGAGCCAAATCAATATACCTTGGTTCACCATTCTGACTGAATTCACAGAGTGGCTAATAATTCTTTAGTAAACTATTTAACCTCCTGTAATATTAGTGGAGGATTTTCAGAGTGCACACATACACACGTGAAAAAGGAATTGTGGTTAACCAGTTTGGATGAAGGGATACTGTATTTATCAGTTTCTGCCCACATAATCTGAAAAGGTATTTTGTGTCTTCCCATCCTGTACGACTACAGCTTCTTATTGCACCACCTCCTCATCCCCTCCAAAAAAAGAGTTAAAGACATCCATCATTTTGTTTACCTGATGAAAGACATAAACATGGTGTTGAGAAAGAAAACCAAGAGAGTTAAAAACCCCAGAATATTAAATTTCTGTGGTTCATTATCATTCCCAGTACACCAAAATAGATTTCTTAACTTGCAGTAATCTTGTTTCCTCAGTACCACACATCTATTAAAGTGTATAGCAAGAGTAACCATTTCTTCCCCAGCCTGCTTACACAACTCATCTGTTCCATTGTGTTTACATTCTGATGTAAACTGAGAAGGGAAGATTAAAACTCTCTGGAATCTGCCTTTTTACATTGTTTATGTAAGAAGAGAAGAGTAATAGATTAATCACCCTCTGTTGAAAAGTATTCTGTTCACAAATCCATCTCTTTATAGGTAATACATTAGGTGAATATAGATTCATTTTCCTTAAATATTGCAGATGAACTATATCAGCCACATGGAATACACAATCAGCCCTTATATTAATGAAGTAATTTATCACTCTTGTGAAAAAACCAAACAAACCATAAATAAATGAGATGTGGAAAAAACAAACAGAATCTTTTATCACTAAATACTACAGCTCCAATGTTTTGAAACAGAACAAAAAATCATGGGGCTTGGTATTGCTGCTACTTTTTATTAACTATGAGTGTTTCTGTCTGGACTATTCTTTCCAGACAGAAACCCTCAGTGATGCAAAGACTAATTATTCTTTCAGTCATTTTTTTTTTATCCCCCACCAGACTGCCTGAGATTAAAAAGATGCAAAATTACATTGGTTTGAGTGCAAGAAAAGCCTCTCAAAGAGATCACATAAAAAAGTGTTTCATTCATTACTTTGAACAAGGTGATGCTAAACTTCCAGGCAACTTAAAGGGTGGCCACAACTCAGCTTCAAGCCTTTTTGGGGGATTCTGGGGAATCTGGGTTTACAGTAACACACACCTCAACTGTAAAAGTATGTCTATAATATATCAATTGAAAGCTGCATTAGTTCAAGACAGTTTAGATTTAATTTTTAAAATTTATTTATTTTATTAAATTTATATTAAATTTTTAACAACAAAATACTTGAAGAAATAAGGTGTAACGAGAATAAGAATGTACTTAGATTTCAAAGAATTCCCAGAACATGAAAAAGCATAGCTTTCATTGTAACAAAAGCAGACTGATTAAAAAGGGCAAAAGATGACTTAGCAAGAACCTCTTTTATACAATCCTATGAACAAGACTGACTGGCATTAGCTGTTAGTACTGGCCAAGGAAAGAATAGGCATCTCAGTTTGGCATAATACACGCAAATATACATGTTCTATCTTTATTAATTGCTTCAGTATTTTGAACACTAAACTAAAATTCTGCCATCTCTCTAAGACATCCTTCCCTTCCCCAGTCTGCACCAGCAGTCTGAGAAGGAACTTTATTTTTATGGAAACTCTCTCCACAAACACAAACATAACTCATCATATTTTAATCAGTGAATGTAGTTACCCCAAACAATTAAGAAATAAAATACTTACTTTTCATTTCTCTTTGCACAAACAGTGATCTTTTTTTAAAGCCCACTTCCCAATACAGTTAATGTAGATTGTGTGCAAAGGAACTCTTCAATATAAAAAAACAATTTAACTTCTAACAGGCTTTTTACTTCTCCATTACAGTCACCACCAAAGAGGAAGGAATTTTCATGACCAAGGTAAGATTTTTATCTGACTATAAAATGACTGATTAATTTACTAATCAATACCACATAACTGATTTTCATCTGGCCCACAGAATTTTTTCAAGTCCAAATCCAAGACTTAATTTATGTAACAAAAGCAGCACAACATCATTAACTATAGCTATTAGTTATGAGTAACTGTGCACCTATGCAAGAGTATTAAAAACTAACATGATGAAGGTAAGACATAGGAAAAAAAAGTCCGAGTACAAGACAGGGTTAGGTTAACTTGTAAAGCCTTTACTCTTGGAAAAAATACAGCTGACTAAGGCAATTCCAGCTAACAGTTTTCATAAAAAGCCAGAAAACTGTCCAAATAAGAAAATAGGTACTTGTTTCAAAAAAATCATAGCTTGAATAGGTGGAGTTTGAAATATGCATTGAAATAAGCTTGCTTAGCTTACTGGCAGCTTTTCTTAACATGGAACCAAATGGCCACACCACCAGGGCAGTGAGGTAATACATCACTGTTTCCTTTGGTTTCAGATGTTAGCATAAACAAAGTGAGAGTGTATTCATACTCATCTCTAAGTTCTGTTCTTCAGTCAGACAACACGAAGTGAAATATAAATCCTTCCTCTAAAACAACAGAAACTCTTCCCTCCACTGTTGAAGAGGCAAATCCCTGTCCTCTTCAGTAGCCATTGCACCTATGATGAGTTAGATAAGTTCACCCACCTTGACATCATAAACAATCTACAGGTTACTCTGTGTCTGAAAATTCAGACCAAAGACATTTTAAAATATCTGAATGATTTTTAAAGTCTGTACATCAAATGATGACCAAGATCTTTAACAACTGGGTCAAGAAGCTCCTGCTCACAAGCTGCCATTCATAGAAAGAGTCTATGTTATCACTGAAAGCAACTGAGAAGAGTGCATGCAACTCTGGAATCTTTTCCAGAGGCATAGTTTCATCAGGACAGAAAATCATGCTTATGCTAAGGCCTTGTAAAAGATAAGACAGGGATGGAAGAAGCCACTAGGGAAAAAGAAAGCTAGAAAACAGCAAGTGAGGGTGAGAACAATCAATAAAAGCATAAGTCATTCTCAATTACAACGTAGAAAGAAACAAACAACTGGGTAGCATTTCTGTGATTTTTTTCAAGCCATCAATCCCTCCATTAATATACATGCATCCACGCAATGTCTCTATATCCTTACAGAACTTTAAATCTGAGGATTACTCATGTACTGCTCATGTCTCCTCTCATTTCTGTAACCTAGTCATTCCAGTACGCCTCTGAAAACATTTTTCAATAAATAATACATAAGCAATCAGCCCAGAGTATATTTTTTCCTCCAGCTAGTGACAGAGAATAGAAGTATCTTACAGGGTTCTTGTGCCCTAACGAATTATTTATGTACCAAAGATTTATTGACCTTACCTTATGCATTATTACAATGAAAATCATATTCTAAACCCTTCTTTTGTATTAAATTCAAGAACTAAAACTACTGTATTATATGGTTCTATCTCTGCTTGGACAGATTGCTGCCTCACAACTCTTGCTTACATGGAGGGATGAAACAATTCATTGAAGAACAGGTTATGCTTTGATTATATAATGAAGATTATTTCAAAGAACTTGTTCTCCTTCTAGAATTTTTCCATCTAAAAGTAAGAAATCTGAAGTTGACTGTGAATCAGTTACAGAGGTAAGAGAGTAAAAAAACTCAAAAAACATTCATAAAAGTCATGTAAACTCTAGAACAGCTATTAGTCACTTTTAAAAAAAGTTATTATTGTTCTTGAAAATATTAAAGTGAAGATTGAATACCTTGAAGTATTATTTGCTTAAATGATAAACTAAGTATTCCCTGGACATGCCTAATTACACACACAAAGAAGAGAAGGCAGGTTGTCAAAAAGAAGAGGTTCCAAAATATGTTTTGGGAGTTTTGAAGAATTCCTTTAAGAACTGATTTACAAAATGTTTTTTCCCACACTATATGCCATTCAAGTAAACAGAAATTGAAGGTGTTTTGTCTTGCAGCCAAAATGACATTAAGAAGACATGCTTCTTCGAAGGCTTCATATAAAGTACTCAAAAATGCATTTCCACATCACAGAACAGCTGAGGTTGGAAGGAAACTCCGGAGGCCTTGTCTAAGTACCCTGCTCAAACCCAGAGCAGGTTGCCAGGACCATGTTCAGATGGATTTTGACTATCCCCAAGGACACATGTCCCACCTGTGGATTTCATGATCTGTGAATAGACTGTCTGTAATACCCATAATCCATCTCACTGAGAATAAGCTGAAAGTAAAATAAAGAGTTTGCTCCAATAACACTACCCGTCACTCAGCAGAAATAGTTTTCAGGTAACATATTTTTTGAGTAGACTACTCCAGCTAGAAAATATATTTTGCAAGTTTTAAATTCTGAAGAATTAAGTGATCTGCAGACATAAAGGTAAGAATATCAAATTCATCTATCAGATACAAAACTGTGATAGACTACAGGCATTGTTAACAGGTATTGCTAGGTGTGCTACAGGACCCGAAGATCCATTTGTAACAAACCAGTTGGTGACTGCTGAAGCAGAATCCCTGACTGAAACACCCATCCCTCCTCTGTGAAGGCATGGAAAACAGTGTGAAGAGGAAACTAAACTGCTACTCAAGAGTGAATCCACACAGAATAAGCTGACAAGTAGCGTGTTGTAGCAGTTCATTTGTAAATTCTCCTTAACCTCCTGATGTAGTCCCTTTCTCCTTTACTTCCCCTCTCTTTTTTAATATTCTAAACTATTTTATTTCTGGAAACACAAGTAGAGGTCCTAGTATGACATGTGGCAACCATGCAGACACTTTTCCCCATAGACTACACCCAATAACAGATTTTCACAAACTGGTCTTGGTGTCAGATGGATTCTCTATAAAGGTAAGAAATGTTTAAGCTATTCAGAAGAAAAAATGTCAATAGATTACAAGATTGAAAGAAGTCTTTCAACTGCTGGGTTAAAAGAACATACATTTAATTCCTAGAAAGGATTACATGGGATGTATTAAAGCTATTTCTCATTTTCTAGCAACCTGTTATCTACCAATGTAGACAAACACACAGACTTTAAATAGTGGAATCAATTTGGGTTTCAAAATTTGGAGTCTTCCTTCTGTGCATTCTTTAATTAAGTCCTTAGACCATTATATTCCTATTGTAAAATGACTAGGTAAAATGAATGTGGTTCTCTTTTCCCATGCCTCATAAAATCAGGAAAAAGTAATGAAAATCCTAGTTTTTGATAGCTGTTAATTTATATACACACCACCTCTTATCTAACAGAGTACTGTAGAAAAACACCCGCAAAATACAAGTATACAGCCGAGTGTCATTATTTAAATGCAAAACAGACTTTAAGCTAAACTCTATTACTATCAATATTTAAATGCTTTTGTAACTGACTTTCAAGTTGACTATGTATTTATTGTAAAAGTAGCTGTTCATGTACAAAAGAAACATCATAGTAGCTCAAGCTCATTACTACTAAATACAATCTTTAGCTAAAGGCACAGTTTTTCATCTTTAAAATGAATGTATCAGATGATTATTTTTCCAAGGCAGATAAAGGAAAGATTCAGTCAAGGTGACAATTACCATCTGGCTAGCTACAGTCATTATGATGCTCCCAATTAAATGCACATGCAATATTATAATGAATGTTTTTAGAATTACACTTAATATTTACATTAAATATCACCATATTTGTACATTACTAATATATTTCTTTGTACATTACTAGTAATTATTTTGTATATTATTAAAGTTATATATATGACTGTCTGCTTTGCAGTCTGGTAATACAGAAGGCAAAAATCATGGAAAAATCAGTGTCAAACCCTCCTGTGAATTTGGTTCCTTACTAAAGGAACTACTTCATACATGGATGCCATTTACATCCTTTCTTCCACACCCTCCTCACCCCATTTTGTGGACTGACTACTTTTCTGAGAGCTTGTTGGGAGTACAAAAAAGGACAGAATAGAAGTAAGAACAGATATAAAATCAATTTAGACTTTCATTCTTGTAAGTCCATAACAAGTTATGGGTTGCATAGGGGGTAGAGAACACTGCCCATGAGGGTGAATACAGAACCAACCATGCCTTGAACATGGTTGAAGAAAGCAACAGTGGAATATCTGAACACTCCTATAAATACATTTATAGAACTATGAGAAAAGAATGGTGTACTATTTAGTTCTTTTTTTAAAACTTAAGTATTGTGAAATTTAATTTTCAAGTTACTGAAATTCAAAAAAATAGTTACTTACAAGCATGTCTGACTAAACATATTCAGAAAATTGTTTCAAAACAAATTTGTGAAATTTAATCTTTTGATTTCTATGGAACTATTTCACCCTCTAAACAAAACCAGACATAAGCAGAATTTTTGCTGCTGAATTCAATGGGAGCAAGAAAAATCAATGTCCAGCTCTAATGAGAACAATGTTTTACTTAAAGACAGTATTAAAACACTATTACCTCCAGAAATGATCTTCTCCTCCAAATCATTCATTTGTTTCTTGTATGCTTTTAAAGCAGCTTCTTTAAATGATGGTCGTATTCTTTTTTTCTTTGGAATTTCAGTAACTTCAGTGATCATCTCTGGAACATTCTGATTTTCATCCTCCCTTATTTCTACTTCAGGAGGCATGTCACTTTCAACTTCCAATATCTCTTCACTGATCACACTGTCAAACTGTGTGTCATATTGTTCCTCTGGTAGCATTGCATATGGAGTTTCATACAAAGACTGGTCCAGTTCATACTCTTGGACCTGCTCACTAGTTTCACTACTATTAGTTCTATTTTCTAGTTTAGCAAGAACTTGTTCCATTACTTCTACATAGTCTGTTTCATTCTCACCAGATGGTTCAATTAATTCTTCCTCATATTCTGCTTTGTAGCAATAAGGCTCAGCATAAACATCAGAATCCAGAGTTGTACTTGATTCGTTTGCAGTAGACTGAGACAATGTTCTAAACCTTCCCATAAAAGATGATCCACTGTCTTCATACCCACTTAAACTTTGCGTACTTTTATTCCAGACTACTTCTAAAGCCGACTTAGCACGCTGAAGCGTAGATCCAAATTTAGGAAAGCTGAAAGTCTTATCAGAAAGATCTATGCTTAATCGGCTGTGCCACGATTTAGGGGCAGTTTCCTCTGAGTCATCACTTGGTAGCTCGCTTTGACTTCGGTACATCATAGGCAACCTGTTTTGATTCTGGTAAGAGGAGATAGAATTTGTTTCTTGATAATCATCATATTGACCAGTCCACTGACTTTGTGTTTCACTGTCAAGGCCTGGACATGATGGAGAAGTACCATCTAGAGTGAAGTCATAGCTTTCAGTATCATACTGGAGGTCAGAACCTTGGCCCTTTCCAAAGTCTGTCTGTTGGTCTGAAGGGCTGCTCATATCATACACAAAAACTTCCTGTGTGGATGAGTCTATGCCCAAATCTGCCCCTTGCTCCAACTGATTCCAGTTTTTCCATGGGGAAAGATCATCCTGTAAAGAAAGCTGACTATCATCATAATGGTTTATGTCTCCAGATACACAGATTACTCCATTGCTTACTCCACTATCAACAGTTTGTACATTCCCTGCTTCATTTTGCTCTGGGTACTGCTGCATGTCTTGGACAAAAGTCTGTTCCTGGGAACTGCCATACCAGTTTAGAGAATCATCCTGTCTTCGCTGCCAAAGTTCCCGATCAGAGGAAGACAACAATGAACTGCCATTTGTTCTGCTAAAATACTGGTTTTCTGAAAAATCCTCAGAGTAAGACTGACACAATTTTGAGAAATCTGATTCTGAACGGCTAAGCTTTGGTGTTGCAAAGTCATTCTGTAAATGCCATAAAGGAGTCACATCTGAATAATAGGTCTTTGATTGTTTTTCCATAGTGTCAAATTCTGGTGACTGACTGTCATAACTTCTTCTGTGTGTAAAGGTGATACTGTCAGCAGTTCTGTCAAGGTCTTTAGCATTTTGGGACTCAGTAGTCCCCTTTGTAGTGCTTGTTTTTATCTGAAGTGCTGATTTAGAAACTTTTGCATAACTATTCTTATTTATATCTGATTCCAAGTCTTTATCACTGTCAGGTGACTCCCAGTCATGCAGTTTAGATTTTGTCTCCACAGTTAAAAGTTTCATATCCATGCTTTCATATGTCTGAGAAGAAGGCAGTCCTCTTTCTTTTTTATCTTTTATTTCATGGGAAAATATATCTGTAGAAATTCCAATGCCAGTTCCCTTAAGTTTGTAAGACTTTTTTAAAATCAAATCTCTCTGTTGTGATGACTCAAAGTAAACAAGAATGGGTCTTGGTTTTGCATTTGGACAGTCTCTTTGCTGCCCAAGCCTTTGGGCAAACTCAATTTTAATAGTGCTTTGTGCCTCTGAGAATCCCATTTTCTCCATTAATATTTTGTAGACTATGCTTTCAGCTTTTTCAAGTCGCTCTTCAGGCACATTTAGAAACCTAAGACTTGCTTTGTTTCCTGGATGGCCTATCTGCTTAATGTAGTCATGTATGTCCCGAGTTTCTCTTCTAGACTGTACAAATCCAGTTCGCAATTGCTCAATTTCATTTTGCACAACTTCTACACTACTAGAAATTTCATCAATTGATTGTTTCAGAGCATTAACATGCCCTCTTAGTTCAGAGAGTTCTGTTTCAATTTGACTTATTCCCTGAAGCTCTTTAAAGATCATTTCCATAACATCGTGGGTTTGGCTAATACAGCCTGTCGAACTAAAGCCAGGTTCAAGAGTATTTGATTTCTGGTGACGGCCAGTTCTGTCCAGAGATTTACTTCTTAATCCCCATGTTTTCCTCCATGAACTTAGCTCCGAGTCTGATGAGACACATTCTTGGCTCTTTTTCCATTTCCTTAGTTTTCGTAATGCTCCCAGCTTCAGTGTGTGTAAAGTGCGCTCTCCATCCGAGCTTCCATCAGAGGCTGCGAGGCTGCTCAAGCTTTTCCTGTTGCGTCTCACAGGCATTGTGTGGGATAAATATTCGTTTTTCTTACTGTTAGATTTTACTTCACTTAACGACTCAGAACATGAGCTATCGTTTGAAGACAAGTCTTGAACTATATCTTCATTATTAGTGTTTGCTACAAAAATATGCCTTTGCAGTCCGTTGGCAATAGCAACTCTGTAACTGAATGTTGGAGAAAGTGAAAATTCTCTATTGCTTTCCTCTTCTTCAGTTGATAAATTGCGAGCAGATGGGCACTTGGCAATCTTTTTAACGGTGCTTTTTAAAGTATTTGAAAATTTTGGATTTTTTGTTTGTCCAATCTGAGTTAAGTCTTGTTCCTTTTTGCTCTGACAACTCTCTTTCCTTTTTGTACTATTTCCCGATTTCTTTGTAAACATTCCTTTGCAAATCTTATATATATAAGATGAGATCAGGCTCTTGAAGAGGGCTGAAACCATGGAGTGTAATTTATTTTAAGCTGTTTCCACAAAACACAATTTTTGATCCAGAGAAGTATTTGTATCTCCAAGAGGATCATTGGCAAATGTTTCAATGGAGACTATAGCCATAAAAACTACTGATGTTCTGGAATAATGCGACAGAAAAAAAAAAGAATAATCACACATCTGCTTGTTCGAAACAAAATCCTGAAGAAGTTTTGTATGTCTTGAAAAATCTCACTCTGTTGCACATGGCTTCTTGAAGTGTCTAAAAAGGAGGGAATGACATTACAAAAAGGCTGCCAAGCAAATTTATAATTCAATAATACTGATGATGTTTTAACTAGGTTACAGTGAAAACAGATTATTCCCCGTAATTATCTGAATAGACTTTCTCATGAATAATTGAAGCTGAAAACAGTTCTAGGCAATATTGTTAACAAACAATTAATAAGCTATACTTATTTCCAGGCTTCTTCATCCAGCTTAATTCTCTGACTTTAACAGAGATATTCAGTTTAAATGTTCTCTGCTTTCTTTCAGAGCACTGATATTTCAGTTTAGATCCATATGATATACAGCAGCGATCAAAAAAAACTGATGGGGTAACAAACGGTTACTAGATAGGAAAACAGAAGTAGGAAGTTCTCTCTTGCTTTGTCTTTTGGAACAATGTAGGATTCAGGTACAACTGAGTATTGTATCCATGAAGTGCTGTTCTATCTTGAGATTGAATTATGTGAATTTGTGAAATAGTTGCTTTGATACCAGACTTTAACATGCTATGATAAGCCAGGACTCAAAAGTGGGCTTATCTTCTTGATTTCCCATCTTTAAGAAGGATATAACTCATAGAACATAACAGAAAATAATGACAACTAATGGAAATTCTCATCCAGGTTATTAAATTTGACATTTTTTAGGTAACGGAAAAAAACCTCTCCAAACCTACACAAAACATGGTTTACAAGTTGCAAGACATAAACCAGTGCTATTACAACAGGAAAGCTATTTGATCTAAAAGAAGTCTAAAAAGCTTCCATGAGGTATCTGGAAGTTTCTATTCCATAAAACAGAAGCTTGTATTCTATAGAAACATAATCAATACATTTTAAACATGTCCCTGTATTTTTCTGTACAGCATATCATTGACCTCCCAGTTTCACAGCTGCAGAATTAAAAGAAGGCAACCAGCTCAGAAAAATCCAGCTCTGAAAATCCCATTGAAGAAGTTCTTAAAATGGACATTTTGCTTTCTGAAGCAGATAAAAATTCTTTGGCAGAATATGAAGTCTGTTTAGACACAGGGTATATAAAGGGTTAAAAATTGCTCCATGTTGTCTTAAAAGGAGTAGAGAATAAGAACTGTCCTTGTCTGCAAACATCCTGGCACTCTATGAAACACCATGGTCCACTGACACTCAAGATCTGTTCTTTGCATTGCATAATTTGTCTTCATTGACCTTACTATTATACTCTCTCTATTACATATATACACACATGTAATGGAAATAATAAACACTAACCTCTAATAAATAGTGAAGCAGCAAAATGCACTGTGCTGCACAGAGCACAGGCAAAGCTGCTAAAAGCCTGGTTGGCTTCTGGAATCCTGGAACAGAAGATGTAAACAGACTCATTTCTTTTCCAGTTATAAGAGAATTGGGATGCAGAGTGAGCAGAAGAATAGAAAACATTCTTCACTCTTCCCAAAGTGGCTATTTATTATTTTATAAAAAGGTGAAATATCTGTGGGACATGACTCATATTTTTAACACATATACATCAGCTTAGTCCCTGTCACTTCTTTTTCTTAGAGGCTTATGCCTAAAGTATCAAGCATGATTTAAGAGCAAGCAATATTTGGAAGCAAAAGAATGCTCAATGACTCTGCATGCAATTTTTAAGGAATGCAAATGACATCTCTCAGAATACTGAGAAGTTTTCACTGGAGCCAAGACTGCCTTGTTTTCACATATTATTAGTAGAGAAAGGAACCATCTTGGGACACTTTTCAATGTCAAAGGCACATCTCTGGATGTAGAAACACTTGTTAACCATTCAGCTCTTACACTGAATGCTTGTAACTATTTATTGAACAAGATTTTTAGTGTGATTGCCTACCTCCTCTGCCCACATAGCCACAGATTTTTAAATGCCCTCTTATATAAACTTAACTTAGATGACACGGACATTCTTCAAGTGACTTCAAATCAAGAATGTATAAACAAGCCAGAAGGCTTGTTTCCTGTCTCGGTCTAAAAAGCATCAAGAAATATTATTTCAGTTATCACTGGAATTTGGAACATTTCCATTCACTTTAAATAAGGTTTAATGCTTCTCTGTAGAAGAATCTTGATTTCATAGCAAGCCTTATACATCCATATATATGTGTTTGTTTTATCCAGTGTCTAACCAACGCTTTTTATCAGAGATAACTGAAAGTATTACAAATAGCTGAACATTCAGCACTGAATTTATTTAAACCCAGTTTCTGTCAATGCCATAGTGAATTAAAAGCTGTACTGCTACAAGCACAGGGAGATCTGCTAAATGGAGCAGATTTATGTTCTCTCATGCGAGTTCTATTCCATCTCAGCTGAATTAGTCATATGATCTGTTAATCAGTCTACAGCCTACCAGTGCTTTGTCAAAAACTCACTTTCTACAATAGTGTGTCTACGCATGGAATCGAGTTTGAGTCATTACAGGTCTCATCCATTTCTTTCTGTAAAGATTTGCATAGGTTGTTCTTAACATTTTAAGTCAATGTAAGGTTAAAACTCCTTAAGTTGAGGAACAGTCTTTCAAGAAACACAAAGAACTAAGTCAATTATTTGAATGACCTGCAAGTTGTCATTTGGACGTTTACTTGTTTTATCCAGGTCTCCTGATAAACCATTATGACCTCATTTTTTTAAATTCTCACTTTGCTTATTTATTGAATGAAAACAATTTTTATAATGAATTTCAACATCACTGGGTTAACCCATTCTAAGCACAAGGAATCATGTTGAAGCACTGTTACAGCAGTGAGGTATGGACTTCATGCTAGATAGCAACAGAGCAGGAAACTGGAAAGTGTTATGGATTGTGAGACTAGAACTAAAATTCTTAATGGGGTTCTTCTATAAGGAAAGGAAAAATTGACACTTGGCATTAACTTTTGACACATAGCAAGCCTGAAAATAGGTTTTTTGATCAACTTGATGAACAGATAATGTGGACCTGTTTCAAGAATATTCAAGTGGATTTGTTGATTACAAAGCATTGTCAAAATAAAAATGTCAGTGGAAGCATCATTTAAAAAGGATCTTACTCTAAGTCTGCAACTAATGTGTCAGGTAGAAGGGGGGAGGAGTGGGCTGAGTTAAAAAATGAAGCTTTTTAAAAAATGCAAACAGTTTATTTTAGTTGCACATCTGAACACCAGACCCCCATTTAAAAAAAAAATTAACAAATCCAGTCTTTTGCTTTTATAAAAAAAGAAAAGTGATTCATCTTAAAAAAATAATTTCAGTATTTAAATAGAATAGCTGGATCACTGCTCAGCTTCTGTTCAGACCCTAGTAAATGAAGCTGCAGAGCATCAGCTCTCTCCAGTAAGAGGTAGCTTTTTAGCTGCAGACTATCCTCCCATAAAGCAAGAACCAGGGAGAACCACAGCCTTGGTTAACCTTCACACTATTAATCAACTACAAGCAGTCTGTATATATTGAAAGGGGGCAAGAAGATGAGACAGAAATGCAGTTTCTCTCCATAAAATACCCTATGACAGTTTATGTTCACAACACCAAGATGGCAGGAGGAACCAAAACAAAACCAAGAAGTCTTCAACTGCAGCAATATCACTCTGTATTACTGCCAAAATAGTCACTGGAGTCTATAGACAGAAACATATTTTTGTGATATGCAAAATATCCCACAGAAATTAAATAATAAAACATAAGGAAAAAAATGTGTACACAGTCTACACTGCATCTGCAGAAACTGAGGCTAAGAGAGGTTCTCTCACCATCAGGAGAATCAGTAACAGAATTCAGATATACAGATTTATTAATTATGGTCTTTTACTACTCTTATGCTTGCCTGGGAATAAAGTTATCTTGACATAAGCGTACTTGCCCTCAGCTCAGGTCTGCTGGGTGAAACCTGTGCTCCCTTCCTTTTGACAAGTGCTACAGTATACACTCCACAATGCTTCATTAATTTACTATAGCAGGAGCATTTTACTGACAATCATCTCAGATGACCTAATTCAGAAGAACTTAAATTAGAGCACTTATCTGCTCCTTTATATTCTTCCTAAATTTTCCTTGTAGTCTTAACTACTGACATTTTTAATCTGTGTAATTTGTGAGTCTCTTAAGGTAAAACGACACTTATCTTAACACTGCATGTGCTATATGGATGACCTGCCTGAAGACCCTGGCATAGGCAGGGGTGGGAGCAATGAAGAGACCAGCTTTCTCTTTTGGGTAATTACTCTTTGTTCCAAGAATTCCTCAGGTTTCCACCGCAGCAGACTTTTGCCCTATCCCTTCAGCCCCTCCAACATTCACACAAGAGCATGGAGTGCTATCAGCACTTTCACCCTTTGGCTAGGAAGCTGTTCCTACTGTTCTTCAAAATTATTTGAAGAAGAAATAATTAGGAAGATAATTAAAATAACTGAAGAACAAATAAGTAGGATGCTGTTCCTACTGTTCTTCAAAATTATTTGGAAAGTTTACTATATCTGCCTATTCACCTGGTGATATCTCTATGGATCTTGCTATTTATGCATACCTAACCACACTCAGAATGTGTTGCCTTCTCCATTTATGAGAAAGTAAAAAGTAAAACTAACCACCAAACTGCTGATTCAAACCCCAGTCTTAAGAGCCCACAATCTGCTTATTTTTTAACCTACAAGGCTTACTGCTGTCCTGGGGAGGCTGCATATATATTCATGGGGTACACTAAAGAATCCAATCTAAAAATTAAACAGTCATATTGGTCATTCAAAGCAGTTACATATCTCTTCAGTCAGCATACAGCTTCATAGAGTTCAAGAAAAACAGATGGAAGCAGCACAAGCTTAAACCTGACTGGTGTTATAATTTAGAACACCTAACCCAGAAATCATATATAGAACTTTGTGCATTAGTGAATTAATTCTGCAGTTAAAAAGCTGCAATTAAACTACTTTGTAATGTACAGAAGTAATTGTCTTCAGATCAGCCTAGAAGAAATGAAATTCCTAGCAAGCTAGGATGACTACTTTTTCTGGAGAGAAAAGTCATCTTCACTGTTTCCCCTACTACTATGACCACTACGGAAAAAGAGAGGAATTTTTTTGTTCAGTAAAAGATTTTTTTCCTTTTTCCAATTGCTGTTAAAGACAGACAAATGGAAGAAAACCTCACTGTTTTACATTTTACAATAAATTGCAGAATTACTTTAGTTACGCTATTCTCGACACCTTTGTATTTGCAATACTGCATTTTTCTCTATGAAGTTTTGTTAAGGCAACTGAGGCTATTGCAATTCAATTATTTATGAACTACTAATAAGATTGTTGAAGGCATTTAGAACATTATTTCTTTAGAAAAAAATCTATAGTGTGGTATTTACATTACAAACATGAGAATTTGTATTTGAAGCAACTATTCTCAAAGGTCAATGGCCTTGACTAGACTAAAAACAGAGGAAGAGATGTGCCAAATACAGTAGATTAATACTGAGATGCCAAAAGCTAAAGATGAGATTCTAAAGGTAAAATGTGGCCCCGCTGGAGAGCAGTAGATAACGTAGGCCAGTTATATGTGCATACAAGAACAAGAGACTCCAGGTGTTTTGGAAAACAACTTCAATATTATTTGACTAAACAAACAGATGTCTTTCTTTTTAATGTTTCTAGTAGTTTCCTTAACTTTTTCAACAATAACAAAAAAAACAACACTGTCATGTATAAACAAGGTGGTAATAATGACCTGTTCCCCCACTTAGAGCTGATGTATGCTGCCCTATATAAAAACTTGCTTTTAGTCAATACTCTATTCAAAAACTTTTAAGATTGAGACAATTTAACCAGATACTTCATTTCTATCTAATTGCAGACTACAAAAGGAATGGAAAACATGAGGAGGGAAAGGTTATTTGCTGACAATATGGAGATTACTGTATTACTAAGTCAGTACCAGACATATTAGCTCAGTTAGATTATTACCTGCTTGCTTATTATGTCAGATTACCATACATAAAAGAGCTACTATATAATAATCAGAACCTATTTAATGCCTATTAAAAAACAAAGTATCAACACAAATTTTGACTTAATCTCAATTCTGTCCCTAGTTATCCTTGTGTTTTAATAGACAGTCTTTAAAACATTACACTCTGGGAATCCAAGTGATTGAATTTACACTAAAGCATAACATATATGCAGGGGCTGTATTTACAGCATACTGAGTGTATTCAAAGTTTCTTTTAATACTAACATTTCAAAAATTTCAACTACTTTTCAGGATGGTAATTCCTCCAGAAAATAATTTAAAAAAACTCAAACAAAAAAATCCCTCCATTTTCTTTCAAGTAAGAATTTTAATCCTCCAACTGTACTGGCCTGAGCCTTGGAATGGGCAATGCCCTGAATTAGATCTCTCTTTGACAGAGTTTACCATGAACTCTGTGACCACGTGTGCACTACATCACTCTATAGCTTTGATTTTTTTTTCTTTCTTTAGGGTTTGGAGGCTTTTTTTTTAACTACTTACAAAAATTCCTAGTGAAATGTTTACAGTGAGAGAACAACTTTATATGGGCAAAGTAAGCCCTCTGGATTCCATTGCTCTGCACATTTCCTAAAATCTAGTAAACTAATAGTGACATCAAACTTTTAGAACAAAAAATTATGAAAAGGAGTTTTTGATGAAGTGGTCTTTCATTTAAAATGGTGGCAGTCATCTGTGATATTTGCATTTGAAGAATATCACAAGCACAAATGACTACGAGTACTGTAGACAACAATATACACTGCGATGAGCAGGCACACAGAGATAGAAAACAAGAAATGACATTAATTGATAAGGAGGGTAGATATTAAACATGTTTCTAAATTTGCTGAAAAAACTTTATTAAAAAGAAACCCTCTGCAGTCTTTGAGTCAATATACTGACAACTGTGATACTCAGATGTGTACCTGAAAGCAAGAACCTCTGCTACCAACCTAAGTGAATGACACAAATGAGAAAAACAAAACCAGTGTAACAACCTTCTTCGGTGCCAAAGAATTTTTATGCTTCAGAGCTATCACAGTCTCACAAGGCAAAAGCTATTACACTACATTCTACCCAGATTTTCACAACACTAAAGGAAAATTTGGAATTTTCAGTCCTCATTGATACTTTAGTGAATTGAGAGATATTCTGAGCTATGAGTATTCTACTGTGTAACACTCTGGAATCCCAGTACTTTACCTTAGACTTCCAAAGTGTTTTCACAGCAATATATAGTCATTATGGTAATGTGCTGACATCACTGCAGGATCAAGCAAATGGTATAGTGACAGAAAATCTTTACACAACTCTCCAAGCTGTACATATTCCCCTGGAAGAACCATCATTTATCTTACATCATGGCTTTCTTCTTTGAGATGACAGCTAATCTTAATTCATATTCATATTTTCTATCATTATATCCCTTACAAAAGGAATTTGTGATGAATTAAACATGCTTTAAACCTTAAATTCTACTTTTCATTCTTAGTGCTTTTAGACTTAACAGCATTCTCTCAATGTTTTTCTCCCTGTGTTGACTTAGATGATAAGATTTAGCTCTGACTTTTAGAACATTTGTATGTGTCAAGTAACCTTACATTTTCAACTGGCAGATCATAGTAGTGTATTATGCTAAAGAAAGGCAACTATTTTATGTAATCACCAACAGGAAACAAGTATAGTGTCACCCTCTCTGTGAAAAATAGCTACAACTTTACACACAGTTTATTTTCACATCAGAAAGCAACTGATGTTACACCAATGAATGTTGTTAATGCATAAGAGTTCCTGTCAGCCAGGGGTTAACAACAGTATTAAGATGCTGGAACTAATATTAAATCTTTTTGGATCAACATGTTATTAAAAAAAAAATCTTATTTATAACTAGGCTGTATTAAAATTCAAAATGTAACATAATGTTTTAAGATATTTCAAGACTAATGAATGATCAAATAAGCATTAAGTGTTTTAAAACATTTTTAGTAGACCTTATAAGACAACTATCAGTGTCCTTAGTTTAAGGGCACGTAGCTTTTTGTTCTATTTCACTTATTATATGTCAGCCAAAAGAAAGTATTAATATGAAAGTGCAAAAGGAGCTAGGTGACTAAAGAAAGGTGTAGGCTAAAGAATACAGTCACATTTTTATATCTGCATAATCCTTCCTCCTAAAGAAAAATGAACCATCAATCTCATAGTAAGAAATTAGTTTCAGCTACTACTGGCCTCTGAAATTGCAGAAGGAAAAACACTAATGTTATCTTCTTGAACCTGAAAAGATGGACAGAAATATATGAAATAGTTATGGTGATTTTTAGGTTGTGGCTTGGAGGAGGTACACAATAGAGGGTATTTATTCTAAGACATAGATTTAGCTATGGAACAGAATCAAGCATGTAGTCTAAGCAAGCTGCCTCTTCGAAAGAAAGCTGCAGGGTGTTCATCTTGTAGATTAATCAAGACCCAGAAATACATAAGCATCTGTAAAGCTCAATTTATTACTAACCCTGTCACAAATGAGAAGAAAATTACTGACATAAATAAGCAAAATATATTTTCACTGCGTATTTATATAATTAGTTTGTTTATATTTTTATATCAATTTAAACATACCAACTCTTTGAAAATCCAACATTGTACTGTCTTACTCAACTTATACTGTGAAGTTTCAAACCTAAAAAAATAACCTCCCCCAGTTTTTAATGAAGTGTAATTCCAGAAGCCCAGGCAGTTTCACTAACATTATAGCACTAGAAAGCAAATCAGTTACAAACCAATGCATTGCATTATCAAGAACAGCGGGAGGTACATTCAGAATGAAAATAAGCAAAGGAAACAAAGGAAACAGAAAACTCTATGCAGACTAGACAAAAATACAAAGAGCGTACATACCTGGAATAAATTCTTCTTAAAAATAAAACACAAATTACATACCACCATCTTTATATTATTTTCCATTTATGCAGAAACACTGTATACAAATCCATTACTATTTTGCCGTTCTTCCTTCAGCCTTAAATGATACAACACGAGGCTGCTTCCCAGTGATTCAAGTCAAGTGCAGTTAGGCATGCTGGTAGTCTGCAACGGTATCTGTTCTAAATTCCACGGTATTCCCTAGGCAGCATCAAATGGGGATTTTTTTCCTCTCACTCCCATTTTTTTTCCCCTCCTACAACTTGTGCTAACAGCTAAGAGTAACCGTGATGTTAGCTCCTAATAATTCATTCTGCAGCTCAGGGCTGTTTCTCCTCTGTAACAGCAGAGCAGGAGTCAGTGTCCTACTCAGGCTCAAAAACATCAACACGAGAGAACAGCGATCATCCTGGAGCTTTATGCGCCGGGAACTTGCCCCGCTGCTGCCTTCTCCCGCCGCTGCTGGCGAATGCAGCAGCCGCTGCAATGGGCGCAGCGCTGTGCGCGGCGGGCAGCCCTGCCCCGGAGCCGCTCCCGGCGCACGGAGCAGCCGCGCCCGCAGGAGCAGCACACGCGGCGCGCCGGGGGAGCCGCCAGGTGCGCATCCCTGCCCGCCAGCCCAGCAGCGGGAGATGGCAGCTCTCGCTTGGCAGGGCCGTGTTCCACCCTAACCTTTCATGGAGCAGTCTGGCATGTCCCAGAGAAACGGCTGTGTAGCTATTTCTTATAGCAGTGCTTTCACCAACAGCTGATAATTTTTTGTAATGAATCTGTTAAATACCCCCTTCATAACTGCTATCATTTCATGATGATTTAAGGGTGCTCCACATAATAAGAAATGTATCACTCACTTTCCATGAAAAGCATTTATATGTCCCTAATACATACACAGGCAGTAGGACTCAGTCAATTATTTACTGCAATTCAGATAGCAGAATGGACAATTATTGTACATGCAGTTAATAAATTATCCTGCAGAGAATACATCAGGTGTTTTTTCAAATGTTAACGGGTTTACTAGCATAAGCAAACGGTATAAGCATGGTATAAGCATGTTGCCACATGCAGCCCTACATGTATTTAAAACTGACACATGAAGAACTACAGAAATGCATCTAGAATGAGCCCACATAAAACCATTCTACAAAGTGTACACACAGCCGAAGTGTAAATGTTTCACAAAACGTGTAGAGGCATAAACTCACAGGTATGTGATGATCCTCTTTAATCTTGGGAGACAGCATGACTGGAATGCCATAGTGAATGGCATGTATCTTTTCCATACAAAAATTAAACCCTCAAACTTTGAACAGTCTGGAAGAACTGACATTCATAACAGAGAAGCTTGTAATTCAGTTACTTCCTTCAAATGATACCTTGAGTAAAAAGCTTAAACTTAAGAGTGTTTAACAATTTCTAGTAATAGTTGGAACTTATTGGTTGTAGCCTTCACTTTCTGCAATCCTTGTACTACTGTTAGTATTGTCATCCTGGGACACTTTTACATACAATTTATAAATAGAAAAGTTCTAGAATCAATTCTCTTATGTACAGTTGTAAATTAATATTTTTTATTTTTGTATATAATTATAAAAATAACTTTGAACCATTACATTTATTATGCATTGCTGACATAAATGCAACCTATAAACAGACCAATAATTAGATTTATAGTAAAGAACCAGAAGAATGAATGCTTGATTATTCAAATCTTATTGCAGTTATTAGCCTGCAGCCATTACTTAATACTCTGTCTAAACTGGATCAAACTTACTTTTTAGAACTTCTATATTGCATGCCAACAATATAAACAATAGAACTTCCTTGTAAGTGCACAACAGGAAATATTCCACTGATATCAATACTCAGCGCTACAGTCCTAACTACACAAGATGAAATTGTAAAGCCTCCCAAAATCAACAGGACTGCTCATGGATGAAAAAAGGAAAAACCAGGCTGCCTAGTCCAGCATACCCACCCTTAGTAGCCATGCATTTAGAAATAAATATCAGTTTCAGCAAGATTAAACAAAAGGCTTTAAGACTACAGACAGTAAAACCAGTAAATATTGGAAGTGTTTTGGAAAAATACAAAGTTTTGGCATTTAATAAGAAAATGTGTTTGTCAGTAACATTAACTCACAATGCTTAGTTTAATGTTGGCCTCTTCAAGGAAGTTCCTAAGTGTTGACCCTGTTTATACTCATCTATTGTGTTACCACATGCTGAGTATTTCAGCTGAAAGCTGAACTTATTCAACTTATTTGATAATCCATCATAAGTAGCACATCTTACTCTACCAGATGCATTATTCAATTGATATTTCAGAAAGAAATAAAAAAGCAAACATCAATCCAAAGACCTTCAGAACCATTACAGCTCATCTTCCCTGGAGTTAAAATTCTGTGTAGAACTTCTCCAAGCCAGAGATATGGTCTCTTGGCTTGTAATGATACTGACCAATTAAGAATGAAATTTCATGCATAAATACGTACTAATTACTTACAAGTGAAGTTACTCAGATTCATAACAAAGTTATGTTGTACGTCTGTTCACACACTTCTCACACAGGTAAGATGTTGGTAAATCTCTGAGCAGATGTTTTAACTCTGCAGAGTAGCTACAGTTCTCCCTGTTCTGGGACCCCAGAGAGTTGTAAGTCAGAGACTGGAATGAAACTCCTGTGCACCTTGAGAAAATATCCACATCAGTTGAAAACTCACACAAAGGAGCAGTTTGTGTGTGTGGGCCCCACGCACTGCAGAGGTTACTTGGCAGTAACCTGATGTGTTGATGAAGCTGGCCTTGAACTCACACTGATTTACTCCATTTCTCAAACAGAGCCTTAAAAAAGTAACTTTCACACACAGAAGGAAGAGAAGAAATACATGCATTTACATGTACACATACACTATGTACAGTCGTTGCAACTTGTTACACAATACCAGCCAAACCCTATAGCTTAATGGAGAAAAACAATGAAAATCTACCCAAAGAAAACACTATCAGCACTAACCCCAAACAAAAAACCCAACCCCAATGGGCAGCTACAAGCTTACATGGAGAAAACAGCTATTCTTTGTGCCTATTTCCAAGATTACTTGATCATGACTTTCAGAGACGATTCTCTGAATTATTAGAAATAAAAGTCTGTCCACCGAAAATAATTCAGTAATTTCCTTCATTACTTTTGTGTAATAAAAACCAGCATTAAATAACATATAACTGTTTTAGATATTACTTAACTATTTCTACTGTGTAATACTTATATTGAATGGTGACAGCTGCAAACTGACAGAACAACTTTGAAGCAATTTGTATTTTATGACAGATTCCAGCCTGAAAGTAGGAGAAGCTGTCGCATAACCGAGGTATTTTTCTGCGGCCATGCCGGGTTTGCCCGGGGGATGGCTGCTCCTCCCGGTTCATCCAGGGAAGGCAGGCCCTGCCCCTCGGGGGCCCGTGTCCCTCGGGGGCCCGTGTCCCACGAGGGCCCTGTCCCTCGGGGGCCCCGTCCCTC
>VZTB01015544.1:6367-65160 GCA_013397245.1 Thryothorus ludovicianus | reverse complement strand
CCCGCCCGCCGCTCTGCCCGCTCCCCGCGCGCCCCCTGCCGGCCGCGGGAGCGCGCACAGGCTCGGCAGAGCCCCTCCCCAGAAAGGATTTTGTTTTCCCTACCCTGGTTATGTCTCTTTACTGTGGAGCTCAACGTCCCCTTCCAAAAAGGAAGGTTTGCAATAAGAAGGGGAAAGAAAATAACCGCTCCTGTATTTCATAGTGCAACTGTGAGCTGGTTTAAATTTTACTTCAGGTGACTCTGAAAAATGCTTTGGAGATTCTTAAGTTAAGACGGCTAAAGCTAATTCTTATTCCACATTAAAACTTTTCCAGACTTTAAAAACCAATTGCTAAGTTTATAAAATCACGCAGTTTGTATTCTATTAAGTGAAATAAAATCACATTTAAGATTTTTTTTTAAAGCAATTAAGGGAACAGGCAACCAATGTAAAAACACAATTGCTTCATTTTAATCAAAATTTTAAGCTGCAATTTTAAGCTGCAATTTAATCAAAATTTGCCCCCCTGATTTCAGACAGGATCATAAGCTGGGATCATAGTTGGAAAGCAAATACAGGGGCAAAAGCCCAACAATAACTTAAGAGCAAATCAAGAAATAGCAATTTTTATTTTTTAGAATCCAGGAGGGAAAGGCTAGCTCTCTCCCTGTCCAAATTTATAAAGCACCTAAAGAAATGCAATGTATTTGAAGTGGTAACTTAGGAACAATACATGTTACTTTTGAATTTAATTCCCCATTGTGTTCTTTCCTTATGACTATTTTGTTCATTAATATTCTCTAGGAATGTATTCATTCTAGAAACTATTTTAGTTTTTTGCCTAAGAAGGTAGAATCATTGCTGAAATATTTTTTTTAAATGAAGAATCTGACTCAGTTGCCACTTCTCATGTGGGGAACTGGTTTCAAGTTGCCTTTATCTCAAGCCTCAAAGTTTTCTCACTTTTACCCTCTGCCCCATCCCTCTGGAGAACAAATGAGCAGTTCTGTGGGGTTATGCTGGCTGGGGTAAAACCACAGTAAAAGGGTAAAGCTCATTGAAACAGAAGTGACAGAGTGGAAGAGTTACAGAATCTCCATTTAATACAACCACCAGTCATACACTTTAACTAAAGTATATATTTAAGAGTGCTACTAAAGGTGCTAATTAAGAGCCATCACAAGATTTGTCAAGAGTGGCAGCAGCATAGGAAGATTTAGGAAAACAGCTCACCACCAAACTTGAAAAAAAATTATTAGGCAGTCAATTAAAACAATCAATCCTACCAGTTTGAAAATAGGCAATGGTGATTGCAATTGTGAAGTTACATCTTTTATAATAAATTGGGAAGCAAGGTAATTTACTCTTCTGGATCTTCTTTCCCCTAGGCCTTCTCTCTTCAGCTACTCCTTAGATTCCATCAATATAATTCATTAGCTTTTCAGTGTACAACCTGTCATCCTTTGTGCTAGGATTCAGAGTTCATCAGTGCTCCATTCTTGGCTGCTCTCAGCTCTCTCTCCTCTCCTATATCTCCCACTGAAATGATTGCTGGTTATCTCACTATTTCTCCTCAGCCTAGGGCTTCTTGCTTCCCTTTCTTGCACTGTGAGAGGTTCTCTGCCAATTCTCATAACTAACAACCCCAATTCTCTCTAATGGAATGGATTCTTGCCTTCACAATCCTATTTATCTTCACTACATTCCAAAAGGCAGCTTTTGCCTCCACAGAATGGTGCCCATAAAGAACAGCCCAGCTGACTCATACTAACTGGCTTATTTTTCTTGGTTTATGTGAAACATCCATTATCACTTGTAAACTTTCTCTGATGAGAACCCTGTTGAGTTTCAGTCTTCTGAAGCATTTTTTAAAGCACTCTCTCAAATGCTCACAAAACATTCCATGATTCAATTACAAATATGCACCAGGAGCTATATATTTCTATAACACATTGAATTAGCCGCAGGTTACCAATGAAACCAGTAATAAATAATTTAACATCAGTCCAAAAACAACCTGCAAAACGCTAAAACATGGTTACTTGAAACAGCAGGAAGAGAAAAAAATGTTACAGTGATGCCCTTTTGAACTCTGAAGCAAAGGAGAGAACTGAAGTTTAATTGTGGAAGAGAGCATGCTACATTCCTGTTTAATTCTCTATAATAATGGTCAAAAGCAAACACTTAAATTCCTTATCCTCTATTGTGAATAATTATAGCTCACTTTTTGAAGAGAAAAGCAGTGATAATTCTTTTTCTGAGCTTGCCTAACAGAATCCTCAAAAAGTGATGCAGCAGCTCATAAAGGTTATTCCCAGGGTCCACAACACTTAATACCTTCAATTAATTGAAGAAAGCAATTTTCAACTTTCACATCGATTTAAGGCAAGGAAGGCAGGGAGTAAATCATAGAATATCTAAACTCACAATACCACAGGAATATGTAAGTTAAAATAAGTCTTAAAACAAGTTAACTGTAACTCTGTTCATATAAAAAGACATCTTCACTTTATTTTCTTCACAATTATATCAAATTTTGAAACATTTTCTCCCTGAGAAAGTTTCAGAGGATGTCATTCCAGAGGTGGGAGGGGAGAAAAAAAACTTTACCTGAAATTATATAAAATAGAAGAAACAAAACCAATTTGTTCAGAATTGATGTGTAGCACAATCTTGAACTTCTGCCTTTACCAGTGTATCTTCTTTTGTCAAAGGAAACTTTCTAAACAGCACTTTCAGAAAACCTTAAGGGCAACTATGAAGTGATCTTAGTCCAATTGCCCCACACTGACCCTTCTACCTTCTTCCTGTAAACTTGGAGTTCAGATACAAGATAGTCAAAATCCTTTGTATTACAGAAGCAGGACTGCTTGATACAACCCATCACTAATTTTCTTCATATACTATATATTAAAAATGTGATTTATAAAGTAAAAACACCCCAGAAATTTCTTTAACTTATCAGGTATATTTTGAGCTTCCTCATACACCAATTAACATACAAATCATTGTTAAAATATCTGCAGCTTGGCAAATTTGCACTAATGCTGAACTCATTTAATTGAAAAGAAAGTGTACTTCACTTCTGTTTTCAAGTTGTCAGTTTGTCACTTTTTGTTTAAATATTTAATCTTTGAAATAAATTCACAAAGCTAAAAAAAGGAGCTTCTTTGCTGACAGACATTTCACCCAATCAAAATGCTGATTGCCACTTGAACATAATAATTACTTTTTAGTTAAATCAGGATGCAAAATATCTATCATTAATACTTTATGAAAAGGAAATGTTTGTTTCCACTTCAAGACACACTTGCAATATTGATATACTTGAAAAATATTACTTGAAATACAAGGCTAAGATTTTTTCAACTGAAAGATTGGTTTTTTAAAAAAAAATTCTTTGGGCCTATTGAAATCTTTTAAAGAGAAGTTTGGCATTAATCTCGTAGCCTCATGGCTCCTAAAAAAAGAATGATTTCTGCTTCCCCAGCCTTAAATTCCCACTGCTGTCATTGTGTAATATCTGCTTTAGTATTAGTTTATCAAATTTTGTTTCTGAATAAGACAGTAAATCAATAGAGCTGACAAAACTAAGCTGCTGCTAACTTCTCTATTAGTGAGCATTCTCATACTGAACACCACCACACCATCCGTCACGTAATTCACCACAAATCACAAAGAACAGCATTACAGAAACCCACAGCGAGTATTTAATTCTACCTAATATTTTTAAAATTTTGGAACCTACCAACACATTTGATTTATTGAATAATTAGTGATCTATGGATGTGTTGAGCTCATTGTGCAAATTTAGGAATAAGGCATGTCAGGAAGATTTACCAAGGCAGATCTGTGCCACTCTCACTGCTGATCTTCAGATTATAAAACCAGTTAATATAGTGCCACTCTGCCACTGCTTTTTTTGTCTCCAATGCTCACTATTGTCAATAAATACAGCTGTGGAATGATACAAAGGGTAACTTACATGAGTAGTGTCCTGCTTAATGATAGCCTTAGGAATGAATTACTATGCTTTGTATTTGATACAAAGCATATCCATTTCTGAGAGGTGACATCTATTTATTCGAATATATTTCAGCAGCAGAACAGTCTCTACTTCACTAAGGATTAGTAGCTAAAGATATAATCAAAATGACACATACAACTGGGGTAGGAGGGGGGAGAAGGGAAAACCCATTTGATTGTACTCATGGCTGACACTGAGTTAAAAAAAAAACTCTCCACGTGCATCTTTTCACAATTGTGAGTACTTCACAGCACTTCTTTCAAAGCTGTTAGAAAATTATGGCAACTAAAAAAAGCCTCAACTGTTCCTGGAATACAGTGAACATGAAACAGAAAACCAGAACACTGGGACCAGATAATTTTGAAAGAATTGTGGTTTAGGTTTTTTTTGTTTTTTAACCAATTAGCAGAAGCACAATTAGAGTATCCTACCTAGTTTTGCATTGTCTTTTAAAGTTATTAATTTCTGATATTAAGTTTTACCTCAAATTCTTAATTCCTCCTCCTCTCAAAGAGGGGAAGGATTTACCTAAAGCTTTTATCTTAGCACTATTAGATCTTATATAATTGCAAGAAGGTTTAACTATTATTATTTCAAATATGTACCAAGGCAATTTATTATCTAGAAAGAAACATTCTCCGAAACAGTTTGGCACTTTTCCTATCCAGTCAATGTTTGAGTAAATATTCATCAGCTACAATGCCTCTGGTGAGCCACTGGGCTGTCATCTCATATTTGATCAGAACAGCGTAATTCAATTTCATATTTCCATAGATTATCATTAAAAGCATACATTCCAAATATTATTAGTGGAACCTAAGCCCATATATTTTCTATTACAAAAAGAATTCATGTTTGTTTCACCTGCGAAGAAATACCTCAGGACCATCAACCTGCTGAGTTTATACTCCCCCTTCCACTGCTCCAAGCTAAACCCACTTCCCTAAGCCTCCAAGAATAGTTTAAAAAAAAAAAATCCAAAAACCGTTACTCCTCCATTCTTAAAGGCTGCCAGGGATTGACTCCTTATCTAAGTCTGCTTTGATGACTAAAATCTCCCTCATGGTTACTAAAGGTTGTTATTTATTTTTCCAGCTCCTTATGGATAGAGACAGTTCCCTCCATGTGGCAGTAGTATCTTACAGCAGTTACCTACACATAGAGATTGCTTTCTGTGGAAAACGACTTAATTTAGCTGTTTTCATGCCTCCATTACGAGGCTCTGTGAGTACCGTATCTTCTGCAAAATATATGAAGATTTTTTAGTCTTCTCATCTGATTGTGCTCCATAGGGTTTCTTTTTATTGATGGCCTTTTATGGCCTCAATAATACTTGCAAGTGTAAAAATTTATTTTGATTAGACATTGGCAGAGATTCATCCTTCATACCTCTCAGAGTTTCTGGGCAAACAATGACACTTAATGTCACATCAATTGTGCTAAATTGATGATGAGATAATACCAATGTACTGTTTCTGAAAACCAGTTTATCTTCAGAAAGAAAAGACAAAGCAAGAAGTCCAAGGCAATCCACAAGGTTGAAGCATAAAGGACTAAAGACATAACTTTATTTCAGGGATAATAACTTCATCAGAAGAAAACTCTCACCCACATTAATTTGCAATGAAATAAAATGAAATAGTAACTCAGGAATTAAACAACCCTTTAAAATATTTAGAGAAATCATCCTCTTCAAAAAGAGTTTCACATTGAGGTATATGTTTACATCACCCATCCACTTGATCTTCCAATTCTTAAAAGTCTCACAATAACTTTGGCACCATCTTTCATGCCCATACTGATGCTAGATTACTTGGTGAGCCATCTGCTTTTTTCAGTGCACCAAGATACTTTTACTACTTTGCTACACAAACCAACTTAATGGCACAGTGATAGCCCAAGATTCCAGCTCATGCATATTAACTTGCTTACTTTACCATCTTCGAATTCCTAACCTATAAATTACTCTGAGGAATAGCAGTGAGAAGAAGCACAATTCTAATTTTGCTCTATTCAAATACTTTTCAACATCTGAACGAAATTCAGCTGATTCATCAAATCAAAGTTGCCTACTGCATGGCATTAGTTATTTGGTTTTACACTCAGAAATAAGTTTACCCCACTGACTAGGCAATTAAGCACACACTGAAGGAAAACTTTACCGAAGAATTTATCTTGAGGCTATTGCAACCTCTGTCTACAAGAAAAAATTGCTTATTTGACTTGTCTGACCATTGTGTTTGAATAGAGACCAGGATTCTTCCTGCCTGTTTCCTTCAGTGAGCTACCATTTGGCAAAAAAAAAAAAAAAAAAAAATCAAACCAGTGATAGAATTGGGTGCAGAAACTGAGATGATGTGAATCAGGTTAAGTACTCTTCCCACAACAGCCCAGTATAAACAGATTTCCCCTTGCTACTCTTTTCACATAGGCACAGTCTCCAAATTATCATAAAGACAAGAGAATTCAGTATAAAATAAATAGGATTTGGTCCCCCAAAGAGCAGGAAAAAAAACAGCTCAAAATGAACTGATGAAGCTGCACTTGAGATGGGGTTTGACTTATACAAACACTAAACAAGTTTGGCTGTGCCACAAAAGCACAGAAGTGATATTTTACAGCACACTATCTGAGAATAAGCAGGATTCCCAGAAGTCTTACACACAAATGAATCAGGCATTCCATGACTCTTCAGTCTCTCATAGGTCACTGTACACACTAAAGACATAATTGATGTGTTTCTCAGGAGTTATCAACAATAGTTTCGCACTACAGTCAAGACCAGAAGACTGAGCAAAAACTGATGACATCTGATTTCCTAACGTCTGATGTGAGGCAGTGGCTCACACAGTTTAACAGTGACAGTTAAAAGAGAAAGCAAATACTTGGTCTGTTTACATGGTCAATAACAATACCAAGTGATCATATCAATTTCCCTTAATTATCACATCTAATAAAAAAAATCCATGTTGAGGCAGTGGTACCATCAGTAGAATTTACAAGATTTTTTTCTATGAAAAAAAGTTCTTTAAACAATTTTTATTAAATATCAGTGAGGTACTGATCTTCCTCAATATCAAAAATTATTTAGAAAAACATGTCTGGTGTTATGATATCCAGATTAATATGCCATTCCTGTAAGATGGCCAAACTGCAATCACTCCTCTGAGACTAAAGAAAGTCTCAAAATCTCATTCCCTTTCGGTTTCAGAATAAAAAAATCCTGAGGTGAGGGAACTGCAGTTTTAAGAACCAATGGAAGGAATTGTCTCAACTACCAGAAACTTGGCAGTCACATCCTCAGGTCCTGCTTTCATGAACTCAAAGTCTCCTTGATACTGAGAAAATTCTTTAAATTACAGTGAGACATCAGTAGTTTTAAGAGTAGTTCTTACCTTCTGAATAGCCCTGGCCCATCTCGCTTTTGCAAAATTACCTCCATTACTTTGGTCTGTATTTCCCCTGAAGAAAAGGAGGGGAAAAAAAAGAAGTACTCAGAACAGGAAAATATGAAAACAAATAATTAAAATAAATCTGATAAATCTATGGATGAATGGATCAACCATCACTAACTCACAGTATCACCTCCAGATTACAGAGGGTTCCATTAAAGCTAAGAGTTTATTGGCTGTTCCTCATATTATCAAGGTATAAAAGAACATTAGCAAAGAAATACATTTCCCAATTATAGTAGCTCATAAATCAGGATTAAAAGGTCTTTAACATCCAGTTGCAAGAGGTGAGGGCAGAAAACAACAACAAAATCCAAACCAGCAAGACAGTAAAAAAAAGGAAACTTGTGAATTTCCTGAATGAAGGGGTATCCTTATGAGACAGAGACACTGTCGCATGCCTTTGCCAACTGCACTAAAGGAGTTATTGGGAAGCCACACAACATAAAATAATACCCCCTCCCCCCAAAAGAGTACCACCAAACAAAACTAACATTTACTCCAACTAATCTTTGAAATGTTGCACATTGGTTGCCCTCACACAGAGGTTGCACACTTGCACAGACCAATTATAATTAGGGCTCATTATTCACCTATTTCACCACACTGGTGAAGAATGTTGGTTTAAACTGAAAAATACTAATTCCATTAATGACTGTTAAGCACAGGTTAAAATAATTAGTGCAGACTTCACCACTCTTGCAAGAGTCTAAGTAATTAATAAGTCGCTGCCTTGTACAACACCAGTTAAGTTGCAAAATAAAAAGTATACAGTAAATTTCTACACAAATAATTTACAGTAGAAACATGTTTACTAAGTAAAGTTTTTGCAGTATATTTATATTATACTTCAGTGCCATCCCTTGGTCTACACATTACAATTTAATTATTTTGGACTTTTGGAACAGTGCTCTTTTATTTGAGGAGGAAAACGTTCCCTCTGATACGCACAGCTGAGTGCACATGATGCAAACAAAGTGTGAAGAGGCTTTTCTTTCCCTGCCCTCATCTCTCACGGTGCAGGTTTGCAGCTCAAGCCTTTTTCCTCTTCACAACTGGTTTTTAGTTTTTAGGTAAATCAACCAAGTGATACTAGTAATTGGTCCATCCCATCCTGCAGTTTTTAACTAGACTGGAAATAGTGGGTAATAATTAACTTTAGGGATTACCAGGGTAATTAACCTTAAGGTCAGAGGGAAACTGAGTTGTCAGTATTGACTCAAAAGGAACAGAGATAAACAGTTTTCTTCGCCTTAATTAAAAGTAGGGAAAAGAGTATTAAGTTTTGAGGCATGATGTACAGAGGGGGACAAAAATTGGTTTGCAGTACTTAGGAAGTCACCAATTTGATCAGACTGCTGACCAGAGCAGTCGGATCAGGCAGCTGAATACACTTCCCATGCTACTCAGAAGCTCAGCACAGACAGACCCAGAGAGGAGCAGTTTCTACCTGTCCACTTCCTGCTGACACAGTGATGGGTCCAGTTTGGGCAAATGGTTGTTAATTTTCTATTCTGATCCAGTGAAACTAATTAGCTACCTGGCAGAAAACACTTTATCAGTACTGAACAAAGCTTTTGATGACAGGTGCTTTACAGGAATTCCGGGTAACAAAGCCCACCAGAGACTGCTGGGAATGACCAGTCCTGCTACCTGAACTGTGCACAAGGAACATATGTACCAGGCAAATGCATTTACCATATATTTTTTGAAACAACATAAAGAACACTGGATTAGGAAACTTCACACAAGCATTAAGCCAAAAAACAAGGGAATCTTATCTGGTAATTAGAAGAGCATAATATTGCCAGTGATTGAGCAATAAAAAGTTTAAAAACAAATGACAAATGCCTTAAGAGTGACTGAAAGGCATGCTGCTTCACCACCCTTACAACATAATGCCCAGCTGTGGTCTGATGCTTTGCAGGCCACAAGAACAGCAAGATGAAGAGAACTACAAGATACACCTCAAGAGAAGTATTGCAATCTTCGGATCTGGTGAGCTCAGCAAGCAGCCCACGTCAAAGTTTTGATGCACCAGACTTTCACATCTGTCAGCCAGAAGGATCAAAATAACCAATCTTGTTGCAGTGATTTACCAAACAATGACAGATATGTGCAAAGGAATGCACAGGCTAGATAAACACAAGGGCTCTTCAGTCTGGTCTATCAAAAGCTGAAGATTTTTTAATAGAAAACAGAAGTTACATTGACACTTTTATTTAATAGATGTTTTCCCTCCTACTTTTGCTGGCCAAATACATTAAAATTGCTCTAGCATTGCAGTAATGATTTGCATTTTCATGGCACCTCTTGTAAAATTAATCTCACTACAGACTTCATTGTAAGGCAGTTAATTATAGAGCAGTTGCAGTGTGGCCACATACAGGCAAAAAATGACATCTTCTGAATGCTTATTTGCTTGTAATAGGCAATCCTGAACATCTGCATTCATTTCAAAGTATTCATCACTAATGTCAATTTCATCAGCTTTGAATAAAACTGGAAACAAACTGTGGAAGAAAAATTGAAATAATTAAACTCTATTATGACATTTTTTATTCAGCAATTTCCACTCCCCACTCACAACAGCCAGGCTGACACCAACATCATGTGCTTAAATCAATCTCCAATGGACATATCAAGCAAACATACTTGGATAGTACACTACCACAGAAAGGTTTTTTTTTTTTCCTCCAAATGTGTTTTTCAGAATATTCCAGTAACACTCATTCTTGTACAAATATGAGATAAGGCTGATGACAACTCCGAGTTTTATTTTGCATTCTTTTATAGTTCAGGAGGAAGATAGAAAAGAATAAAGATGAATAACATCTTGGTGTTTTAGAATACCAAGAATGGTAATTTCAAGTGCATCACATCCAGTGATGTAATTTTTGAAACATGCACAATTTAACATACATTGGGAGTAAGTCTGTAACACACCCCAAAGTTTTTTGTGAGGGTTTACACACTTGTTATTCATTTAGACTGCAGCAGCACAAGTTCTTTGGGAATATCTCTGTTGGTGCAGCTGCTACCGTGGAGTAGCACACCAGGCCAAAGCCACGTTACAATATTACACACACCTGGGTACAAAAGCCTGTCCTAGTTCCAGCACTGGTCATTAGCTGAGACTGATTGCACTGAAATAATTTTCAGCTGAAAACAAGGTGCTTTACATCACTAGCTTTCAAGTCAATTCATGCACTTGGTAGAAGGACACACTATTCTTATTGGAAAATATGTTTGGGATATGAAACTATAGAAATAGTATCCCATCAAGGATAATTGGACTATAAAACTATAATTCAATTTTAATTTTTTCACAGGCCTCAATTATACAATATAGATAAAAGACTAATTATAACATTAAAAAGCAGTGCAATAAGTAGCAGTTTAGTAAAACACTAAGAACTGCAGGGAGTACTTGTCCATCTTAGCTATAATCACATTTAAAGAAATTAATGATGTGGTAAAATTGCAAAGGAAAATTAAGTGATTTAGACATTCCACAGTTAACTATAAAAGTAAGACTTACTTTTTTTTAAGCCTTGCATAGATTAATAATTTAGCATTACCCAACTGCTTCATATAGCTATTTTTGTGTGTTAGTGGCAGAAGAAGGCAGAGTTTCCTCCAAGACATTTTTCTGGTAGCACTAAATCTCTGCCTCTACACAGGCTCCCTTTTACAGATGTTCAAATTGCTTTTGAAAATTTAGTTTTTAAGCTAACAGAGCAGAGAACAAAACTTATTTTAGGTCAGCAACCAGTTACTCATCCCCACAGTAAAATTTTAGTTTTGAATCTAAGAACACATTTTTCTTTTACATTTGCTTCCTTATTGTCTAAAATAGAAAGTTTCAGTAGCTATATTCTTCAATCATAAATTTATAATACTGCTGGCTTTCACTTCAAATAGTTTACAGTTCTAAGTTCTTGGTAGTTTTAAAAATTAAAATTACAAGTTCTTAGTTTCTTTGGGACAAGGTACTAAATTTTATCAGTCTGTATTTTGAGAACAACATTACTAGAGTAATGAAATAACATTCTTTGATTTCTTAGAGATAACTTTGTTTAAATGCCTAAAACACATGGTACAGCAATAACATCTGTTTTCTAGCAGTTCAGATTCAGAAATTCAGCAGTGCATGAACAGAAAATAAAATATGCTCACAAATCTGCTTTAGTTCATTCTTTCCTCCAGCACTCTTTTACTAATCATTAAGAACTAGAGTCTTTTATAAGAGCTACATCTTTTGACTCACCTGTAGAGCAAATGAATAAAGTCTGAAGCTATGCATTTATTCTCATAACAGAACTAATTTTTTTCTCCATTTCAAATTTTTCCTCCAGCTCTTCACAAGATTTCCATAGGCATAATTCACACCAATGTTGATCTTCACATCTTCCTGAAGAAAGAGCTCTGTCTTTGCTTGCTTTTAGAAATACCCCTGAGCCAAGTCTACACAGCTGCTAATGATAAGCCATCAATTACTGCAGCCTGACCACCACTCCCCTTCCTGGGCACAATTAACTATTTGGTGCAAGGAAAGAACCTTCCTCCCCCTTGTCCCTTGACTCCTCAGATGGGTCCGGAGTCTGATCATAGTGTGACTTATTGATGGGATGTTGCTGTCCCTGCTAAAACTGATTCACAAAATCCCAGCTTGCTTTAACAATTACTTTCCAGTAACATTATTTTAGTGTTCTGACTTAACATATGGCCCCAAAAATATTTTTTTTTCATCACAGATAGAGAAATAGCAAACTCTTCTGTGTAGCTGAGAATGAGTACTAGGAAAAGGAAACTACTTAAGTTTCCTTATTTTAGGCCACTTCAAATGTTTAGACTTCAAAAAACGTAGAGCCATTTTGGATTCAACACTGTGGGATTTTCTTGTTATCTGATGAACTATTACTCTCAAACATTAATATGTTCCTTTCTTGAAAAGTTTGGTTTGCAAGATTGGGTGGTTTTCATTATGTTGGAGGAATTTATTCAATTGTATTAAATCTTGTTCTAAAGAGCCACCACAACTGCAGGCCTGGTGCTAAAAGGTATGCAAACAGAGATGTACAGTAAACCACACCTAAACTTTTAAAATTGCAATTCTTACCACGCAGAACTATGAACTGGATTGTAAACTGTCATTCAGATCTATCAAAACTGCAGCTTGTGATACTGACCTTGCACACTTCATACAGTGCCAGTAGGTAATAGCTCATATTTCCCCCTACATTGCCATAGAACAGCAGCTTTGAAGAAAGATTCTATTTTTTTAAGTCTTGCCAAGACCTTAAATCAACATTTTATAAAGTAACTTCCAGGTTTTTCTGATGGACATGAATTCAAGGCAATGCTGCTACCTGAGAAACCCCCACAATTATCTCCTCAGTGCTGCAGTAGCTACATTAATGATTTCCAAACTGAGAGACATTTGTCTGAACAAAAGGAACATGCAATTAGGACAGAAGTTGATTGACAAGACCAAAGGCTATGGCAGGAGACAGGTGACACAAGGAAATACATGTTGATGCAAAATAAGACATTATCAAGACATTGCCCTGCCGTCCAGTGAAGTTGCAGCTTTTAATCAATCTTGAATCTGTCTAAGTGTCATCCTGAATTGTTCCCAAAAAGCAAACAATGTCTATCTGACACTTAAGGAAACTACAAATTTCTCCAGATTTTGCCTGGATTTGCCACTATGCAGCTATTTGTTAGTCTCCAATTTCTCACTTATTTCAATGCTGTATCATTAAAACAATGATCTCCTATTCATAAACAATGCCTAATATTTCAATTTTATTTAAAAGCCATCAAAATCAGTATTATAAAAGTATTTGATTGAGTATGCATGCAATAAACAAACAAAATAAATTGCTATGCAAGTATAGTAAATAATTTCAGTGAAGTTTACCCTGCTTCTGAATACAATGGTATCTTCCAGGGCAGCAGTGTACAGATGAAACATGACACAGCACTAGGAGCCTAATCAAACTTTTCACAAACACTTGCTGCTTTTCCCATGGCAACTCTTTTCTCCTGTTGTGTAGCTCTTTATGTAGAGTTTTTATGCCCCCATCTGAAATGGCTGATGTTTTTAGAGATCAAGTTATACAGAGAAAGGGAATTTCTCTGCTGAACTGATACCTGACGACTCTTTTAGCTTTCCTGTAAATGAACAAATTTTCTAGTAGTTTCAAGGGAATACTTGCACAGAGATTGAATCTTTTCAATCTTTTACACACCACTATAATCATTAATTAGATAAACTGGTTCCCAGAAGCCAACAAAGTTACCTTAAAAATTTACTATTATGTAAGGTCGAAGTAAAATGTGTTAACCTTTATAGCAAGTAAACCTTTTGGGAATCCAAGATAAGGTAACTGCATAACAGCAATAGACTTAATACAGTTACATGATATCAGAAACCTCTCAGAAGGTATAGAACTTAATTAATCTAGGTAAAAGAAAACTTCAAAAGCCTTTCCTATTCCTTTCAAGCCTAAAGAATTTATCATGAATGATGTAACATTACACAGAATCTCAGGGAGAATCATAATGATCTCTCATTTATTATGAAAAGTTGTCACCATAACAACATAAAACTATGAATATTGATAAAGGAGCCAATTAAAGCTCAGTACCAGTTCGTAGCAGGATGCAAAACAATCATCAGAACACTCCCAACAACCACAAACAAAATACACTTGTGAAAAGACTTAAAGAAACTCATAACATCTGATTACTGGGAGAAATGAAACAGTATGGACTGGTGGGGACAGATATAGCAAGAAACCAGGAGAAATCTCTGCTATGTGACAAAGATATTTACCTTTTATTTTAATGTGTAACCTACTTTATAATTGGGTTTTGAAAGTTATTTCATCTATACAGCAGGGCATAAAGCTTGGCTGTATCCTTTGTGCTAGAGCTAGATACTATGCCTCCTCTACTGGAAGTTTTTCCAAGGTTGCCCCATTCCTAGATTGGAATACTGCCTCAAGCACAGCTCTGCCTATGTACCCACTGACTGGGACCCCCAGTCTTGGACTCATTGCCAGGCCCGAGTCTGGCCCTGCCTGGTGCTCCCTGCTGTGCCCTGCCCTGGCTGCGCCACTGGCCCAGACCCTGAGCTCCAGGAGCTGCCAGTCTGGCCTTGATCTGCTCCATCAGCACAGCCTTTTGCCCTGTTGTTTGACCCTTGCTGCCATTCCCAGCCTTGCCTGGGGTACTGGGTTGGGTGGCTGGCTGCCCTGGCCCTGCCCTGCTTGCTGTGTTATCCTGCCTCACTGCCCCTCCCCTGGGGAGCAGCAGCTCATCCTCACTTACCTAAGGCCTTAATCCTGCACAATTGTAAAAAACGAGATAGGTATGAAGATTCTGGCTTTCAGATGTGCCACAAAGACTGGATTCACAGCTGCATACTTCATAGTTACTAAAAAAATTTAAATAGATTCTACTGAGAACTTCAGGATGTGAATCAAAGAATTTAACTTCAAAACCAGTCAAACAAAAATAACTTAGCAAAATGTATTTAGGATAACTTTAGGAAAGGAAATGTACATCAGCATGTCACATCAGCTCACCATCACTTGTTCTAAACTGCAATTTGCCTTGCAAAATAATTCTATTTGGTTCTGTACTACACTTCCTAACAATTTTATATGTCATTCATTGACATTTTTTTCTGACACAATCTTCAATTATCTAAATGTTTCTCAGTTCTCTCAGTGTCCTTTTTCTCAATCTCTTTCAAGTACAATATTTTCTCTCTATATTGTTAACTTCTAATTCATCTTCTTTTCCACTTGTTTACTCAAAAAAATTTAAAATATACAAATTAAATGGGTAACAATTATAAAGTTGTCATCGTTATAGAGTCATAAAAAAGCCCATAAAAATTAAACTTCAAATTTACTGTATGAGACTCAGCATTCTCCATCTCTAATTTTAAATTTTGTTTGTACCTCTTCCGCTGTACAGAGCTACCGTAACAATCTTTAAAATTATTTAGAAACTTTTTAAAGTAGTCTTTTAAAGTACTATTTTTAATGCAATCAAGAGCAATAGTTTTAGGCCACAGAAGATCTGAAGGAAACATTTTTGAGAAAAGCAAGAGGGAGGAAATTAAATAGGAAAGGGCAGCAGAGCAGGAAGGATCATCAATGAGCATGTGAGTTTGAGTGACAGATGAGAATTAAGCCTGGGGTACAGGGGAGTGAACTCTCAGCACTGTGCTGGCACAAAAAGGGCCCATTTTTACATAAGATTCTTACTAGAAAGATCTGCCTGACTGTAATTATATAAATTAATAACAACATTTATTTACAGTTTTAAATGACTGATTTATTACACAAGACTAAACATCACCTCAAGCTGGATACCTTCCTACCCACACTGCTTTCTGTAACTCAAGCAGAACAAAGCTGTCCAAGAAGCCAAAGAGCTTGGAGGAATGCTCTTTAATATGTGAAAATAGTTCAGACTCAGGGAAGTCTCTTGGTTTATGGGTTTTGATGTAAACAGTCCTTTTACCTTGCCTTTGGAACACACAAGTGTTACATGAGTTGAACTACCCTCAGTTTAGAGAGCAGCCTATGAATAATAATTAAATGCAAAACAACCCATCACTAATTATAATGTCAACTTCTTTTTATATTTCGAAAATAATCTTCCAGTTCTGAAAGCTGGGAACCAGGGAATGTTCATAGCCAAAAGCCTTGCATGTGATAGACATCCATTGTTAAATTACTCTTTCTTTTCTTCTTGTGGACCTCATTTCTTTTTGGCAGTAAATATGAAGCAATAATGTTATAAAAGATTAGTTATGCTTATGTATTCTGTAATTTAAATTTGAGGAATCTCTCACTGAATGATCACAATAAAAAACAAATGTATATGTTCAAGCACTATCTGTTTAAACAGATGGCTATGCATGGAAATATGGCTTTAGTTTAAGGAGTTCCTAACCTGTAGCCAAGAGGTGGAGGCAGAAATTTTCATGATTTAGAAATAATTTTATATTTGTCTGTATTTTTTTCTGTTATCTAAGCATGAATAATACTCTAAAAAATGGCTGTAAACTAATCACCTCAAATTAATCTAGACCTCAGCAATTGTTTGCTTCTCTCTGTATGGAAAATCAGGAAAGATTAATTACATTTTTAAGAGGCCATTTAGTTCTTATGCTGTTGCAAGCATTAAGAAACTTCTAATACTATCACATTGAAGCTTTCTTTTCAGTTTTCATCCATTTGAAAATAAGTATGCATTTTACTGTAACAAATTACAGTTTGAGTTAATATCAGTTTAATGAATATTACATAAAAAACAACTTTGCTAGTGGCTGCAGGTCATAAAGTCCAATTTTAGTAATATATCTTCTTTTAACACAACAGTTACAGTCACCCAAGCCATTAAGAGAAGCACTGTTAAAGCTAAACACTTTAGGAGAAGATACTCAACCCCAAATTTGTCAATACAATCTATGTAGGTCTAGCATAGTTTTGTGGGTAGCATATCCCTCCTTCTCTTCCTGTGTAGGTACACATGACATCTACTCACTATGTGGGTTGAAAGAAATAAACTCATATGGTTTATTACTCATTTAAATAATGGATTTTTAGTTGGGTTTTTTAATGTAATAAATTCTTTTTTCACCTTGTTCAATGATTAATTTATAGCTCTACAGAGAAGAAAAGTATCACAGAACAAATCAATAATATTTTTAAAAGAAAGATCCTAGTCCCTGTTGCTGTACTTCCTTAGGTTTTGGAGTTAGTTGACTGTTTTTTTAAGAAATATTTGGAAATGCCCCTAACCAATTTTATGTCATTCACCTTAGCTTATGATTGGCAGGTATATCTTTACATTTCTTGCTATTCTGGATATACAGCAACATTATTTCTACCTCAGTGGTACCAAAGACATTATCATGAAATCATTATTCCTGCAAGCACTGGATACTAATAACACATAAAGTGAACCAAATGATTTATCCTATAGTTATTATGGAGAGGTGGAATGAAGTATACAATAAATATTTGATTGCTGATTTTAAAAAATTCACAGTGATTCATTCATTAATTACATTATTTGGAGAAAAACTCAGATGATTTGTGGGTTTTGAGGGTTTTGTACTACTCTTTTCCCCTTAGTCTTTTTTTTTAAGCCTCTAGGAAAAAATATATTGCTCCAATAAGAGGTCACTTAATAATTTACCACATACTTCAAATTTTGATTTAGTGAGTTTTTGCTTAATGGGAAAATGTTACTCAGTTACAGTTAGATAGTCATCAATCTACACACCTAAAATCAGCAGCCATGAACACCACTTCCGCACATAACCAAAGAAATGATGAATAAATATCAGTCTAAAAAAACACTGAAGGAAGAAACTTAGAACATATTTACAGGACAGTTAATTTTGGCATTTAATACAACTATTCAAAAGAAATACTCATCCACTTCCCTAATTTTTCAAATTTTTAATACAAAAGCAGTTATTTGAAATAAATACACACATCTCTAAGTTATAAACAATTAATATTTCTGCTCAGAATCTTAAAAAATACCTATTATTAGATAAAATAACTTCTCACCTAAAAATAATAGTTTAGTGCAGACCCTCATTTTAGTACTATAAAAGTTCACTTAATTTCAATAAAATTATTTGGTACAAAAAGGTAAAGGAAATAATTCCATGGTCAGATTGGGTTAACTTCTTTCGGTTTAGCTTAACCTGCTCAGAGGCCCAGATCTCTGTTGAAAATGACACGTCAGCACAGATGATATGCTAATGACTGGACATGTGCTTCGAAAAATATAGAGAAACAGCTCTTGAATCCTGCCATTACTGACAGCTCTCACCATGAGGAAGCACTTGTACTTCTCTGTAAATACCCTGCAAGGACTGACTAGGAAATATAAACAGGGTAATGCTGACAGGCACCCAAGTGATGCTGTGGCACCTTGTGCAGTCTCTAACTGCATCCCTGAGCTTGAGCTTTTTGTGGACTCGTTTATTTCCTGATCTTGTGTAGAAGTTACATGAACTAAGACCCTGATTTTTAGAGTACATGAAAAGGTCATTTAAGTGCATCAAAATGTTTTTGCCTCAGAGAATGCATAATACTTTCCTTTCTGTTGTATTTTCTTTCATGTTTGAGCTAATTTTCTACTATCACTGCTTTTAGACATGATTTGAACACGAGCCAAGTGCCTGACACACCAAATATTCTTGCTGCCTTTCCCAAGAGCCTGTTCTAGCCCTCATCAAGACAGAACACCTTTTGGAATGTCAGCTGCTCACAGTGTCTTTTATGCACTGCTATAGATAAAGGACACCATGAATGAAATGTAATACAGACTGTGATAGCTATGAAAGCCAAAATGAACAGTAGAGGGAACTTTTTTTTCTCACCAGTTTGCCTTTCAAAAGAAGTGAAGTGATTATTCCAACACAGAGAAAGCTCTCCCTGCTCAGAGACCACTGCTGAGTGGTGTTCTTAGAGGCTGACTGGGCTCCCTTCTGAGCATTCAACTCCACTCAGCAGAAGGTGATGGCAGAGAAAATAACAGTTGTTGCCACCTTATTCCTTGCCCCTTCCACCATCATGCATCATCACCTTCCACATTCAGAGAAGCAGAAAGACAGCAATTATCTTTCCTCCTTTTTTTTTTCCCCCACTGCATTCTTGTTTGTTCAAAAGAAATAGAAAATACTAATTCTCTTCTGGAAAGCTTCCAGAAAGGCAGGCAGCTTGTCTAGGTAAATACATCAGCTTCAAAAATGGAAACAAATGTCTTTGCTGCTTTCCAGATGAAATAAAATAGTTACAATACCCAAACCATGTCAGGAGTTGCTTTCCTTTGTTTCTTAAATGTTCAGGAAGTCACTATGGAATAGCTGAACCCTATGGAGACACATGCCCAGGAGTGAGAACAGGACAGGTGCACATATATTTGCCATTAAAGAACACAGAAAAGCTAATAAATACCTGCATTTTCTTTACAAGTTTAAGAAACAAAGGAAAGCTTATTCTTGTTTAAAATAATTTTGTATGCATCATGCTGACATTTGGACTTTTAAAAAAATAATAAAATCAACAAATAATATCACATGTCAGACGTGAGAAGGCAAAATACCTGAGTTTGCTTTCTTGTATGTGGAGCCCACTTTCCATGGATGGCTGACTGTCATTTGTATCTTGATGTGAAAGTCTTGTACGTTGGAGGGGTGTCTCTCTGTGCCAGCCTTTGCAATCTAGATCTGTGTGGGTATCTGTAGAGGAGGAAAAAGCTGCTAGAAATCTTTCAGCCCATTTTACTTTTAAAAGAGAAGTACACATAAAATTATCTTAATTCATTAAATCTATAGTAATGGGGAATTATCAAATCAATTGTAAACATTGTAATGGTTAAATCACCTATTACAAGAACAGCAGAAAGAATTCCAAGTTGATCTTCTGACTGGTACTCTAAAAACTTTGAGAGGCCTAAACCAGTTACCTTCTTGTTACACCAAGTTCATTCGTTTAAAAAATTACCTATTGCTGGATTAGGAAGAAAACTGATCTTTTTAAATTTTCCAGTTTGCCACGTATTTCTTATGGGTTCATGTACAGCATTTGGAGATCTCAGTTATTTTGTTTGATTGGATTTTGGTTCTAGGGGGGGTTTTGTGTGTGTGCTTTTTGTAGACAATCAAGCTCTACTTTATTTCCACATGCCATTGGCCTAGAACTGAGGAGAAACATGACAAGTCTTCAACTGGAGGTACAAACTGATTTCCTGCAGAAAATTTTGCTCTATAAATCATCCTATTAGCTTTAGTGAGAGGAAAGGGTTCTTGATCTGACTCTGATTGTGAGGAAGTTTTCTTCCATGATGATAAGAATTTGCATGGCCATCTCTTTTTTCCCTTTTTAAAGTTTTGTTTAAAGATTGGGAATGATGCTTTGATTTATTTTCCATCACAGTGTTTACCAATACTAGGTAAGCTACCAAAAATTTATGTCATATCTTATGCTCAAAGTGAACCCAACACTGTTATGAAACATGCAAAAGATAAAGGTAACACTTTGGAAAACAGGATCTTTTAATTTTCCTACTGCATATGTTAATGCAAAATTTTAAATTGTAAGTATATGTGCATTATTACACTAACAAAAGTGGTCTGTACTAAGAATTCTATACTTCAATACACGAGTTTTCACAATCAGTCTATTATGATTTTTCAGGACCTTGGTTTTTGCTGATTCAAGTTGTGTCAGAACAATTTTCTCATTTGCTAATCCCTTGGCGTATCTGTGCATCAGTATGGTAACTAATGCAGAAGCAGGGATTAAATCTCATCATTGCTACTTTGTTCTTGTTACTTCATTTGCTAATTAATGCATATGAGAAATGTGATAATGATTTGAATTTAAACCAAGCCTAAGACATGAGTTCTGCATGGTATTTTCCAAAATTATTAATGAGGTAAAATTCTGTTGACTTTCAGTAGGCTACTTGGCAAAATGACATCTTAGCTCCCAAGACATGCAAATAATTTTCCAAATTATAGCTATTACCAATTACTTCAGTAAAATTATCTTTAAATTCTTTAGCTTATACTCTTTATATCAGGTATAATAATGTTAAGGAGCAAGCTACCTATCTCTAATCCTGAATTCAAGGAAAAATACATGTCATTTAAATTTTTTTCTGTTGTCTCTGACAAGAAAGACCTAAAAAATTGGAAGGAAAATTATCTTATTTCATAAACCCATGATTACACTTTAAAAAAACTTGACTTTTAGAGACATAAAAAAATGTTTATAATTCAACTGTAGTGTTTATCTAAAGTCAGTATTTTATTACTGTGACTTTGCTTGCAGAATTTTAAATAGAGCAGGTCCTCATTTTACTTAGCAGCCTTTTAATGGTGCTCAGTCTAGCTGGCAATGGTGAAATGTCAACTTTATTGCTACCACAACTGACATTTGATGACACTTCTAGAAAAGGCACTGAACTACTGATGTGAACAGATTTCCATGTTACTATATGCAGGATTTCAAGTCCAAATAAAGTCATACCATTAAAGCAGCATGGAAGCTCTTATATTTCTTATATTTCTACCCGTTATCTGGCATTCTCAAATTAACATCTTTCAGGAATTTTCAAAAGTAACTGCAGTCTTCTACCTTTCCAGTGTAATTTTTCCTAATAAAGAGGCTGTACTGATTCCAGCAGTCAAGGACAGATTCTCAGGTGCTCATAGCTGAGCTGAGTCATTCAGTAGGATAAACGATGAAAAATGCCCTCGTCAAACCCCAGGTAGATGACAATCCTGGCTTTCTTAATAAGCAAGACACAATGCTTTTGAATTCTTTCATCTATAAAGAAAATAACAGCTTAAGAGTGACCTCTACAGGACTTTCACAGTGCTCTGTGACTGCAGTCCCCGGGCCTGTCCTGGGAATTTTTTCAAATACATTTGTTTGAAATCACAATACAACCTTCAAGATATAAAACAACCTTCTCTCCAAGTAGCAGCATGAAATAACCAGCAATCTGAAGTTGCATTTTTTAACCACACAATTAGATTCCTATACAAGATTTACACTACATTTCTAGATATGAGAATGATATAAGGACATGAATCATTTTGCTAATTCAACATACCAAAACGAACAAAACAAAGAAAAACCAGAATGCAACTACAGCAGAGGTTATATTTTGAAAGCTTTTTGGCCAAGTAGCAAAGAAGTAATTTTTGTTAAAAAAAAGGAAAAAGAAAGAAAGAAGAAAAAAAAAAAAAAGGTAGGCCATGCTGTACCTTATAAGAAACTAAAATTGTCCACAGTCACTCTGTGAAAAGAGATGTATTTCACCTGATGTATTAACAGGAGTGTAGTTATGCAGTCTGCATCCAAAAACAACTTACCAAGATTAATCGAACACAATGCATTTTAAAAACATTAGACAATCAAATAGCATATTCTTGGTATAACTTATAGTCCTCCTTTTCATATAGTTTCTTATTTACACTTCTTCACTGCTTTTTACTTTATTCAACAAATGTTAGGATTAATCTTTTCAGACACAGTTTATTAGACTATTTAAAGAGTAAAATGTTAAGCTAAATTATGTTTGTGACCTTATTTGGAGATAGACCATGTCACACAGATGGATTAATATTAGTAAAGTCAATCTCTTTGTATTATATCTGGAAGTAATGTGTGGTGATGTATTATTTGAAGTTCAGTTTTCATTTTTACCCTCATATATACTACATTCATATATATAGAAATATAAATAATTTCCATCTTCATATGCACTAAAAATAAAGGCAGACAGCCTTTGCTAGGAAGGTAAAAAATGCTGTGAAGGCCTGGATTTTATTAAAACTTACAATGTGCATTGGTCACAAGCTGATGTGCTGCAGAGCTGTAACACACAGGCTCCAGTACTGGCCCTGAAGGAGGTACTTCCTTCTTTAACTCTGCCATCCACATGTGGATCACCATTAGCTACTGAAACTGCTCATCCAGCTCCTTGTGGGATGTGGTTCTTACTTACCAGTAACAACTACATTATCCATTGTAAAAATGCTTCAGTGATGAATAGGCATTTAGGATTCTACAGAATAATTGCTATTTGTTGTTGTATTTCGGGAACTTAGGTGAAATTACAGGAACTTAGAGAGAAACAGAATGGCTGGAATGCTGGATCTTAAATCTGTAACTCACCAAATGGCAATGCAAAGTAGATATCTAGTAAGATCTCATGGGAAGTTGGTGTTTTTGTGCCTTGAATCTCACTTCCACTTTTTATTACTTCAGAATGCAATCTCCTCCAGGAACCTGGGCCTTCCTAGGAAAAACAGGTTATGGAAATTACCTGGGCAGGATTTATAGCATTATCCACTTTTTACTGAGCAAAGTTTCCCTGAAGTCAGTAGGAGCTCCTTTATAACACCATTTCAGTATTTTCCAGCTCTTGTTGATGTACTAGTTAGGACTTCAAGTTCTCTCACTCATCAAATTCAAAATATAACACTTGCATAACAATACAGACAAATAGACATTAAGGTTGTCAGATGAAGACACAATAAATACAAATATTGAAAATTATTCTTATCAACTGAGATTTTCTAGTTCCCCTTTGAACTAGTGCCAAACAAGTACATTCTGGCAAGACTGAAACAATCCATTTAAGTTAATAATCAAGCAAAAAAAAAAGCTTCTAAAGTAACACTCCCTTGTAGGTTATTTCTGAGTATAAAGCCCCAAACAGAACTGCAGGGTTAAGACCAGGAGGATAATTAACTAGCAATGTTCCACAGTGCACTAATTGTAAATGAAGATTTAAAGCATCTGAAGAAATTAAGAAACAATCTCTTATCTTGCATCGTTGTTTTTTTAAAGTTTCGGTATTTAAAAGTAAGCCACAACCCGTGTGTCAGCAAGTCTTAACTCAGCAAAAGCTTGGGCAGCAGAGCAGAACAACTCGCCCTGGGGCTTGAAATGGCACTTGGCAGCTGTGATACAGAGCAACTTCTAATTTAAGCAGGAATTACTTTCTTCCTCTGCTTCCATTTTCTGAGAAGAATCATTGAAATGTCAGTTCAATGTATATATTAATATTTATTAGTTCCTGTAAAGAAATAGCTATAGAGTCTGATGAGAGATACCGCATGAAGTTCTTCTCAGATTTTCTTACCTTTATCCCTTCAGTTGCCTTCTTTATGTTTTAAAAATATTAAGGAAGGCAAACAATTTTTTTTTGCAAAGATCAAATTCATCTTCTTTAATTCACAGTTACTGCTATAAAAATAGCCTCCATGGACTATGCACATGAAAGGGTATTTTTGATTAGGAGAATTGTGGATGTGTGTAATTATTCTTATTAGAATAAGATATCTCTTACCTTTTTCAAATATAGAAAATTTTGCAGCAACTGCAGTTTGCTTCAGTATTTCCACACTCCCAGAAATCTTTTCTCTTTATTTTATAAAATAAGAACTCCCTACTAAAAGCAAGTATAGTCATTCTAGTGGCCAAGTGACTAGGGTGGAAATGCAACTACTGTATTGACCCAAATTCCCCACTCCCCTTCCCTATGTCCTCACTGTACCATTAATTTCTTCTGTAGCACCACAGGGCACATTTCTGTTTTCCTCTTTGAGACACTGGTCAATTCTCATGACAAAGAGAACAGTATTTTAATATTGACCCAAGTCACAAAATGAAGAGCCAGACCATGAAACTTGATAAAAAATTCTTTTCATTCTAATCACATAAACCAAACCATCCCTGTCTCCCTAATTGTTCCTGAGTGCTGCTGAACATGAACTCACTTTCTGTGTTATACCTGGCCTAGGAGCTGAGACATTTCTCCAGGGTATATGGCTGATGTGCACCAGTTGTCATTTTGAGAGCCAGATGTACATTATGCCAACTGAAGCAAATGAGTTAGAAATATACATTGATCACAAATGTTGTTACAGTATTTGGGGAGTCCAAAAATGGGAAAATTATTTGATTTTACTCCGTGTTTTATATTGCCACAGAAAATCAACTTACATCTGTTGCATACTCCACAGTGGCAAGGGGAATCCATAAAACTCCTAAAATGCTATCCCAGAGCAAGCCTTTCTTCCACAGCTCTATAAGGAAGCCCTTTCCACCAGCATGGATTTCACTGTAAAGAAAGAATAGAGAAATCATTAAACTGAAAATGTAATCTCAACTGCTCAGCAATCTACAAAAATAATTCTTTATTATTATCTTCTTACAGCAGATAAAGAGGTAGGGTTTTTTCAGTACATTTGCAAAAACCAAACTAGCAGGATGAACACAAATGTTAGACTGAACAAGTCAAATTTCAAATCTCATTGTTCAGGATTCCCCTTACGAAATGATGAGGACAGTTCTGCTTGAACAATGGGAAAAAATCTCCCAACTCCAAAAGTTGCAGATCCAGACTGTATTTTAGTTGCAATTATAGGATACATGCATTTTATTACTAGCTGGTTTTGATAAAAAAAAATACCATATCACAACCTTATTTTGTAAGAATTCAAAATCAAATTTTAACAGGCCATATCACTTACCCATGACATTGAATTAAATTAAGAGAGAGGTCACTTCCTCAGGGAATGTTCCCCTTTACAGACCAGTTCTGTAAATATGAACAATCTAATAAAGTAGGGATTGGTGTGTCTGCTGTGACTCGTTGTATGTAATCTCCATTAATTTTAAGTAGTAAAACTCATCTTCAACTTTGTGTGGGTATGACAGAGCATTACTTGCACTTAAAATCATCAAGAAAAGAACAAATTAATTCAGAATGGCAAAGGGTGCCACCACTAAGACAGCTACTTAAATCATCACATTGCTCTCAAAAACAATCCTGCATTGATGTCTAATTTTCTGCTGTACTTGCTTTATGCAATTGAATAGATATATTGAATTTTTGTTTTATTCAGCTTTTCTCTTTACCAATATGTTACTGAAGACCAATTGCAAATTTTTATCTTTTAGTATTTTTGGACCACAACCTTTAAACTGACAACCAAACACTGAAACTGCAGATTGAAACGTTGGGCAATATGCAACTTTTATAATGCAAGCTGGTAATGTCTACATGAAATGGAACACAGTTTTTACTGGCAGACATAGAGTGAGAGTCCTTAAAATAATAGACTATAGTGTACTTATCAAAATCTAGATAAATACTTTTGTAAATTCCTGCTTATTATCCCTTTTCAGAGTCTGCTGTGTTGTATAGATGAGCAGGCAGCAGATGGAGCTGCAGCAACCTCGTAATGCAATTGCTACAAAAGTGGTTTAGTAGTCTTTGCTAATTAGTACACTGCAAATGAAGAAAAAAATCCTAATAAATTGGTCAGTTTTAATGATGGCGTGGAATGCTCATTTACATATAATATGATCAAAAGCACTTAAACAAGAGCAAATCAAATGTTTTAAATAATAGTGTAACATATTCCTCAGGAAAATTTAGAGGTTAGGTTACATGCACTCACTTTAAAATATTTTTAATTGTCTCCTGCCTGAAAAGTAACAGACAGGCAAAGTGCTGAAGTTTAATTGATTTACTTCCTGAGAAATTTTTACACCAATCCATGTCATCCAATCCATGCCCAATGGTTTACAGAACTATTATGTCTAAATCAGTAAAGTTCTGAAATAATCATCATAACAGTATTATCATAGAGCAATGATTCCTCTACACTGAACCATGACTATCTTTTCTACAAGTGAAAGCTGTAGTATAAGTGTGGTATTTAAAAAGGTCAGCTATTGATAATAACATATCCTTAACACTTTCAAAGCCAGATATCATCTTCCTCTTTGGATAACTGAGGCTCTGAACAGTCTGTTGGAGAAGCCTGGTGACCAGAGAGCTGGGGAGGAATTAGCCCCAGATTAAGATTTGTTTGATGTGGTCAGAAGTCAGAATTTTTAATGACTTGTATGATATGTCATCATATCTATGCAGAAAATTACATATAAAGGAGAATAAAGAATATATTGACCTAATGTTCTTCAGCTACTCAGTCTCCAGCTAAGCAAGACAGAAGTTTGCCACAGTTGTCAAGAAATCAGCTTCATGAAACCAAAAGAATATTCCCAGATCAACCACTATCTTCAGAAAAAACCTGTGATGAAGGTGAAGCCCTCAAGGGAGATTAAGAACATTGTGTATTGTGTGAAATAACCAGGAAGGCAAATAGAAGAAGCTTTTAGAAATGCCATTTTTAATACAGAATGAAGTGAAATTAGAGATGTGTGAGTTACATGAATCAAAAAGTCAGTTTCAGCATATAATCAAAATATATTTATACATTTTGATAAAAAGAAAGTATGGAAAAATTATGTAAAACAACTCATTCTTTCAACAGAATACTAAAAATATTGGCACTAGAAAAAACTAAAATTGTAAAAAGGAAATTCTTTATAAAAATAACTAAAGCAAATTAAATGTTTAATTCTGTAAACATATTTCAACCATCTGTAGACCTCAAGAATAAAATTTATGTTTACACAAGGATGTGATCACAGAGACAGTCCTGTGCAGGGAAAAAGGAGGGACCAAAAATATTGGAGATTGATGTACTAATTCAGAATCTAATGGGATTATATTTATTTGGTTTAACTGCTTGGGAAGTGACAGTTGAAGGAAGGTTTCCTCAGAATGTCAGTCACTGGAAAAATGTTTGGACCCTCCTGACCAGTGAGGTGTATATAAGGCTCTACAGAAAAGAGAACAATAACAACTGAGTAACAAGATGCAAAGTGAAGTGGGCAAAGATCTGCAGATAGAAATGAGAATCAGTATGAGTCAATGATAAATACAGTACCTCAACTGGCAGTTAAGTAGATAAATTAATGTATAAAATAAGAATAAATCATAATGAAACTGAGCAAACAAAAATCAAGCTGTGTGAGGAACAGATTGAGTCTCATTCCCTATATTCTTAAAACATTATATGAAATAAAATTTGGAGACAAATTCTTCCCCTTGTTGACTGCTGTTCTTGATCAGCCATGTGGCTTGCAAAATTAACTTCAGTTGTGTTCCCCAGAGTTAATTTGGCATCTTTTCTCTGAGCTGGATACTTCTGTGCTCTGTACATGATCCCACATGCACTAAGCTGTTCTACACTATACAAATACAGCAAAGACACAACAAAATCAATTGATAGACATTCCCTTTCACTTACAACATGAAGTCTTGTTCCCAGCAAGGCTCCCTGCCTCTTCTATCTACTGTAGTGCTTTTTAAATTTTGGACTTTTAACACAACATATGTTTTGGATGAATCTGAAAAAAAAGTAACAAGTGCATTAGACCCCACTTCAGCTCCTTCCAGAAGATGAAAACACAATCTTATGGCAGCAAGGGTTTAACTCATATTTAATACACACCTCCACTCAGAGGTGTGGGTCAAATATGTGGATGTGAACAAGGAAATTCTTATTAGTATTAGTAGGACTATGACAGGAAAATCTCTGCCCATGACAGGTGGGAGAGAACATAATCCTAAATGTGAGCATTTTAAAGATCAGCTTCCACACACAGCTTTTTACTGTTTATCAGTCTCTCTGGCAGCTCTCACAAGAAACCAATACACACTCCTTTTTAACAAATTAGGAATGTTCTTTGCCTTTTGATTCATACAATAATATTGGGAACTGGCTAATGGGCTTTTATGTCCAGTTAAGGCAAGGCCATAGACTTGTAATACGTAATTCAGTCTTTGTGCATGAATCAAGTTAGGTCTATAGATGCAACAACAAAATGGGTTTCAGATGCAGTCCCAAATGAACACATGGAATTTTATAGATGCCTTTGTAAAGGCACAGTGTAAGGATTCATAAGATCAGACCTAATCACGAAAAAAAATAATTTTTAAAAAATTTCAAAGGGCTTGAAAATATCATTGACAGAAAAAAGCAAAAGAACTGAAGGAAAGCTCTTTCCTGTAGGGCCTAACACAGGCATCTAAGGCTCAAAGGCATGTTCTATCATCTCAGTGAACATGGCTTTTTAGGTTGCATGCATGTAACACATTCTTCCCTAGCCTCCAGCATCCTAGGCAAGGATCAACATTGACACATGACAGAAAAAAATACTTCTTACAAACCAGTGCCAAAATATATACATACAAGACATAGCCAAGAAGGGAATTTGTGAACTGTCTGTATTACCACAGGTCAATCAAACACTCGGAGCTGAAGGGAAGCTGTCACAGTCTACAACAGATCACTGAATAGGTTGTATCAAATTACACTGTGCTTAACAAAAGGTGTGAAGGAGAAGCCTTGGCTGTGTACATCCTGGATGTAGATCTTATTGATTAGGACCGATTATAATATTTGACCAAAGGACTAAAGATATCATGTAACGGAAATTTTTCTTTTTAATAAAAAAAGTCAACAGTGGCCAATGTTATCTATTTATTTTCTATAACTCATTACACCAATCTTCTCAAACATGACTGTTTTTATACTGAAAAAACGTGACAAAGTCAATATGAATTTAGAAGTCTGGTGACTTATTTGTGAGAAAAGGCGTCAACAAGGCATGGTTCACACACCACCATTCTGTGTAACTGAGGCAAACAAAACCAAAAATTTGCAAAATCTTTTGCATTTGCAAAACTTTTTTTTATAGTTGAGAGAACTTGGAACTTAAAGTTTGAGAAATTTTCAGAACAACTCTAAATTGCCTGGTTGAAAAAGAGCAACCTGTATCCATTCAGGTAAACTTTCTTTAATCCAGACAAGTTTAAACAATTTCAGTTTTCTTTACATCTATTAGCCAGACATCTACTGGCAATTTTTGCTGCACTGATTAAGTCATATATCAGCTTCTCCTGGGAACTAGTAATTACAAACATCTTGAAGGGCTTAGATTTTCAGTCTGCCTGTGTGTGAGAAATCTCCGGCTGTGTCTGGACTTTCTTTTCCACTGCTTGGTCCTGGAAATAGACTTGTATAGACTTGGGCATCTTGGTTTTGCTCGTATTTATTGCCTAGGGCATAAACTTGGTTGTTGTAACTGTCCATCAGTGTCTCCTTTCTGTATTTCCTCACTGGGAAAATTCAGAGACCATTTCATCCTCACCCTGGCTAAGCTAAAGGACTGTACTCTCTCTATTAAAAAAAAGTTTCTATTAACCAATGACACACTCAGGTCATCAAATGATGTAAAAATTTGCTTTAGTGGAAATATATTTTAAATATCACTAGTTTGTGAGACAATAACATTTTGTAACTTAAAATTACAAATGGTCTCAGCTCACAACTTTGGTTGATAATTTGATCTTTAAAATATATGCATAATGCTTTACACATTTATTTTGTACTGTACTGTTGATCCAAAGTATCAAAGTAGTCCCAAGATTAAATGATTCTTTAGTGTGATAAAGAACTCCATACCTAAAAAAGAAAAATGTAAAGCAGAAATTGAAGGGAGAACCAGACTTACCAGTTGTTTTATCCAACCTTCGTCCTTTCACTGTATTAAAAAAAACCAAAACCAAATCATATTATTAGTTTCAGATAATACTTTAACATTGTTTTCCAATAAGTTTTATGAAAAATAAAATCTAAGGGATTTATGTGGTATAAAAAAACTCAACCAAAAATCAAAAGAAGTAATCTTAAAAAATTATCACTGTGGGAAGATAATATGATTCCTTGGAATTCTTTGGGAAAGAAAACATGAAAACCCATTGTTCTTTACAAGAACTTAATAAATACAGAGGGCAGAATGGCGGTCAGGTGTCCAGGAAGGGTATTATACTTATTATTCATCACCTCATAATTCCAGTTCTAAATGCTTCCCAATAACAGTTACAGAAGACTGATGAATTGTATATAATCTAAAAACTTCATTTTACAATGAATCCTTTATTACAGTGTACGTATTCTGCCTTTTAGAAAGGACATGAATAAACACCTTACCAAATAAAAAGTGAACATTTTAAATCCTGATTTTGCTCAAAAACCCAAAGTTCCAAACTACGCTATCTCTTCCATGAATGAAAAATGCTCTGAAGCTAACAGACTTGTGATTCAGGTAGTCATAGAGATGAAAATTTAACCTGGTCAGAATTTTGTATCAAGTTTCTGACTAAGAAAATTCAGTAAATTTAGACTTTTAAACAATATTAAAGATTCTTTAAATTTCCCTGCCAGGTGAACACATGTACCACAGTTCAGTTTAATTTGAATGAAACATCACTGCAGTTCTACAATAATTAAATCTGCTCTATGAATATATTCATTCATACTTGATATACTTAACTGCTATACTTAGGACCTAGTAATTGCCAATAAAACAAAACTGAGTCCACAACTTTACAATGTAAAGTTTCCCAAGAAACTGCCATTGTTTTCCAAAATCCTTTCCATTTGGTTAGAAGTACAGGAGATTTCCTGTACTTTTCTATTACTTATTCTTGCTTTCATCTCTCCCTAAATATCCCTAAGAATTCTACGGAACTGCACCATATTTGCAGAATATCTGTCAGCCTGAATAATTCCATTCTGTCCCAGGCTCAGGAAACTTTCACTTTCAACACAAATGCTGAGGGGCCTAAATGTTGCTGAGCTACAAAGAGACGCCAAACACCACAACAATTCACCTGCCCTGTGAGAGAGCACAATTCACACACTTCCCTTACAGGAAGAAATGTTCTCATCAACATAAATGAACAATGCACAGCTCCACTCTCTGAAGTTATTTCTTACAGCTACGTACTAAATACTTGCCACATGGATGAAGGAGCTTGATGAGAAAAACCTACCTTTTACAGAGAGAAGTTCCATTCCAGCAGAAAAATATTTTAAAGACCACACATTAAAATTCAGGGGGTTTTTTTATACAAAAGAAATAGTTTGGCTAAAATTAAATTACTCTTCTGCTGCTGCTCCCTCACCGCATGTGTGTTTCACTTTTGCAGCACGCCCCTCCCATGGCTCACATGGAGGGAAGCCAACCAACTGATGGAGCAGATATGACAAATTGCTTCTCCCTCTTTACACACAGACATGGAAGAGGAAAGGAGAAATATTACAACTGTTTCCTTACCCTCACTTCCTCAGCTTCTATCTGCTATATGCAGCTGTCTCTGGTCTAAACACATTTCCAAATGCCATCTTTTACAGAAGTAACAAACTCATTGCAACTATTTTATTAAGAACATACACTTGGAGCTCTTAAGCTTTTATGTTGATATTTGCAAAGCAGCCGATTTACGATACAGAAAGTTTAAGGCCTTTTTCTTTTACTGTAGAGCCACAGAGAACACTTATGCTAAATCTAAGCATAAGTAATTTTAGAAAATGGTATAAATAAATACATAAATATTATATTGCAAAGTTTTTTTTGTTTGTTTCTAATTGTGGTTAACAGTATATATATTTCCACAGACACAGAATAATTTACTCTCTAAATTTTTGGGCTTCCATCATATTATAATTGAAGGCTGAGGTCTTGAATTCAAATAGGGGAGTGTCCTCGGATCAGAGGGGGGTTCAGGAGTGGCTGTCTGCAGTTTGAAGAAACCAGGTCTGGAAGATGGCTCACCTCAAAATACAGATGAAAGCTGAGATTGTTTAGCCGGGCTGTGAGAAATCCTGGGGAGGTGGGGTGGGTTTAAGCAGTGTTGACAAAAACCTGATGAGAGGTGTAAACTAGACTGACCCTTCTAATTGTTATCAAAGAACTGGTGAACAGGCCAGGGGCACAAACTGAAACCCACAAAACCAAAAAATTATTTTATTATTGTGAGAGTATTTTAACACTAAAATAGGTTGTCGAGAAAGGATGTGGAGGCTTTTTGCCCTTGGAGATACCCCAAAAATGACTGAACCTGCTCTTGCTGACTCTGTTTTAAGCAGGGATGATGAACTAAATGATATTGAGAGTTTCCTTCCTTGTGATTCTGTGATAGTCCACAAGGTCAAACTGTTAAATGTGACACGGAAGTAAATTTAATTCAGGAGATCAACAAAGCCTACAGTCTCTATACATAAAATGTGTAGATTTTTTCCTACATAGAAGTGTCATAAGAAGTACTTATTTTTCATGGTTATGCTGGTTTCTAGCTCTTCCTAAGCCTAGGGTTAGGGTTCAGAAAACCATAAAGCCCAGATATCCAAGCACTCTGCAGCTACAAAAAGCTCGCCAAGGTGACCACAGGACTGCCACAATTTGGCTCCATACAAATTTTTGTGCTTGGCACCAGCTTCAACTCAAGGCTAGTTTCTTGCTATGCCTAGGGTTAGGGTTCAGAAAACAAAAGCCCAGAGCTCCAATGACTGCAGCTATAAAAGGCATGCCAAGGTGACCACAGGACTGCCACAGCATGGCTTCCTCCACATCCTTCTGCTTGGCATCTTATTCATCCCCTGGCAGCTTTTAATGCTCTAGGCCATAACATGAAGTTGTTAACTTAAGACATTTTGCTCTTGTGTTTCAGATAAATATTTATGCAAATCCCTCCTATGAGTTCTGCTCTGAACAAGTCTCCCACAGCAGAATGGTAGTCTTAGAGACAGGTTTCCACCTTACACAAACAATGGTGTTCCAGTGAAGTTAACAAAGCTAGTCTGGTACACACAGGATGAGACACTGAGCCCAAGGGTGCATTTGGACCACATGAAAAAAAAATATTTACTTGGAACAAAATCCTAATCACTGCTTAGTAAGGTTTAGTAAGTAGAGTTCACAATAGGCCTTAGCATGAATCAAACTTACACAGCTGCATCTCTGTATCCATTTGGAACTGTGCAAACTTGACTCTTCTTCCTTTTTTTCCATTTCCATTTTCTGATATCAGGGCCTGGCATATAGAATGCTGATATTATCTCTGAATCCTTGGATTGCAGCTGCAACTGTGGCCGTTGTTCATTTACTTTACCGTGATGCCATGATTGTTTTTTACACAAGTAATTTGGAAAGATGTTACTATTTATGGTAAGAAACATGAAGACAATACCTGAACATAGGCAGAGGGTCACTGGACTGGGAAGGAGGCATGCACAAATGTTCTTTCATTTGGAAAAAGCATTTATTATATTTAACAAAAGAATAGTGAAGAGCACTGAGCTGGAACAAGCTGTCAAGATGGTGTTTGGCTAAAGGGCATAAGAGTAGAAGCTGCAGGACAAAATACATGCTTCAGTACCTCAAGTACTTACCCTATTACTCAGCTGTGCCTTCCCCAAGGTTCTCCCTTTTCAATATTACAGTTGTTATTTAATGTCTGATATAACACTTCAGTCCTATATGTTGACTTCAGTTAAAAGGTCCCAGCATCACAGACCTATTTGAAGAATATAGAAAGAAATTTGAAAAAAAGAAAGAAGCAAAATTAATTGTTTACATTGCACTTTTAACTAAACTATTTCAAAATTGCTTATGGTTTCAGTTCACTCTATTACACAGCAGAGAGTAATTAGGTACAATACTATTACTAAGGATTTGTCACCAGAGCATGTCACTGTTGAGTGATCTGCTTCCATGAGACCCTATGAAGTTATTTTTCAATTCAAATTTTCAGCTGATGTAAGGAGGATATAATTCTTTATATTTGTGGGCTTTTTTCTTCTGAGAATCTGCCTTTTTTTAACTTCTTCCTTTATATGAATCCATACAGCACACATTAGCAAATTAAAGCTAGCCAGCACCTTTCATCAAAAGCAAGGAGATTTCACTCTGATGAATCATCTATGTGGCATTAAAACTGCATATTGTTCTTTTCAGGAAGTTTCTCCCCTACAGGATACTCGCAATGTAATAACTAAGGTCATGAACTCATAGATTCCACTATTTGGCCAAAGGAAAAGAGCACATTTGAATACTGATTGCAATAAAATGTGGAAGACAACCTCCCAACTTTCACAGGAAGATGAAAACACAGCTCATTGTTGTTTAAAGATACGTCAGTTATAGAAGAGAACAAGTGTTTTAAAAACACTGGTGAGAAAAAAAATCCAAATTTCTATTGTTATTACAGCGTGTAGGAACAGTGTCCTTGCATCCCCTACATTTTTGTCTGAGACCATCATGAAGTTGTCTTTTCCTGGCTAATTTTATGCTGACCCATGTTTGGTTTTTAACTTATGACCTTGGAACACCAACATTTTAACTATCTTTTTTCTGAAATTCTTCCCTTGAGGAGAAAGCAATTTTGCTCCTTTGCAAATTAATTCAGAGAGAGAATTACTCAGCTGATCAACATTCATCAGAACTTCATTAACAGTTGCCCATGAAGAAATATGCCAGTTACCTGAGAAGAGTAGGTCATCAAGTGGTTTTTTGCATTCCCCTTGAAGTCAGTCATTGGCTTAAAATGAGACCTAGTGGATTTTTCCTAGTATGAGAAAAAAATTATGCACTCTTCTGATCAAATTCTAAGATAAATAGCTATATTATCATTATGTGATCCTTATGACACAGAAACTTGCAACCTAAGAACAGGAATTCAACCAGCAAAGTAGGAAGAAAAAGAAAAAAAAAAAAATCAGTTTTCCCAGGCAGCTCATGTCCACCTTTCAGAAATATAGATTCTGCATTCCCATGTGTACACTATAATTTTCAGTAGACTTCATAAGTGATAAATATAGAAATAATGAACTCTGTAACAAAATATGCTATCAAGAGATACATCATCAGAGTGACAGGATAAGCAGAAAATCAATCAGTTGATTTCTGACCCTGAAATTCCATGAGCAATACTGAAGACAGGAAATACAAATTAGATCAGTTTTGTCCTTGCCTCCAAAAGATAGGCATGACTATGGTAAGGGACAATTGGTGATGTATTCTGGGCTTCACAAGAATCACCTTGATAAATGAGCTCAAAGCACTCCACTGACCCTTTTCCAAGAGGAAACAAATGAAGGGCCCTCCTTCAAAATGTTGTGTTTAATAAAACATTAAGAATATAAATTTTATTGAAGTATCTGTTATTAATCTCCAAAATTGTAGTGAAGTCAAGCCACAATAAAAAAATCCTGAAGTTTTAACACAAACAAAAATACAAGAACTTGTCATAGATTGATATTCCACCTGTCATATTTGTGAGAGTCACAGAAGCTAGTAGACTGTTAGATTAAAATAGACTTATCTCACAGGTTTGTTACTATATTACAGAAAAGTGGTATTCAAACTAAAAATAAGTGCCTCAAATTTAAAATTTTGCATAATTGAATACTTAGAGGAATTGAGAAGACCGTATAATTTTTATATTGGTCCTAAACTTTGGAAATAAATAGATTATTCATTTATTAACATTAAGAGCTGTGTGTACAAATTTTGCATGTCACTTCAAGTCTCCCCTTCCTTGACCTCAATTTCAAAAATTCTCTGAAAACGACTTCCTATCTGTCTTTTGCAAATAGTGTCAGAATTAGCACCTGTACAGTGGTTTGGGATCTTCTAACCAAGAATGCATTGAAAAGAAAGATAAACATCTTTACTATTTTAGTATTTTGCATGAATAGACACTGGAAGCGTACAAACCAGTAACTGTACCAATACACTGACTGGGCAGAGGATCTCATACTGGTACAGTATTGTCCTTAAATTCAGGCACAGTTCTGCCCCCACTGTGACCTCTGTCCCTTCAGTGATGCAGTCCTCTGGACCACTGACCTCACATCGACCCCTTTTTGCAGCTCAGAAAAAGTGACCTTAAATAATGCAAGGAAATATAAATCTTGTAAAAATAGGTGTTTCCTTTTTTACAATCTATTTTAAGTTAACCAAGATTTTCAAAAGTTTTTGTTTTGTTGTTAGCATTGCTACTGTATGATTTATTTACAATTGCTTGCTGTCCTACAAAAATTAAACGGTACCTGTATTAATAAAGAAGGAGCAAGTTTCAAAAGAATCTTAGCTTAGAGGCCAAATCAAACATTTGTGACTGATTGTCAGTTTGTTTCCTATGAAAGGAAATGTTTTCCAGTCTCTTTCATTGCTGCTCCATGTGTCCTTACATAGCCTGAACTACCTTCTCGACTGCTTTTATTTTACATTTAGGGACACCTAGTGGCTCATATCTGATCTGCTCTGGAAAGCAGTAGTGATTTTGGGTTTCCAAATGAATTTCGTGGGTTTCCAGATCTTACTTATCTATTAAACCATATAATAGTAAACAGTTCACTTCATAAAAGAAATTACAAAAACATAGAACTGTATTTCATAGTGCACATAAAAATTTAGTGACAACAATAAAACTATTATCCCTTTTTAAATTCATTTTGAAATTCATACCCAGGGAGTAAATGCGTATATTTTTTTAATACCATAGAAAATGTACCTTAATTATTTTCCCCAGAAACTTAAATTTTATTCATCTTGTCTACTAGATTTATTACTTTGGCCTCTGTATCTTGTCCTAAATATACATCTCAAATAAATACCATTTTCCATTGTTCCATGTATGTTTGTACACATACATTCCTTTGAACTTTTGATTAAATGGAGAGCTAACCAGCTCTCTTGGTGTCAGTAGTATTGTTCTATATGTTAAATAAAGGTGGCAGAGCAAAGCCTCTATCAAAAAATTAGGTAAGGCTCAGTAATTCCTTCCTCTCCAATCTTAAATGAAAAAAAAAAGTCCCTAAGCAAACAGTTTGAGTTTGACTGCTTCAATATTTAGAGGAATTTCTTCTAACCCACACAATCTTATGAGTCTACTATTAGTTACATACACTGCAAATTTAACAGACCTGTTCTTAAAGCTTTCAAAAATGCTCCATTCCTGGGACACTCAATGACTGCTCTTATTCTACATCAGCTCTGTACCCATATTTTTAAGATCATAATCGTCTCTTCAGCTCACTTTAAAATATTTGTATTAAAAAGAAGCCATGAAACCTTAGCAAAGAATAAAAAAAAAATCTGAGGTTTCTTTATTTCATGCATCTGTTAAATAGACACACAGGAAGTGTTTAAATTATTTTTAAAGTATCTATAATAGAGCAGCTTTATTAGCACTTTCTTTTAAAAAAATTGCTTTATACCCCGAAGTCACATTAACTACATACCTACAAGAAATCCAAATATTTCCCATCCCGTTTCTGTAGAAAAGCAATAGATAATCTCATTCTCTTTGATTCTCGTGTCCTACAAAAGTATAAGGCAAGGAACTCTTAGAAACAAATATATATGATCTCACAGGATTAAGAATACTGGAAATGAAACATTTTAAAACTGGAAAAAGTTGCTACAAGAATTCCCTTGTATTTTTTCCCCCTTTCACGCTTTTCCTCAGAAAAGCATAAAAACAAACAATAAATCCATTTTATACATGCAATCTTGCAAGGCAAAAGTGCGAAGTGAGGAATTATAGCGAGGAAAAAGCGCTTAAAAATATTTACGAGAGGGACACGAGAAACTTCCACGAGCTCCAAAAGCCTTTAAACTGCAGTTCCACAGTAGCGAGTGGCGTTGCGGAGGCCGAGCAGGAGGAATTAATCAGGGTCTCACCTTCCTCCCTCTTTGCACCTTGCTCCCTCCCGCGGCTAAAATGGAGTATGACAGTCCTTGGCAATTACAATAAATAAGCAAACCCGTATTTATTACTCGTATTTTAAAATTAATAACGTTGTGAAAATATCCTTTGTCGGACCTAGTGTCTACACTTTTACAATTTTCAGAGGAAAACTCAAACAAAATCTACAGTTTGTAAATACAATAAGAAAATTATTAAGATGTTGAATTTTTTATTACCAAACACTGCCTGGCTTTATCTCCACAACATAACAAGCACAGGCTTATCTCATCCTTTTATCTGATGCTAATTTGTGAAATTACATTTATTCTCATAAAGGTTTGCTGATTGACTCAACAGCATTCTCCACAAGTCTAGCCAATGGTGAACATACCCAGAGCTTATCTTTGCAAAACAATACCTCCATGGAAATGAAATGTGACAACTTTTCATCAATATTTCATCACATTATACATAAGATAATACAATAAATTCTCACTACTTGACAACTACCCTGTAATGCAATCTAAGCTAATGCTGTTGCATGTTTCAGAATGTGACATCTGTCATCAATGTCGTTAACTGCTAATTGCTCTTATTCATCTCAGAAACTTTGATTGCTAATTGAGGCCAGATAAATATTTCAGTTTATTGAAATTGCTTTGCCATCTATTCAGATGAAGAGGAAAAATCTTTAAAAGAAGATGAAGAGAAGAAAACTAGAGAAATTAATTATTGGGTGATGATGACAACAAAAACAGAGACTGAAATTAATATATCATCTGAACGATTATTAAAATAGTGATAAAACATTATTTTTTGTGAGAAGTATGAATGTACAGGTACCTATACAAGCCCAAATCATAAGAAACAGGCCCAGTTTTTCACATTTGTATAGGATTTTTTCAAAGGTTTTAAGTCCTTTCCATTAATAGTTGTCAAAGCTTTCCACAATGGGAGTAAATAAATTTTTTTTATTAAAAAAGAGATTAGAAAAGTAAACCACTGATGAGCAAATTGGCTGCAGAGTGTTTTCCAAGCTGATAACACTCAAGGCTGCAGTGCAACAATCCATTTCTGAATCAAGCAGTAGTTCACCAAACCAAAATAAAACTTCTTCAACAAAAGAATCCGAAAAATACTTTCCAAAACAAAACTTCATTTTACGTGTCCTATTACAAAGAATTACATTTGGATAAAATGAGGTGAAGTGGTGTGCAGACCAAAAGTTAAGAAAAAAACTAGAATTAGAAGGCAAGCTTTCTGCAACAGCCTATGAATGCAATGCCCAAGGAATACAACCAGCTACTGATGTCTGTAGCTGTGATTCAGGAAACTCACTTTGGGAAAGAAGTCTGACTTCCTTCAGAAGAGACTTTTACCACACCCACACTGTTCCCGATCCCCACTTGGTGTACGAATTCATCTCTGAATTGTCCCTGTCCAGTGCTGATTCACTTCAGATTACAATTCAAGAATATTCTGTAAACATCTCATTATTCACAAAAGTTGAGCCAAGCTAATTATTATTTTCAGTTTGTTTTCATATGCAAATCCAGCAGATATAACAGCAGGTAGGAATCTGATGAGTCCCTTCATTCTGCCCTCCCCTAATGCAGGCTCTTCCCAAGAACCACTACCATAAAACAGGGAAATACAGAAGAATACCTAATCTTTGCAATTTTATTGTCCTCTATGAATCTTTTTTTGCCACAACATTTTTAACTTAGTGTGTATGTGTATTTTTACTGATGCAAAAAAATATTAAAGCGTTTACATGAAAAAACATGGAACACCACGAAAAATTTGAAGGATCAAATCTTTGATCTCATCTAATTACTTTTCCTAGTACTGCTATGGCCTATAGGGGATTTCTCAGTGGCATAACAGCACCATTCAGTGATTCTCTTTGCTCAAGGAAATAATGAGATGACTAAATCAGGGATATTGAGAAAGGGACACAGCAAGGCAGCATTTCACAGGAAGAGTGATAAACCAGAGCTCTGGTTTATCTGATCATCACATCAACACTTCCAGAAAAAACATGCAAAAGTTGCAATAATGATTCCAATAATTGGTTCACCCTGATGCTCAACACAAGTCCATGTTTTTGGCATTATAACTAAAATCCTCAATCCTGTTCTTGAAATACGTTTCATAACCTCCCTTTCTAAAAGAAATTACAACAGAGCTCCCAAACCGTCAACAAAGTCACATTAAAATCTTGTGATATCTATAAATCATACAATTATTTTTCAGAGCCAAATTGTTGTTTTTAAAACAGTGGAATGTAAACAGTACAATTCTCAGCAAAACTCTGCTATTGATTGCCTGAAGGTGGCCTACAAGGAAGCTGCAGGGACTTTTGACAAGGGAATGTAAGGACTGGACAAGGGGGGAACTAGGGAAGGTAGGCTTGGACATCAGAAAATCTTTTCTGTGAGGGTGGAAAAACACTGGAAGAGGCTGCCCAGAGAAGCTGTGGATGCTCCATCCCTGGAAGGATTCAAGGTCCAGTTGAAAGGGGCTCTGAGCAGCCTGGTCTGGTAGAAGGCATCCTTGCCCATGACAGGGGCTGGGAACTAGATGATCTTTAGGGTCCCTTCCAACCCCAACCATTCAACGATTGTATGAAATATATTTCTATCATATTAATGTGTACTATTTATACAGAGTGAGTTGTTTATCCATGGCAACAAATACAATGCTGAAAGACAAAAAAGAAATGACACAGCTTTATGACCCTGTCAGAGCATAAGATGCAATGAAGGTCTTCAATGTGATCTTCCCTTTGTGTCAAATTGTGCTAAAATGTATGTGATAGTTTTTGTTATGGAAACCTCCATGTATCAATGATTAAAGAGAAGCTGTCAAAATAATTTATTTAGGTTAACAGGCAGAATTTGCAACTCACATGAAGTGTCAAAAAGCACAAACAATACCTAGTTTATCCAGTAGGTTACTTGGTCTCATACAATTATTTCACTTTCTTGATAGCGTTTTCTCTCTACAATAACCATAGCTGAGATTACCACTGTTGACTTTAAAGGGCTAGTGTTCAACTTTTCTGAGAAAAATAGTATTAAGGTTTCTAAAGTAAGTTGACTTGTATCCCATTTTGCTTTCAATATGATTGCTACTAATATTTCCATAAGCAAGTCCAGAAAAAGAGGTATCTCTGCAAGTTTTCACCTGACATGCCATGTTTCAGTATTCAACTTTTTTACTTTATTGCATTAAAAATAATTTGAAATCTAAACTCCAGAAGTGCTAGGAAAAAAGTTTGCAAGAAATATGTTTCAGCAAATTACAAACTTACGTGCTTTTGTCTTTATTTATTGCATTCACTTACCTATAAAACACAGCCTATTGATGCATACTGTAATCACATTAGCATATTTGAGAACATTACTACTTAAGTCAAGGCAGATATCTTCGGGAAATAGTCTTGGTGTAAATCTGAATTAAATAATACTGAAATAAAAACATTACATACTTTAGCTATTACATTATGATGTTAAAATAGGAAAACCATAGGCAATAAAAACAGAATTAAATCTCTTGACATCCTTCCAACTCCCCAAGGATTTTAGGCAAACAAGTGTAGAAAGACATGATTTTTAAAAGTTTTGTTGTTTTTTTGTTTTTTTTTTTTACGTAGTGAGTCTCATGACATTGTTTGCAGCCCTAGATGTGACTGTGACTCAGTATTTCTGTAGTTAAGATGAACTCACCTGTGCACTGTGCAGCCCGTTCAGCTCCGCTCCTCGCAAGTATCTCCTGTAGACCCGAACTTCTCTGGGACTGACCTTTGAACAAAAAAGGAAAAGACTGATCACGTTTCACGTTCTTGCGGTATTCACCGAGGGTAGTTTATTAATTGTTTTCAAACAGAAACACGTGAGCTCGCTAGCCGCATCCCGGCCGGGGCGCACGCAGCGGGTGGCGGCCCCCGAACTCGCACGGCTGCTGTGAGCCCCACACCTGCGGGCAATCGCACCCCACCGCCTCCTCCAGCGGAAACGCTCCCTTCATCGCACTTAAGGCAGGGCGGGAACATGAGAAGTTTCCTGTGCCTCCTTGCTCGGCGGGGCAGCTTTGAGGGGCGGGCTGGGCTCCTCTGCCCGTCCCGCGGCAGGCCCTGTGAGGGGAGCGCCGCGCCCACAGCCCGGTTTTCCCCTGCGTACTTTTTTCTCCACCTTACGTCTCCCCTTCAGTATTTCGCCCGGAGCAGGGAGCAGCCGCGGTGGATTCTTAGATCCCCGGGAGCTCGCTGGGCTGAGGGCGGCGGTGCCGCTGGGGAGCGCCGGCTGGATCCGGCCGGAGCCGCCGTGCCGGAGCTGCCGCTCCCGAGCGGGATAAAACCTGTCCCGGCCGCCTCGCCGGCCCCTCAGCGCCCCGCGCGCCGGGCCTGGGAGCCGCTGGAGGTAAGGGCAGCTCCCGGCGGCGGCCCAGCTCCTTTTTCCCTCTTTTCCCCACCGGGGCTCCCTCCCCGCTCCATCCCCGCTCCTTCCCTGCCGGGGCTCCGTCCCCGCGTCCCTTCATCCCGCTGGGGATGCCCTGTGGGGCCATAAGGCTGCGCTTCCTCGCCTCAGGTTTGGCAATAGTGGGTTCTCCAGAGCTGTTTTGGTGGGTGAGAAGCCTTTTTAGCCGATGCAGTGTTTGTTCTTTCTTATTTAGGCAAATTTCATCCGGTTCTGGGGGGTTTTGTTGGTCTGTTGCATGTGTAGCATCAGTTTTGTAGCTTTCAGCTTTGGTATGTGATGTTGGATGTCTGTTACTTCTGTTTTCAGGGTGGTTTACTGAATCTCATAGATTCTGTCAGTTTCCTCGGGGTGTATCTGTTTGCTGGATTTGTTGGAGAAAACTAGCAATGTGAGAACACGTGGAGTGTAAAATATTAGCTCCTTGAAGTGTGAAAATACTGTTGTGCTGTTTTGGTCATTCATCATTATTCCTTATTGGGTAGATGCAAAGCATTAGCACACATTTTTTTTTTTTTTTCCCAGCTGTCTCATTTTCTCTTGCAAATCGTTCTAGTTGAAGGGTGGGATTTTTTTGAGACTTGCTCAATAAAAATTAATTAGGATGCTGCACTTACAGTCTTGAGGTGTTTGTCATGATGACTTTTCTGGTTGATGCTGGAATTAGTACTAGTCTTAATATATCATGAATTTTTAACATGTCAGGGATGTTCCTGGAGCAGAACTATAGTATTTTTGGGATTATTTATTGCTAAAATGGCTGTTGTGGTGAGGTGAGTCTGCTCAAAAGGTTTGTGTCAGTAGGATTGATTGCATGACAGCAACAGGTTTTTCTCATTTAAAGACTTTTCAGTGCTAGAATTTGAAGTTCACTGTAAAGAAAACTGCAGTCTATGCATTGAAGAAGATTTGGACTTCAATCCTGCTTCGTAATAAACAGCATCTTTCTACATAAGCAGGTTAGACTGTATACATAACAAGTCATTCAGGGTTGTTTACACTAAACAGCTGCATGCCCTGTAGCAAAGAACATTGCAGAGAGGTCTGTTTGTTAATTGAGAGTATCCAAAGAGTAAAATTGAAAAAAAAGTAGCTTTTCAGAGTTTAGAAATCCTCACTATGATGCAATTTCTTACCCCACTGATTAATGATTATTACATGACAACTGACAAAACAAGGGCTGGTGAAATGTTCTAGTTGGGTTTTTTCACCATATGATTCCAATTTTGTTTGTTATTTAAACATCCCAGAGTACAGTGTAGCTGAACCAAAAATATCACCTTTCTATGATCAACAGGGTTTTTGTGTCAAATGAATTCAAGGTCACTTGAAGAAGATAAAATTATTAACTTAAACTTGGTTTATATTCTCTGCCTGTCAGTTTGAGATCCTTGTAAGTTTTGGTTTTAGCTTTCACATGTCTTAACTTTACCAGATTATATGCTTTTTGTGTTCAAACAGTGTAAATGAGTATAAATATAAAGGCTAGTTTATTACAGAATTTGTGATATTTCATAAAAATGCAAGTCAATCAAAGCTCTTGAATTTTGCTTCCGTTTGTGGGATATTTTGACACAGACTCAAAGTTTCTTATTCTCTACACTTTCCAACATCTGGAGGCCATGAACTTGAAGATGACATTATCTTAGTAGGTCCTTTGATTTGTACGGGATTGTGTTGGGGTCATTGAGTCTTTAAAGGCCGTAAATGTGTTTTGCTCAAAAAGCAGTTTGTAATTAAGAAAATGTAAGGAGCTGTTCCTTTACTAGTGTAAGGATGGAGCACTTTCTTGCAGGGAAAACAGTTATTTTTAATAAATTGAGGCATGACTGAATGTGTATAAAACTGAGGGTAAAATCTTGGAGTAAGGGCCAATTTCATAGAAATCAAAGCTTACATTGTGCAGAAGCTGATGGCCCTTTTTGTCACGTGCTTTCCTGTAGGAGTTGATGTGTGATTGTCCTAAAACCTGATGGAAAGCCTGCTGCTGCAGAGCATTTCACCATTTGGATGTGAGTAAGTCCATTGGAGAGGACTTAAGATGATGCCTTTTCTGTGCTCCATGCTTTAGGAGTGACAAATAACTCACTAATGCATGTACTTCTGCATAGTGCCTCAGCAAGGTTTCATTTCCTGAACGTAGCCATTCTTGTAGTTGAAAGGACATTCAGATACCATATTTCTGACTGTAAAAGTAAATATGTTTTTTCTTTTCTTAAAGAGAATATGTCCTCCACAGGAGACACACACACTGGCATAATATATGTATTTCTTTGATTAAACTTTGTTTCTATCCTTGATGTATGAGACTTAAAGCCAAATTTGCTAGCTTGAATTGCTATCTAATGCGTTTAAACAGCTACTGTATTTTTGAAACCTTTAATGACTGTTGAAGAAAGTGGAAATTTATATTTTTGGACACATTTTTGATTCATCTACTTAGCAAAAAAGCATGTTGTGATATTTTTCTGGGTAGCTTAATATAATGTAACAGTTTATAAGGTAGAAAAGGAACTTCAAGGAAGTGAAGATGGTTTTACTGTCTCTTATGACAGTGTGAAAAGCACAAATGTTGAGTTGCTATGTTTTCACTGCCCCATTTTCCAGCTTAGGTGCAACATAAACTATCTTAATTAATATTGTGTCACCAAAAGGTTTTGAGATGGCCAATTGAATTCTGCCAAGATAGAGTCTTTTGATGAAAACATATCTTTATTGATTGTAGAAGAAGAAAATCATTCTTAAAATGAAATCCAGAGAAAAAAAATCATATCCCTCAGAGAAAATTTCTGAGTGGCAGGTTGAGATTAACATCATAAAATTGAATTTGTGCTGCAAACCTTTGATGTAATCAGCAGCTGGGAGATGGTGTTGCCCTTACTGTGCTCCTTCTGATTGTGGTGAATTATTGTGTGGAATGAAATAAGTGTTTCTTGTGTCACTCGTTCAAGAAATACAAACAAGGTATTACCAGGTGCTTCTTGCTAGTTAAAATGGGTTGTATCGATTGCTGGTCCCAGTGCCCTGCTCCCTTGGACTGCAGGAGCAGGACATCCCCCTCCCCAGGGAGGTGTGGGTGTCACTCAGCTGTGACTCCAGCCCTTCAGGGTGTTGCCCAACAGGTCTCAGCAGGTTCCATTGCATCTTAAAGTGGATTACCAGAGATGGTATGCGACATCCTTAAGGAGAGTGCAACATTTGTATCATAAAATAGAGAATGTTTTGAAAGGAGGATAGAATGGGCCAGTAGACTGCAGAGCTGCTTTTAAGAAAAATTATTAGCTTTTTACTCAGAGTAAAGCCAATATTGCTAGAACTTTATTTTCTTGTGTAGAAGCTAAGGAATGTGCCAGACAAAACCAAAGAACAGACAGGAAAAGGAGAATGAGATCGATTAGAAACACAAAAACTATAGGAACTTGTAAAAAATTTAGGCTCTGCCTAGATTTTACTTCATGTGGTTTCCTTTACTACACGGGTGAATATAATGGGGTATACATGGGGGGAACTTATTGAATCCAATGCAAATGGCTAAATTCTGCTAATATCTTAATATTTTCAGGGCTGAAAGCAGATTTCTGCACTGTTTTGTTTTGTGCCTGCATTGGTTGCCAGACATTCAACTGGACTTTTAAGAAAGTGATCTCCTATTGACAGCTTGAAATGTGTAGGAAACGTGAAATAAATATGGCTATAAATTCAAAAAAGTTGTTTTGGCAGGTTAACTTTTACCTGTGAAGTGATATTTTGTCGTAAGAAGCCTTCCTCCTTCTATAAATAAACTATAAATTTGAATTTGGTAGGTTTTTTGGGGATTATAGTTGTGAGAAAAAAGTTTGTCACAACCAGCATTTTATAAGGTGAACTGTTTGAGGTTAGGTCCCTCAGGGGAGTTAAGCTCCTCGTTTTAAGGACTTTGGTATTTCTGAATTCATTGAAAGATCAGGGTATGTATTTTCTTTATCAAGAAATGTCATTCTTGCAAATGTAGCTAATAGTTTAACATCTTGAGGATGTGTCATACAGTAAAGCTTCCTTTAGGCTTTTGAGCAAGCATTGGAAATGCAAGGACCAATAGGGAATGTGAGCTGCAGTCTGCAGTGGGGCAAAACAGAACCCAGATTTCTCACTTGAGATCCCTGTGAGTGCATGGGTGTGCACGCTCCTGAGACCTCAGCCACTCTGCCCTTCTGACCCTTTATGTTCCCAGGCCACTGGCTTTAAGGTTATAGTTTTTATTTTGAGGAAATGCAGCTCAGGGAAGGGATGTATGTGTGCCTGAGGTTAAGCAGTAATTAGGTAGCAGTGATTGGAAGGTCTGAGATGAGCCCAATAGAGAAGCTGACAATTGTTTCATTTTGTTTTAAGGTCAGTAGAGGAGTCAAAGTCAAGATCCACTTAGTATATATAGGGAAAGTATATGTTAAGTTATGATGGCACTGATTCTTTGTGGTATAATCTGACCTTTTTCATTCTCGTCAGTTCATGACCAGTCCTAGTCAAAAAAGCTGAGTGATGAGGAAAGGACCTTGCATAAATATGTGCTTAGTAGGGCATTCAAGGTCAGCTCTTCAGCTTTCCAGCCTCTTAGAGCTTTTGATTAGACTTTCAAATATCTCATGGCTACTGTAGAATGAGGTGGTGTAGTCAGCTTTCCAAATTAAGCTTTAATGCCACACAAATAGTCCAAAGTTACTAAAGTAGTGCAACCAAAGCCCTTGAAGCTGCGAAAATTTGGCTGATTTTCCAAGTTAACAGTGGTTTGTGGTGTGGTTTCAGTGTGAAAAGGAATGAGAGACAGAATGGTAGAAATGGAACAAGTCAGTGGTGAGATGGGCTGGTATGACTTTAACTAAAACCAGAGCTTTTCAGTAATGAGAGAGTGCTCTCTGGCAGTATGGTTATAAGGGCAGCACAAATAAGCTTGTTAGGCTGTAAGCAGGGAGAAATGGGCAGTAGGACTGGGAAACGTGATTTCAAGTTGAATTATGGGTTAATACTGCAAATCAGACATGCTTGAGTGGGCAGAGCTGGAGGAATTTGACACGTGCTGATAAGCTACATGCAGCTCAGATGTGCCTTGGGCAGTATTTGACTTTGTGAAAACAGCTTTTACCTTTTAAAAAGGAACAGTCTGATAAATATCTGTTCATTTTATTTCAAAAAAAGTTTGCTTTAGGTGCCATCAGTATCACTAAAAAATTTGGTAAAGCTAGATATTGTCAGACAAATGTGTCGATGCCATATTTCTAGTGAAGTCATGCTACATTGAGGAGCAAAGGTTTCATTCAAACTGCTCGTGCATAAAAATATCTTAATCCAAAAAATCCAAGAAGCAAATGGAGAAAAAATTTAAGGACTGTATTAATATGAAAATTCATATACCTTCTGCTTTCCTTCTCTTGGGCATCAGTTGCAATGTAAAGGAAAACAGACAAAATATTGTCATAACATTTCAGTCTAAAATAATTCTCCTGCAACCAGTGTTTTGTCAGTAGCAGTAGTTTATTACTCATGTTACTCCTGAGTAACTAGTCTGCAGATAGTTGATCTCCATATTAGCAAATTATATCAGTTTGTTTTCTTTTTAACATCTATTGATTTGAGTTCTCTGTTTATCACTTGCTCAGCAGTAGGTCTTTGGTTAAAAATACTGAGCTTGATTCTATACTTGCCTTATAAGAAAATAAAATTTATGACTTAATATTCAATATTTAGTGCAGTAAAAACCCAGATTGTGCTTCCTTGTGGTGTTTTACACTAATGGAACACTCACATGGTACAAGTATAAATGACTACATGATATGCAAGCAAATGTGTTCTAAAGGATTTGGCTTATCAAACTCTTTTGGCAGCCATCCCTTTATAAGCCCTATGAAAACAGCAACTTTATTTAGCTTACCTGATGACTAAAAACATGTCACTGAAGATTGTCCAGAACAGCATTTATTTCAGGGCATAGAATGCAAGAGAAAAGGATTTCAATGTTCACCAGTAACTTCATATCACTGGAGATTTTTTAAAAAGTCAGATTCTATTGCTGGGAACAATAACATGTCTCAGTATTTTTATATATCCACAAAGGGTTTTTAAATGAAACTAAGTGGGATCTAGCCTAATGAACTCATGACCTCAATTTTTTCTTAGATTCTTCTTCCTCTGCCCTCAGCATTCTGTCAGGGTTGTATGGCAGGACCTCAATAGTCTGCCATACCAGTCTTTTCAGCCTTTTTTCTCAGTAGCTGAGCCCTTTATCTCATTTTCTTTTCAGGAAGCAAGACCATTCCTTTAGCTCTGTGTCACTTTAGGCTTTTAGTAGTAGTCATGAAGATACCTCTTGTCTGCATCCCTGCTTTCAGCTCCTGTTGTGCTGGGTTACAGTTTCTCTAAGCATAACTTAAGGGCTGCTTCTGTGCTCCATTTCTGTCCTGTGGTCTCTTCTGAATTATCACAGGAGCTGCTCTTCATGTCACTTATCATTCCTGCATTGCTTCCTTTGCCTCACCATAACTGGCTGTCATGCATTTTGTTCTGCCCACTTCCCATCTCTCCTCACAAAAATTCTGCTTTACTGTCAAGTGTTTTGACTGAGTTTTCCCAGCTGCACTGCTGTAGCATCTTGTTTCATTTTGAACATCTTTCCCAAGGATGTGCTAAGGGCTCTGGTGTCTCTTCTTTCTCCTGGACAAATTGGACCACACCTTCTCTGAAAGGTGAATTTTGCTTAGTGGCTGCAGAATGGTTGTTCTGAAGTCTTTAATTTTATTATTGCTGTCTGGATTAAAAGAAAGGTGGCATACAATACTTTTGAAAAGAGCCATTAAAATTATATAAGTGACCTTAGATGAGTGAATCTGAAATAACTTAAAATCCATTTCTTCTTGTTCACTGACACTTGAGAATAACATGTTGACATATACAAACATTTTTGACATTATTCAGTCTGTCAGCTGTTGTCTGTCTTGCTTGGCTGGTGGAAGTCAAAACTGCCCTCAACTCCATAACTCCATTAAATCAATTTTTTGCAGTAGGGAAAAATCTCTTAGATGATAAATTTTTTTGGACAAGGGACTCATATCTTGAGCAAGAGAGTCTGCTCATTCTCTGTTTCTCAGCTTGAAACTCTGCTGCCACCTTTATTTTGGTTCTTATCTCTAGAAGATGCCGCAGAATGGTTGGGTATATAGTGCTTTGCCATCTTGGGTCTCATTTTTCTCTTCCTCCCTGACCCACCACCAGTTCTTTCCTTTGCCCATATTATCTTTCTCTTGCCATACCCTGCTAGAAATCAGAATCTGTACTGACACCCTGCTCCTGTGCCATCTCTGCTCCTGCCCATGAGCAGCGCTGCTGGATGGAGGGAATGGGGGCAGCATTGTGTGTTCCACATTTAGGGAGAACAACGTGAGCCCATCAGAGCTAAGCCAGGCTCTGTGGGGCAGCACACAACTCTTGTTGCTGATGTTTCAGTATTCTGGTAGCACTGGTCCCTGAAATGGTTAGCGTCATGTTGGCAACAGCAAGAAAATGTTTCAATGCTGCATCAGCTTCTTACAGAAAAAATTATAGCTTCCCTTTCCTGATGTTGAGTAGATTCCCCCCTTTTTAAGTTTTCTTTTTCCTTATGTTTAATCTCACTTAATTGTCATGACTCGTTTGTTTTCAGGCGTTCACCATGAAGATGTTGGTACCGGCTGTGGCCGTGTGGGGGAGAACAGCTCCCTCTCACAGCATCACTGCTGTTATGATCACAGATGACCAGCAGACCATAGTTACAGGAAGCCAAGAAGGACAGATTTGTCTCTGGGATCTCTCATCAGACTTACAGGTTTGTGTCCACTGTGCTACAGTTTGCCAGATAGACAGACTAGGGTTTTATCTTTTATTATTGGCAATAGGATTATCCAGACTTGCACTTATTCAGATGAATTTTTAAAGATAGTGTGATATTTGTTATAGGAAACTGATGAAGCAGAAAATGAAATGTCTATATGAGCAACCTGTTATTTGCAGACTTGAGAGAATTTTTCATAGATTATCATGACCTGTGGATTATAAATTGAGACTATGTCCTCAGAGTAATGACAGCAAGTAAATATATACAATTATCACAATTCCTATCTTGGGAAGATTTGTTTTCTTTTGTAAATCAATTCCTGAGTGTGACCTGTCATTTAAAGAAAAAGTATCTACTTGTAAAACCAAATCTGTCTACCAAAGTGGAAGCAGCAAGATGAAGCTTATATTTTTGAACTAATTAAGATGCTAATTATTGCTTTGATTATTTCATATTTATTTTCCTGGGAATGGATCAGAGTGAAAACAGTTCCTGTTTTTTATTCTGTGTTTCTAGAACTATGATTCTATTTTTTTTTTAAATTTAGTTGTCCCATTTGTATTCAAACTCGGCCTGAAAGTTTGCACTTTTATAAGGCTACATTTTCCAATTCAAACGTTTGCATCCAGTGATGATCATCAGGGAGGTTATTTAAACATTTGATATGAAACACCTTTGAGGGTTTTGGTTTATCAGTGTCTACTTCCCTGTGCCACTTTTGGTGCATGCTGTAGGGTGAAGGCCAGAGATGTTCTGCATGTTACCTGTTCTATAATATTTGGTGTTCCATATATTCTTCAGAAGATGAATGCAAAGACTGGACTTTATGCAAACTGCATAGAAATTCATCCACATCTTTCTGCCTTCCAGAAAAAGGGCTGAAGAACATAAGAATATAAAGCAGGTTGACAATTATATATATATACAAATAATACTCCGGTGGTTTTAGATATCCTTAGTTTATACAGAAATTGTTTAAGATAAATCATTCTGTTATTCTCCTAGATTTCATCTAAAGAAATTCTCTTTGGCCATACTGCTTCTGTAACTTGTTTGGCAAAAGCAAGAGAGTTTGAGAAACAGCCATATGTAGTAAGTGCTACTGAAAATGGGTAGGTAACTGAATATTCAATTATTCATTTCTTAAATCATGAAATGTGTGTCAAGTGTAGGTCAGATTATGCATTTTCAGAAATTTTTCCATCTACTTCCATGATATTAAGATGATAGCAGCTACTTAGGACTACATTGTTAATATGCAATAGTCCAACTCAGAGCTTGTCCCATGGACAATAGAAAGATTTGGCAGATTCACATATCCACTTAGTAGACAGAAAAAAGGAGTTGGCTAGACCCTATCCAAAGGGATAGGAGGACATCAGCAAATTCAACAGCATTTGAATATCATAGTGTTTTTCTCTGTTTCTTCCTGAACTCAGTCTTGAGAACTGAACCAGTAAAAGATGCTAATGTGCTCTGATCTGCCTTTTTTTTTTCATCTCAGTATGTATGGAAAAACAGAATGGCCATGAATTAAAGGCATATATGCTCCTTTTCTGTCTTTAAATCTGATGTGCTGTTTTGGAGAATCTTGATCTTGCAGCTTTTCTGCTGTGTTTGTTATGACATAGCCTGTCACTTGAGTCAAACTACTTCCTGCATTTCTGCTAGGTTACACTTAAGAAAATTTGATAACCTTTTCAGCTAGGGTCTGAAGACCTGTTTATGATTTCATCTGTTGAAAATAGTTAGGGCTAACTGCTTACTCTCTTAAGGACTTTCTTAAGCAATTTTGTCTGGCTGTTTAATTATATTCCCCTCTTTTTTGGATGGTTTCATCTTTTATAATTAACAGGATAGCTCTGTTAAGATGGCTTTCCATGAAGAGTACCTGTCAGTTGTCCTTCCAGAACCTTAAGGCTGCTGGTTTCTCACTGAAAAACCAGCTGCTAGCATCCCTCTCTGACTCTATCATTCAGTCATGAAAGAATACAAGAAAGGGGTAATGTGCAAAAAAACTGTTCTAGACTTCTTAATCTTGAAAGATTAGACTGCCTCACTGGACAGGTAGTGGTAAACATTACTGTTGATGTGTACAGAGGGTGAGAAAACTACACAACCAGTTTTGTATTTCCCCTCTACAGTTCTACTCTAGGGTTCTGAGATGAAACTGCTTTTCATCCCAGTTCTGAAAGTCTGTTAGTGCAGTACTGCTTCCAGATCACACTGGGAACAAAGATGCTGTGTTTCCAAAAAAAAATGGAGTGCAAAGTGTTAAGAAACAAATGAGGATATTTTTATAGATATACCATACAGAGATGTTCACATCCTAAAGATTTTATCTCTGAAGGGATCATTAGACTTGTTTGGAGTGTGTATAGGTGGGATTGAATTGTCTTCTGGCCCATTTAAGTGTTCACTTTTACCAAATTACTGCTGACTTCTCATCTGTATCACATAAGGGCAAAGCATCCATCACTGGTCCCTGTAAGGTTGCAACATGAAGTTGAGATAATTACAAATAGGAAGCCTTGTCTGCAGGAGATGGAGGGTTTGCCAAACTGCATTTTCTGGCTTGTGAATAATTCACCTCTGCCATTTTCAGGCTTCCATCTCCTTGTAGTGTGGATGGAAGAAATTGTGTGGAAGATGATTCTATGACAATCTTCCCTGCTCCACTCCAGATTATTTTCAGAGTTTCTATAACTGACTAATCCCAAAAGAATGAGCATTGAACGTTATTTTTTCTGTACTTCTAATATGGAAGTCTGTAAATGAATCTAATGATTCAGGAGTTTTCACTGATGTCCTGTAAATGACAAACCTGTCCTGCAGCATATGCTGTATGGAATGTGTGATATTACTTACTCCTTATTAGTACACACAGTAAATTGAATACATCATCCAGATGAGGTTCAGAGGTTACATTCTGGTTTCATTTCTGTATGTCTGTAGGTATGTATGTATCACAGTAATGTAGCTAAAGCAGTACATTTCTGATATAAAAAAGGAGAAAAACATTGCTCTGAAGTGTTTAACAAACAGTGTGAAGCTTTCACTTATGTTCTGACTTGGGATCTACCAACTTTAATGCTGCTATTTCTCAGCTGAAAAAAATCAAGAAATAATACTTTGAGTTTAGCATAAAATGGGAAAGTAGGTAGGTTAAAATATAAATCACTAAGTAGTATTTCTTATATAATTAAATACTCTCCCCAACTTATGTATAAAATGTAATGTCAGAAGTAATGAAATTAATGTTTCAGTTCTAGAAGTATATTTTTTTTAATAAAATCTAAAAGCATCCAAGTTTAACATTCAATTGCTGAATTATGGTAACATATCTCATACAGCCTCATTTACAGCATTTAATTTGATTGTAATCCAGTCCCACTGCACGTTGAATAATGTGTAGATAAGGAAGGTGTGCCCAAGTGTCTTTCTCAAACATCCTTAAATGTGCCCAAGTGTAGCTGTAGGGTTGCACAGATAGTCGGGTGGTTGAGTGTGTAGAGAGCAGAATTCGGGAGCAGCCTCATGATGGCACTGTTTCTTCTTAACAAAAGTTGTTCCTTTTAAGAACACTTGGGAGAAGATGCATAATGCTTTTGAAAACGTGTGGTTTAAGTTCAGTGAAATGAATCATTTTCAGGAGGATGTAGTTCCAGTGACAGATAGTTACAGTGACATGTTGACGAGCTGTAATGGCAGTATACCTACAATTTGTTGGAGACCAGAGTTGATCTTAAAGTCAGGTTGGTTGCAAGGCAGCAGGGTGTAATTACCAAAACAAAAAGAAACAGATACTGTATGTCATCCCCTGCTAATGACTACATTTTCTTATCCAGCAATCTGTAACAAAAAGCTTTATAAATGACCAGACTGCACTTAAATACAGCACTAAAGAAAAACTTGGTGGCACAAAATTATTCCAGCCAATTGAGTGGAAATGACAGAGAATAATATGAAGTTATCTTTGGCAGGGAGATGTGCGTTTGGAATGTCACTAGTGGACAGTGCATTGAGAACGCAAAGCTTCCTTATAGGCATACAGCAATCCATGTAAGTATAGCAACTTTTCATGGGGTCTCTGTTCATTACAAGATTTTTGCTTTATTAACATGATATTTTTCAGGAACGGTTTTAAATACATAGCTTGTAACATAGGAGAAAAGACCCTGTCACAATATAAGTAGTTTTTATCTTTTCAAGTTGTTTTCCTTCTAAGAAAAGAATTGAGACTTTTATGTTTTCCTCTGAATTCCTTAATCAAATCAGACTGATTACTTTTAAGCTGAAAATATTTGAAATGCAGTATTTATTAACTTACTGTTTGTGCATCAGGTAGCCAAGTGAAATGGTCTTAATCTTTGCTCATCTTGTTAAAATTGCATTGAAACTTTAAGTTTGACGTTGGCTCTTTCATGACATTTTAAAAGTACAAGTTATCTGGCCAAATATTGTGAGACAATCTGCTGAAAGACTTATTTTTAAACTTTTGAATGGATTTTGGTGCTGAATTCCTGACCTCCAAAGGACTTCACCCTGTTTTCAAAAATACACTTTGATTCATTGCAGAACTTAAGGACAAATCCCTTCTTTTTGGAGACTTTCAATATTGCTTGTGATAATTTCATGTGTCTGGTTGAAACTGTATCCAGTGAAATAAGTATCTAGATGTTGGAGTGTGGGAGAGTTTGCAATATGCATGTGAGTAAGATCGAGGGGTCTGACATCTATGAGTTGGATTCTGGGACATGGCTTCTTTCTGGAGATGTTAGAGGAGAGACTTAGGGATCCTGTGTTCATTAAAATGCTGTTTTATTTCAGTGAGGAATTCTAGGGTGGAGCTAAGGCTCCAAATGAGGGATGTCTGAGCCTTCATGCAACTCCAAAGCACAGCCAGTTTGGAATCCAAAATTTTCAAAGCTTCCAGAAGAAAATGTTTTTTCCTGACACTGCTTTGGTTGATATGAGGAGTTCAGACACAGTTGTTAATTGTAAAGGGAAAAGGAAAAACCTTGGGTGTATTGCAAACCAAAATTATGGAAGATTAATTTCTTAATTTTTTTTACCTGTATGTTTGTGTATAAAAACATAAATTAAGAATTATGCTACACTTTTATTTGTGCATATGCTTAAAGTGTATGCCTTAAATGGATGTATGTACACAAACAAAACAATACTTAAATTATAATTTGAGGTGCAGTGTGACCTGTTATTCTAATGCTTACATAGATTTTAATAGATGAAGTTACAAACAGGTTCTGCAGGGAAGTAGGCAAATCTGATCTAGCTGATGAGCTGGCAATCTGTACATTTTTAAAATGAAGAGCAGAGGCACAATATTTGCTACACCTTCAAATAGGTGTAGCAAATACTTACAGAAAATAGGTACTTCCTCTCTATTAGAGGTGAGCTAAACCAAATTGTGGCTGGCAATAATTTTTGCTTAATAACTTGGGCAAGATAGCCAAAGAGCAGCGTCTCAAAGGAAACCTTTCTTAGGAAAAAGTAGGTGTTGCTAGGAGGGGAAACTTCTTAAAATGTAGCCTTCAGATAGTTACAATAAATTGTGTTTTTCTGTGTGTGTTTTGTTGTAGATTTTTTCTTGTGATTTCATGGGGAATGGTTGCTTGTGCTGCAGTTACTTTGGTTTTAACTGAACTACTAACCTATCTGCTCTAGTAGGTTCCTTTTGTTCGTTGTAGATGATTTAGCTATGAATGGCAGATGTCAAATAGTGCAAACTGAATATTTGCTATTTGAAATGAAATTTAACACCAGGGTCAACACTTTAAACATTTGTGGGTCTTTCCAACGTGGAATTTTCTCAGAGGAATTACTGACTATAAAAATCCTCTATTTCAAGCCTAATTCAATGGTAACAGTAATTGTAAATTCTAAGCATTTCTGCTTCTGTTTATTCATAATATCTGTAATATTATTTATCCTATTTCCAGTTATTTATACTACTTTTATTTTCACTCTTCAGTTAGTTGATTGAAAGACCGAGAATAACTATATAAGTGAAAATGTACAGAAAATTTGTAAATGAGGTGCAGTTTTTTTGAGTTGTCTGATATTTTTGTCTGACTACGTGATTGTTCCCTTTATTTTAAGGTTTGTATTAAATGTAAATCCGCTTTGAGGTGGCTGCTTAGGCATTTATAGAAATTGTTTGTAATTACAGCTACAGATGCGACACACATATAAAACATCTAGCTGAAAAGAAATCCTCATAGTCACTCTGCACTCTGTGTTCCTTTGCTTTGTGTCTTTTTTTTCCCCCCTTTTTGTGATTGCTGAGAAAGAATCTTCTGAACACTAGGGCACTTAATGTCAGAAAGAAGAATATCTGTGGAGTAGAAATCCTTCCTGGAAAGTAAACAGAAATTCATTATGAAAAATACATTTATGAATACTCTGCATCTTCACCTGCTTTTTCCTTTTCATGCAACTCTTGATGACAGGAGCTTTATTAAATGTTTGGAGAGAACTTGTTTCTCAGAGAAACAAGCCTCAAACTCCTTGACAATTTGTAGCACCTAATTTTCTTCCAAAAATTACAAACATCTTAGTATTTAGGAAGGACAGGCACTGCTTTAAGTCTGAAGCACCTTTTACTAAGCTGTGAGCTTTGCTAGTGTCACTAGCAGTGTTGTGCACAGTTTCACATAAGTCTTAGATTTTTCAGTGGTGCTACAAGTGTTGATTATGACATGTTCACATACAAAATCTGCATGCCATTTGTGTTACCTCTGTGTGCTGACTCTCTGCTTTCCACTTGGACAGTATTACCATTGCTCATTCCGAATGACAGGTGAAGGCTGGCTTCTTTGTTGTGGAGAATATCAAGATGTTCTTATTATTGATGCTAAAACTTTGGGGGTTCTTCACACTTTATCATCATCTCAGTCTTCTGATTGGATAAACTGCATGTGTATTGTACACTCTGCAAGAATTCAAGGTATATGTTTTACATGTATTTATATAGGCAAATTAAATGGTGATAAAATATTTCCGTATAGATGGTATGATCCTACTTGATTTAATACCAAATCGTTTCACAGAGCTGTTAGGTAGATGTTAATGTTTCATTGATAGCACAAGAGGTTTTTAAGGCTCCTAATATTGATCCTGTTTTATTGTTTTTTAGAGAAAAAAACCCTCCTTTTATACTGGCTGCAAGCAGCTCATTTCTTGGATTTAAGTATAAAAAAGTTTTGTAATATCAGAGGAATTAAAGGTATAATACCATAGTTCTATGCCTTCTGTTAATACATTATTCCCTGTTCGCTTACATGTTTTGTATTTCTGTATGTAATTTACCTATTTTTTGTGTAAAACTGGTATTTCATCTAAGCAGTGTCCTGCAGAATCCTTGTTTTACTGCTGAATAGGTAGGTTCTGTTTGAACTTGGCTTCAAGTTGAGTATCTCACTTTAACTTTTCACAGAAGACTCTTTGGTTGCAGTGTCTATAGCTGGAGTTCTCAAAGTGTGGGACCTGTCTTCATCTCTGAGTAGCATTCAGGTCAGTGTTAACATGAATGGTCTCATGGTTACATTGAAGCAGAATATGAATAAATTTAAATATTCCGAATATGTATTAAATAGATTTTTATTACTTTTGTTACAAAATTCTGAAAAAAATCTCCATAGCATTATTTAAAATCGGGCCATTGGACAACTCTTGCCTTGACAGCTACTAACTTTTGGCCAGGCTTCTTGCCTTTTCCTATTCCAGGATGCTTAGTTGTAATGCTTTCCTGCTATCTTCGTCATGTCTTTGAACCCCTTCAGTCTATCCTTTAAACTCAAAGCTTTTCAATATTGGCCTTTGTACTCCCTCTTCACCCTTGTTATTCTCTTCAAAATGGTCCTTTAGATTGTTTCCCTCAGTCTGCTTTTCACAATGCTGTCTTCACTTGGAAAAACTCGTGCTATGTCAAGTGTCCTGTTTTTCTATCT